>CM040118.1:63507077-64024436 GCA_022559845.1 Amorphophallus konjac | reverse complement strand
AGTTCGCATCGGGCGTGGCCGCGCCTCGGGGAGGGTGAACCCCCTTGGGGAACGTGCCCTACTCCCAGCCCAATGGCCCCACAGCCGTCCTCGAGTCCCAGTATTTCCCAGATCGACCGACGTACCGGCGCGTGGAAGGATTCAGTGTTCTATGTGCGCACGCGGCCAGCCAACCAGTCCAACGCCTGTATCCTTTTGCCTTCTTGTACTGACACTGGGTCAAAGTGGGGCCTAGGAGAGTAAAAAAGGGCATTTTATAGGGTGGGGACCGCCCCCTCTCTCTCTCTCTCCCACTTGCTACCTCCGGGGGGGGTTTAGGTGGACCAAACTTGGACCCCAGGTTGCTCCGCCTAAACCCCTGCTATAAAAAATTTATTTTATTTTTTTGCAAGGGCTTACGCGGACCACGTTTGCCCCTCAACTTGGTCCGCCTAAACCTCCCTGACCTTTCATCTTCTCTTATAAAAACCCCTTGGGAGCTCAAGGGGCAGGGGGATGCATACAGATGCACGCATACACCGCTCAGACTTTCGAAGGCAAACAAGGACGGTCACAAGATGCTAAGTGTGCGCGGTTGGCTTGTTGATCGGCTTACACACGCTAAGGGTATGTCGCTCACACTTCCCTCATTCGGCGTCTAGCCATCTCATACAAGTCCTTCCCCGTCACATCTAAGGCGTTATGACATCAGCAAAAACACTCGCATCTCGGGTCTGCCCGCGTATGACAACCTATGACGGTTACACATGCGTCATGATGTCGCACCTACATCTGCCACGAGATTCCGTGCCCACCGCTAGCCTCGAGTTGGCCGTCGACCGCTCTGACCAGTGACTCGAGTCAATCGGACCTTGGCCCGGAAGTAACATTTCCGGGACCGGCCTAGATTCCCCAGCATTGAGATGCTCGCCTCTCGAGATCCGTATTCGATGGCTCATCTCGAGCCGTGTCCGGCCCTCGTTCACTCGTCAGCCAATATCTCCCTCTGTCATCCAGTCTAGTCCTCCCTCGGCGAATGGGGCATGTCCCTCGCCTCGCGGAGAGCCTCTGTAAAAAACACGCGGGTGTCCGCCTTGTTATGCATTGACTCGGGGATCGACCCACGTGTCCGAATTGTCCAGTGTCTTGCACCAGTTGTAATTTGGTCTCTTTGGCCCATCGTAAAGCCCATGTGGCTCTCATAGATTATGCAACCAGTTGAAAACATATACCCGTATCCAGGTCTCAGCCTCCTTCCGCACTACCCAGTGTGTGTCCAATGTCTCTCATTCCAGCAAATCACACCTCCCAGTCAAGTGCGCCCTTACAGCTATGGGATGCCCCCAGCTCTCTACCCATGGCTTCAGACATATACAGACTTCTCTCTAGCACGGAGTAAAAGGTGTTCGGATTCAATCCGATGTAAATAAACACCGACTGCTTGCGGTCGGTGGGGAAAGATGTCCAGTACACGATTCCCCACAATCGCCTGCACACCCGCACCTATGGAATCCCCTTTTCTCAATGTGTCGCCCGATCTCCCGAGCCCACATGCTGCGTCCTGGCGACGCTCCCCAGTCAACCCTCGGTTCCATAGGTGGTTGTCGAGAAATTGACTGGCACGCCCGCACCCCGGTCTAGTTACCTTAGCCCCGGAAACATCTCGTGCCGTTCGGTTCCCTCTCGACTCTCCGTAAAAGGCGAGTGCCCGGTACCACCTCGAGGAAAATACGGCCGCAAGGGAAGATACCCGAGATATATCAAACTCTCGTGTCTCACCTTCATTGCTTTATTCCTCCCCTCATCCCAGTCACTGGATCCCAAAAACCGCTCAACAAAAAGGATGGCACGCCTGGTGGGACGTCTCTAACCTTTCTTCTTTCTGCTGAAGAGAAGTATGTGTTAGCCCTGAAGCCGTGGTGCCCTTTTTCCTATCCTTGCAAGAGAGGTAGAGGGGGGACACACGCACGCATTTCCCAGCAGCTCCTAGTTCACGTCCCGATAGACGGGCTGCGCCTGACGACCGTCAGCGACCGTCGCCTCCTCATCGTCTAGTGCTCCAGCAACCATGGCGGCCGTCACTTATGGCCCCATTGTCATTGCCACCCATGCGCGGGAGGGCTATTTGGCGACGCCGATCGCTTTCAGCAGCTTCGCCCCCGTCGTCGGATCACCCTACTTCTTGGGTGTGGTCCCTGTGGCTATTTTGCAGCTGCCCTCAGTACCTGCGCCAGTTCATGCGGTCGACGTGCCGCGCCCGTCTCCAGCATCGGCGGCCAGTCTGAGCGCCAGGCTCGGGGTTTCATTATCGGCCCCCGTCGGGGTTCCAGATCATTTCCTGCCCGGGCAAGCGTCAGCCCCCGGGTCCAGCACCGATTGATCTTCAGTGCAGGCCTTGTGCCTCGAGCTTCGGTCACCACTTCAGCACTTTGTTCGGGTCTCCAACCTCGAGCCCTAGCCAAGCCGGCACCCGGCACGGGTTCTCGTCCCCGGGTGCCCGGCTTCCTAGCATCTTACTCGGGTCCTCAATCCCGAGCCCTAGCCAAGCCAGCATCTTACTCTGGCTCTCAGCTCCGAGTCCCAGCCGAGCCGGCTCTCCACACGGGTTTCCCACCCCGGGGTCAAGGCTCTGCAGCACCCTACTCGGGTTCTTCGACCCGAACCTCGAAAGAGCCATCACTCAGTATGGGTTTCTGACCCCGAGTGTGAGGCTCCTCAGCATCCAGCTTGGGCGCGCAACCCTAGGGCTTCTGAAGGCCGGCCCCCGGTGTGGACTCTCCGCGTATGGCCTCTCAGCTCCACCACGGGGTCTCTTCCCCTACCATCCAAGAATGCCAACTCCCAGTGCAAGTCTTCCGCTTTGGGATGCGGCAATCTCAGTGCCCTCCATGGGCCCTTCGTCTCACCCTCCAGCTGCGTCAGTACTCGACGTAGGTTTACAACCTCGGGTTGTTGGCACTCCAGTATCCTCTGCAACATTGGTTCTCGGTGCAAGAGAGTCACCTCGAGCATCGACAACACTTCTGTCGGCTCGGGCGAGAGCCTACACCCGAGTCACCCAGCTATCGGCTCCCGGTACGGGCCTCGTGCCCTGGGGGCCGATCCCAGCACTTTTGACCGACGGCCTCGTGCTGCCAGTGACGGCAGATCGGGTCTTCTCGGCCTACCACCTTGGAGCAGGATCTTCCTCGGCTCTCCAGAAGAAGCGTCGCCACGACCGTAAAGGCAGGCGACTCGCCGCGGCAACCGGCAACTCTGGCAAGAACATTCTTGTCGGTGACCTGCAGATTCGTCTCAATGGAGGCGAACCAATCATACCTCGGGAGCAGACCGTCCCTACGGTCCCCACCACCAACTGCTTCAGCCTCTTGCGGCGAACGCGAGAGGATAAAGCGGAGCTCAAAGAAACAGGCGCCTCTGCAGCAGCCCAGGGGCACCCGCACCAACCCGATACCCATGCTCCCAAGTCTCGTTGAAGGAACAACGACAAGGGAAATCAACAACTTAGCCTGAGAAGAATTTGGGTTACCCCAGAAAAGGGCTCAAGCTGTTCGGAGGGCACGTACCAAGAATCCCCTTCGAACGCTCAGACGTGGCGTCGGGCGAGACGTAGCGAGTCTACATCGGCACGGCCCGACGACCCCCAGCCACTCAAATGTCTGTCGCCTGAATATGCAGAAACGAGTTGCTCGTTCCGGGCCCCGCCAGCACTTAGCCCCGAGTTCTCCTCAGGTCTACACCGTGGTGGAGGCTCCACCACAACGAACCTCGGTCTTTGACAAGTTGGGGACACCAGTCAGCTCTGAGAAGCACTCCAAGAAAAAGCGGACGGTTCAGCTCATCAACGACGCAGTTCGAGTGTTCGCCGTGTTATATCATCGGACACCAGCTTGATACTCAGTCCGATGACCTGAACCAGCCTTTTAGCCAGTTCAGGAGGGCCTCGTCATCAAACTCAACCTCCGGCGTCGTCGGGCCACATCGGCACGTTCTGTCAGACCTCAGGCATCGAAACGTGCAGAAGAAGTTCCTGCCGAGGACTGTGGCGCGCCGATCAATGCAGACCTAACCACAATGATCCTCCGGCAAACAAAGTTCAAGAGATGACCCTCGAGACTCTCGTGAAGGAGAACCAACATTTGAAGGCCCTTCTGCAAGACCTCTTTCAGGAACGAGACTTTCACCCTCGGCAACCCGCTAAGCCTTCGGCCGAAGCACCGGTCCCGCAGGTGGGCACAATGGTGCCAATGCCTCAGCGGCAGCTGCCCGAAACCCCGACAACAGTCGGGTTCGGCACGCCCTGGCCGAAGCTCAACCACGAGCATCCAACACGCCAGTGCCAGAAAATCTCATGGCACAATGTCAGATGATCGAACGGATTGTCGAGACAAAGCTTGCCCAGTATGGGGAAGGGATCGTCACTATAGACCTCTATAGTGTACTCTACCCGCTCCATCACCAGTTGAAAAAGCTATCTCCGGAGTACGCTAAGCCTCCGAAGCTACAAAAGTTCGACGGGCAAGGGTCTCCACATGAGCACTTGGTCTATTACATTACGGCCATTGGGCGAGCTAACGTTGGACGGGTCATATTTCCTCCGCTACTTCGCCACTTCACTTACGGGAACGGCCTTCCAATGGTTTTCCCGCCTGAAGGCCTAACTCAGTTATCGACTGGGCAGATCTCCAGAAGAAATTCCTTGATCGTTGCTAGACGACCGAGCGAAAGATCTCCCTGGCCGAGCTCTGCTCTCTCCGGCATAAGAAGGGCGAGAGCGCCCTCGACTTCATCAAGAAATAGCGAGGACCTCAACATGAGGTGTATCAATCCGCCAGTTCAGGAGGACGCCATTACCATATGTCGCCGAGGCTTGGCAACCGAAGTCAGCGAAAAGCTCCTCGGCACCAACATTAAAGGCTTCGACAAGCTCAACTCGGTAGTTGCCGAAATAGAGATGTTCTTCGCCGACAACCCGAGCTACACTTCAGCAAAGGGTAAACATACGCGAGAATGCCAACCCGGTAAGGAGGTGAACATCATTGAGTTCACCCCCGCCGCCAAAGCCAGTAAGGAGGTCGAGCCAAGCGGTTCCGACAAGAAGCCAGCAGACAAGCTGGCTGCTCCTTCCTTCTCAGAGCGTATTGTGAACGACGTCACGTGGCAAGGAGAGAGCGGTTTTCTTCTTTTGACGGGCGCGTTGCAGAAGGAAAAATAGGAAAAGATGGTGAAGAATAGGACTTGAAGGAAACATTTTAGTGGAACACGGAGAAACTAGATTTATCCAATATTCGGTACAGGGCGGAGATAGGGATCCGAAGATCCTCTCATGCAAGCGAACTACCTTCTCAGCATGCGTGGCCTATTGTTCCGGGAGCAACTTTTAATATACCGGTATTATGATAGAATATACTGGGACTCTAGGGGACGAAGGAATGTAAGATGTTGACACGAATAGCAATGAAGATGTGAGTGGCGTCACAAGAACGAAGAGTGGGGGTGGATGTGAGTTGGGTGGTGAAACGCGGGGGAAAATACCCGGCGAGGATTGTCTCTACCGGGTTCGGGAACAAAGGAACATACGAAATGAGGACATGAAATTATAGTGGGATGTCATTCACCGCGAGATCTTAACAGCAATATAAGCAAAAGTGAACCACCGCGAGAGGTTAGTCTCCGCGGGATTTTTATAGAAATATGAATAATAGAGGTATAAGTACATACAACAAACCACCGCGAGATATTATTCTTCGCGGGGTCTTAACAGAAATAACAGAAGTGTAAATGAGATTAAATAAACCGCCGCGAGATGTCACTCTTCACGGGATTTCAAAGCGATGATAGGGGTGTGCTGAATTAAACGGTCACGGTGAAGTGACTCACCGCGGCCTTATTGGGTTAGAGTTAGAGTTAGAGTTCAAAAATTAAATTGCTGAAATAAAAAGCGGTAGCGGGAAATGACTCACCGCAACCAGTTAGAGTTAATGTACAGAAATTAAATTGCTCAAATAAAAAGCGGTAGCATAAAGTGAGTCACCGCAACCAGTAGAGTTAAGTTAAGGACCGCCGCAGGGAATAATCCTCCGCGTGGGTGGGGGACAGGAATACAAGAGCAACCATTGCGAGAAATGACTCTCCGCGGGTGTTATAGGAACAAAAGAAAAGTAAGAAGGATCGCCAGGGGTTGGGGGCCCCAAATTGAAAGGATCACCTTCGCCTCAGACATGGGAGATGATGTGGACTCCTTCTTTCTCTTCTTTCGACAGGTCGAAGAAGAGGGCTTTCTTGTTGGTTACCCTTACAAAAAAAAGCAAACAAAGAAACAACCACTGAATCAGAACGACGGCGGTGTAGCATCAATCCCTTTTGAAAAGATGCTGAAAGTGTGAATACACGCACCTGGTTGGTGCTGTTTAAAACTCCTTTTGGAACTAAAGGGTGAGGAATGATATGATAATGACACAAACGTGAAGAAATTTCACAAACGAAGCCTTCTCATGAAGAGGGCATATCACAGACGATGAATGATGCATGCAATGCAACTAACAGAATGAAACCACAGACAAAAGGGACGAAGAAACCTTATTAGGAGGTTGATGACGGGCTTCAGTTGCGTGAGGACGGCGGTGGAGAGGACCCTCCTCATATACGCGAACACCCGGGAGCTCAGTAAGACCTTCCTTTCTATCTCGGACTTCGGAACGGATTGGGCCGAAGCCTCGCTTTTCTCTTCAAACTTGAAAATGATGAAATCTAATATGAGTTAAAACAATATTTACATATATATAAATATATAAATATACACACATAGATATATGTCTAAGTATATACATATATAGATATAAGTATACCTATATGGTATATATTTAGATAGACATATATATATACATATATATGTATATGTTTTAGATATAGATATACATAATTATATATCTATATATAAAGGTGAAGAAAATTAAAAGTATAACAAAAAATGAAAATATACTAATATATATATTGGGGAGAGGTAGAGAGAGAAAGTTAGAGAGAGAAAGAGAGAGAAGAGAGAGATCGTGGAAAGAGATTTCTGGCGAGAGAGAGAGAGAGAGAGAAATAGAGAGAGAAAGAGAGAGCAGCGACGTGGGAGGTGGGTGCAACAGAGTGACGGCGGCGTCGGGCTCGACGGCGGGCGGACGACGGCGGGAGGGCGTGTGGCCGGTGGCGTGAGGGAGGCGACATTGGTGGCCGGCGGAGGAGGCTACCGCGGCGATGGCTATGGCGAGGGCGTGTGTAGAGGGGGACGCGGCGGTGGGACGCAGGTGAGGGGGGGTCGGTCACCGGCGACAACGGCTTACAGCGGTGGTGAGAGGGAAGGAGATGAAGGGAGAAAGAGAAAGAGGAAAAGAGGGTGTGGGAGGGTCTCTGTGTGTGAGAGGGAAAGAGGGTTAGAAGGCGTTCGTGGTGGAGAGAGGGAGGTGCGACAGTAGGTGTACGACGGCGACGGTGGGCTCGAGCAGCAAGGGGTGTGGGCGATGGTGGAGTAGAGGCCGGAGGTGGGGGTGAAGAGGGAGGTGCAGTGAGGGGTGCACCGGTGGGAGGGGAGGTAGACGACAGCGGTGGCCGGCGGAGGAGGCTGCCGCGCGATGGTTAGAACGGCAAACTTTCTCGGTAAGGGAGGTTCCTAGAACAAGCTAGCTTTAGCAGGCAACTCCAACCAAGCTTCAATGGCACCAGTTGATAACTGTCAGCCATGCACTGGCAGTCCAGAACCATCCCAGGTCTGGGCTCATCAACAACCATCTCCCAGCTCCATCAACTTTAACTGGTGGCTTCGATGACCAAGAAGTGCCCGAAGTCGACACTGACGATGAAGATTTCATCGACTTCCAATCCGCTCCTCCCGAGTTGGAGGACGGTGGCCAGGCGACTGTCGACGAACTCGTGGAAATCAACTTGGGTGAAGATGAAGCTAACCAGCCCACGTTCGTTAACGCTCTCCTCACCGAGACAGAAAGGCAGGACTACAAGCAACTCCTACTCTACTGTAAGACTGCTTCGCTTGGACATACAAGGAGTTGCCAGGGCTAGACCCCTCTGTAGCGGAGCACGAGCTAGCTATTTCTCCCTCAGCCACCCCAGTCAAACAGCCACAGCGGCGCATGCGCCACGAGCTGGAACTCCAAGTTTCGACTGAAGTCAACAAGATGGCGGAGGTCGACTTCATCGAGTCGTGCATCTACTCGATCTGGCTCGCCAATATTGTCCCAGTCAAGAATAAAAGTGGTCAAGTCCGCATCTGCGTTGACTTCCGGGATCTCAACAAAGCATGTCCGAAGGACGACTTCCCAGTCCCGATCACGGAGACGATGGTCGACATGACCACCGCACATGAAGCCCTGTCTTTCATGGACGGGTCATCCGGTTATAACCAGATCCGGATGTCCCTCAAAGACAAAAATCACACAGTTTTTAGATCCCTCAAAGGGATTTTCAACTACATGCGCATGCCCTTCGGTTTGAAGAATGTCGGCGCTACTTAACAAAAAGCCATGACCAAAATATTTGACGAGATGCTATACAATACTGTCGAATGCTACGTCGACGATCTCGTCGTCAAGACTAAAATACGGGAAGACATCTACTCGATCTACGCCAAGTCTTCGATTGTCTCCGGCGATACGGGCTCAAGATAAACCTTATGAAGTGCGCCTTCGGCATATCCATCGGCAAATTCCTCGGTTTCGTCGTCCGGTACCGAGGAATTGAGGTGGACCCAGCAAAATCAAGGCAATCCGAGAGCTTCCACCACTTAGCAACCTCACCGAACTCAGGTCCTTCCAAGGAAGATTGACCTACATTCGGAGGTTTATTTCCAACCTCTTCGGTCGATGCGCGCCTTTCAGCAAGCTGATGAAGAAAGATGCCCCATTCATTTGGGACCCAGAATGCCAGATTGCTTTCGAGCAAATCAAAGATTACCTCCTTACTCCCCCGGTCCTAGGGGCATCAGTCAAGGGTAAACCCCTTATACTCTACATCGCCGCCATTGATGCTTCGTTGGGGGCTCTATTGGCGCAAATCAATGAGGAAGGCAAAGAGCAATCGCCCTACAACCTCAGCCGAAAACTGATCGGTGCTGAGCATCGCTACTCCTCCATGGAGAAAGTCTACTTGGCATTGGTATTTGTCGTCAAGAAGCTGCGGCATTATCTCCTGTCCCATCGGGTCGTGCTTATATCCAAGCACGACTCACTCAAATACCTCCTCAGACAGTCCGTCCTCTCAGGCCGACTGGGAAAGTGGGCTCTCCTGCTAATGGAGTACGACATTACTTATGTCCCCAGAAAAGCGATCAAGGGACAGGGCATGGTTGAATTCTTGGCAGCCCATCTAGTATCGGACGACTCACCTCTCAACACGGAGCTCCCTGACGAGGAGTCCCTTGCTATCCAGTCACAACAACCGGTTGAACAGAGCGGAGATGTTTTGCATTACTGACAGCAAGACGCCCTCACAGCCAATGTACCTTGCTGGGAGCTCTACTTCGATGGCGCTTCTCGAGGGATTACTCGGAATAATCAAAATTCAGCCGTCATGGCGGGTGCCGGCATCGTCTTCCTGACTCCTCAGGGCAGAGTTTTGTACAACTCATGCGCTCTCATGAAGTCCCTGACCAACAATGAAGTTGAGTATGAAGCTCTAATCATCGGGCTTCAGATGGCTCTCGACATGGGCATCAAGTGCCTCAAAGCCTATGGGGACTCCCAGTTGATAGTCCGGCAAGTCCTCGGCATCTACGACGTGCGGAAGCCGGAGTTGGTCCCGTACCACGCCGCCGTCACCAGACTTACCCAAAAGTTCTATTTCTTTGAAATAGATCATGTTCCCAGGAGCAACAACGCCCAGGCAGATGCCCTGGCCAAATTGGCTGCGGCCATCAAGCTCCTGCCCGAGGGCGAGGTTGACATCACTGTCAAGCACAGAAGATTGATGTCGAGTTCACTTGAAGGCAACTCCGGTCTCATCGCTTACGAGGTCCACGACCTCGACCAGACCCATCCTCCAGAAGAAGAAGATTGGCGTGAGCCTATCATCAAATTCAAGCGAGGGTGGCTGCCTCCTGACCGAGCTCAAAGAGTCCAGTTACTTTGCTGGGCGACGTCATATGAGTTGATCGGCGACTCTCTATATAGACTTGTCCATGAAAAGGACAAGTCGGTTCTCCGAAGATGCGTCTCCCCAGCTCAAGCTCAAGCCATTATGCACGAAGTCCATTCAGGACTATGCGGTGCTCACCAGGCCGGAGACAAGATGAAGAACAACATCAAGCTCAAAGGCTTCTATTGGCCAACCATGTACACGGATTGCACTCAGTATGTCCGTACGTGTCATTAATGCCAAGCCTTTGGCTTAGTACCCAGAAGACCTCCAAACCTGCTGCGCCCCACGGCCCCTACGTGGCCGTTCGCGGAGTGGGGATTGGACATCGCGGGACCCTTCTCGCCATCTTCCAAGGGCCACAAGTACATTCTGGCCGCTACCGACTACTTCTCCCGATGGGCTGAGGCCCTTCCCCTGTGGGAGGTCAACGGCGAAATATTAGCCAGATTTGTCCGGCACCACATCATCTACCGATTTGGTACTCCCAGCCGCATAGTGTCAGATAATGGCACACCGTTCAAGAATAGGGCCGTATATCAATTAGCGGCCAAATTTCACATCGACTGGAGAACCTCTTCGGTCTACAACCCTCAAGCTAACGGCCTGGCGGAGGCCTTCAACAAAACCCTCTGCAAGCTTCTGGCTAAAACGGTTAGCCACCGAAAGCGAGATTGGGGTGAAAGGGTGTTTGAGGCATTATGGGCCTACCGAACAATCTACAAGACCCTTACGGGATGCTTACCATTATCTCTCGTTTACGGAGCAAAAGCTGTCATCCCCATCGAAATCCAATTAGCCTCTTATCACGTAGCGGTGCGCACCGGCTTCGCCGGCCTGGACGTAGATGAATACCAGAGGAGGCTAGAGGAGCTCGCTGATCTAGAAGGCAAACGGCTTGAAGCCTACAAACACCTGCAAGTATACCAGGCCCGCATGGCGCGCCTACGATAAGCTCGTCAAGCAACGAGTCTTCAAGCAAGGCGACTTCATCATGATCAAAGAAAAAGAAGTCATGGCGGGGCGCTCCAGCGGAAAATTGCAACCTAATTGGCGAGGTCCATACATCATTCGTGATGTTTACGAGGGTGGAGCTTACATGGTTGTAGACCATGAGGGTAATAAGCCGTTCCCACCTCTCAACGGTAAACACGTGAAGTTATACCACGCCCCAGAGCATGAGTTCGTGCGCCACCCAGACTAAGGCGCGCGCCTCAGCTGTAACTTGTGACACCAGCCCCCCCTCGGGGGCGAGTCCAGCCACCTCTTCCGGTCTTTCCTCCCAGTGAAGTAGCAGGGCCAGCCAGGCCTTTCCAGTGCCATCACTACGCACTCGTAGAGGTCGGCCTCCCAGCTTCGTTCCCGCAATCGCAAAAGCGAGAATTCCCAGCACCAGCAATGATTCAGCCGCCAGGCTCCCACGTAAGCAAAAAAAAATGGGGTTAAAAATAGAGATACACCGGTGGACTCGGTCGTCCTCTTCACAAGGAGGCGACTGGTGGCAAAAAGGCCAACAACTCGGCTGAGGTGAAAACCCGAAAGGGCACCTCAAACAAAATCGGGTAACCCCTCGGTGTGAAAACCCGCAAGGGCGCGTCTGAAAAAGTTAAAGGGGGCCGGCTCTGGCGAAATCCCGAAAGGGCGGTAGAGTCGGTAATGAAAAAAAAATTCTCTCTCCACCAGTCAGGGTGACTATCCACCCACCTCTCAACTAATCATAGGCCTCTCTTGTTAAAACATGTCAGTCCCTGTCCAATACATATCTCTTAACTCATTAAACCCTACCCCTCCCAAGTTGGCTCATTTTACACTCAGTCTCTACTCCGTCGTAATGGGCTCGCATCCCCCAGTATCCACACGTTATCCCAGTCATTTATCCCAGCGAACCTCAGCTTTAGCCAGTTCCCAGACCCCCTCCTTTCTACGACCATACATGTTAAATACCCTCAATCCAGAAGCTCCAGTCGCCAGTTCATCATGGTTCACCACTATGATCCCAATCACCATTTCAATGACTTCAAATCCCCTGAGCCACCAATTATAACTTTAGTCACACTCCACCACGATATAATGACCCTTAGGGGCCATGACTTAGTACCCTACAAGAGTCTTAACCAGGGCCACAGAAATATCAAGTCTTCAAGCAACACAAGTCTCAGGTCATGTCCCCTGACAGCGGTATGCTATGGGCGACAATCCCCAGATTCGAAAAAAAACGGCAAAATGTGGGGTTAAAAATAGAGATACCCCGGTGGCTTCAGTTAGCTCCCTCCACGGGACTACTGAGGGCAAAAATTACTATCAACCCAGCTGAGGTGAAAACCCGAAAGGGCACTTCAGGCAAAATCGGGTAACCCCTCGACGTGAAAACCCGCAAGGGCGCGTCGGAAAAAGCTAAAGGGGGCCAGCTCTGGCGAAAATCCGGAAGGGCGGTAGAGCTGGTAAAGAGAAAAAATCATCTTCCTCTCTACTCCTCACTGATGAAAGCCGTCAACCACGACATCTCGCCGACGATGAGCTCAACATCACTCCACTATAATGGTGGCCACTACACCCCCGAGGGTCGGTCATCCCCAGTTCCAGTCCCAGTCCCCGACTACAACACCTTAACGGTCAGCCGGCCAGTCTCAGCCCCCATTCTAATACTAGCTTTAATCCTGGTCCCAGTTTCCGGCTATATCGCCATGGCGGTTAGCCAGCCAACCCCAGCTTCAACCCCACAGACCCAACAACTCCAGCAACATAGGCCGAAGCACCCTCACAGGTCGGCCTCCAGCCTCCAGCCTCCAGTCTCCAGTCATACAGGCCATCACACCCCGACGGGTCGGCTCCCAGCTCCAGTTCCCAACAATATAGGCCAACATCACATGCAGGGTTAGCGCTCAGCATCAAGTACCCAGTCTCCAGTACCCAACACTCAGCCTCCAGTACCCAGTACCTAGCTCTCAGCACCTAGTCAGTGTCCAATCCCCGATACCCTGTGCTCAGGTCTTCCTGTGTACCCAGTATCCGGTAACCACTAGCTAACACTCAATCTTTGGTCCAGTACCCGGATTCAAGTACCCAGTTCCCTATCACCAGCACCAATATATAGTAGAATAATCAACCACGACTAACAGCACGTGGTCGCCAGTTCCTGCATCTAGCATTGTTCCACAAGAAAGAAAGGAGGTGGAACGACTCAGCAAATGGCAAAAGAAATCCAGAAGTTTGTCATTCATACTCTGTAAAAAAGAGCCCAAGACATGCCCTTGGGGTAACAGATACATACGACCAGGGCACATAACCTGGCAAAAAGGGGGAGGGGATATAACCAGATCACAAGCCTGCTCCCCTTTAATGCGGACAGGCGAGACTCTAAAGCCGCAAGCTCAGCCTCAAGAGTGGACAAGAGCTGAGTGCTGGCCTCGACCGTGCTCCCAGCCGCTTGCCACTCAGCCTGTCAGCCCTGGCGCGCTCTACGGCTGATAACTACTCCTCCAAGGCCTTCCTCAAGGCCTCAGCCTTGCTCTCGGCCTCCTCCAGTTAAACAGCTCGGCCTCGAAAGAAGGACTCAGCTGCCTCGATGTGGCCCTCTGCTCGGCCACGGTTGCCATGAGCCGAACCTGTCGCTCTCGCTCCTCTTGGATCACTGCTAGCCTCCCGGACGGTTTCGGTCCGAAACTATTAAAAAAATCTTTTTTTTTGATATCGGACCTGCTACAGTGAGTAGGTCAGTTTCGGTTTCGGTATAGGTCGAAATCGATACGTTTCGGCCGATACTGCCATCTATGGGGCCCTCTGCTCCTGCGTCTGACGAAGCCGCATGTACTCCGCCCATATCCCAGTCAGCCTAGACATCCAAAGCTCACGTGGGAAGCCGAGGATGTGGTAGCCCCGAGTGCACTCTATCAGGCGCTACCTTAGATCCTCCGGGGACAGGAGAGGGTCGTACAGCAGGTAGCCCCGTACTCGCTGAAGCAGCGAGGCACCCACACTCGCATCCACCAACGGCTCCGGCGGTGCGGCGGAAGTGGGCCACTCGACCCCCAAACTCAGGGAGGAGTCGCCTATCCCTGCTAGCACGCTAGTGGGGGCTGCCCAGAAACAACAAAAGGGAAAGTGAGAAATATACATGAAACTTTCCATGAAAAATAAGGTGGAAAATCTGAGAAAAAGGAGTTCTCATTCCTTACCTAGAGCAAACTCCTCCGCGCCTACGGCTTCACTCGCCGGGGTCGGAGAGGGCAGAGACTCCTCGACAACTCGGAAGCCTTCTCCCACCGTCATGTCCACCCCAGAAACCGCAAGGGGGTCGGGGACCTCCTCCGGACCATCGGCACTAGGAGTTGGCACACGCTCCTCCCCTGACTCCGGCCCTACACACAAGACAGGAATGCCAGTATTTTGTCGGAAAACGTAGGCCGATGCTAAAGAGGGGAAAGAAAGACCCCCACGTACCTCCAGAAGAAGCCTCCGTCTTAGCCCCCTCGGCGGAAGAGGCCCCAGAAGAGGAAGATCTCGAACTCTCCTCTGTCTCCATGATGAAACTCCGGCTACCAGAGGAGCCTTAAGAAGTCTCCAAAGAGCTGTTGGAGGTGGTAGAAGTAGAGGCCTTTGCAGATCAACAAAACAATAAGGGTCAGCACACGGCCTGGCCCTATATAAAGCTAGCCATCCATTTAAGGGTTTCAGGCAAGAAGCTCACCTGTCGGGGCGCTCCCCTCAGAGAGCCCCTCTATGTCGACGATCTCTTCGTCTCCTCCAGCCAAAGTCGCCGCTGCAGGCTCTCCTTCCGCGGCTCCAACAGTGTCACAGGGAAGTTCACCCTCCTCCAAGAGGGAGGAAGTACCTGTGACCAATGCCAAAAGAAGCTTAGCATTAACGGGCGAAACAAAAAGCCCACCAAAAATGGCTAAGTTCCCAGTCACATACCTGAGGGTTCCATGGTAGAAGACCCCACCAGTCCCACCGTGCAAGCTGAAATCACGGCTGGCAAAGGAGGGAGCGGCGTCCCCGCCAACAGCTGTGATAGCGATCTAGACACATCTCCGACAGTAGACGCGGCCAGGCCACCCGTCACTCTGGGTTTGGCCTCAAACAAGGGGAGCTCTACTGACGGTCCAATGCTCACTAGCTCCTGGACCATTTCCAGGGTAGCAGTCGGGTCTTCACCTGGCAAACAAAATCACAAACCAGTCAGCAACCTCAGTCCACCAGACGACAGACAAATGGGGAGACAACTCTCCTCAGAATGGCTCGACACTTACCAGAGCAATCCCGGGTGGCCGCAGGTTCCTGCCCCTCTACAGGGGTGGGCACCTCATCTCTTGCCTCAGGAAGGGCCATGGCCCCCGACATCCCCGCCGTCTTTGCATAAAGTACATGGCTATGTTAGTTTCCACAAGCAAGCACATCCATAAACAGAATGTTTCCAGTTCTAAGACCTCGCCTGGCCGAACGTCCTCGGGACCCTTTCATGACTCAAAGTCAGGGAACATCTCGGCATTAGGTCCGGCTTCGTCCATCATGCGGAGAGCCTCCTCGATGTCGAAGTCACATTCGGCCTCGTCCTCCGGCAAAGGATCGGCCTCCGGGGGTGGTGAGAAGCCACCTCTGCTCCAGTCCCCAGCGGAGCTACAAAAAGCCAGACAAGCAATCCCAGATTAGTCAACCATAATGGTTAAACCATCAAAAGATATAAGGCGAACATGGTACTTACTCAAGGTCGGCTCCGCCTCTATATGCTCATCAGTTCCGAGTCCTTGAGAGGACTCGCCAGCCCCCGCCGCCCCAATGTCTACTCGAGGTCGCTTCCGCCTAGGCTGAAGGCTTCCATCTCCGCTCCCCGAAGATACCTCCGTGGAGGGACGATCTCCCCCTGCCAGGGAACCTGCCAAAGAAATACAGCAACACACAACATCTCAGTCATATACATAACAAGATAACAAGACTGAGACAACATGCTAACGAGAATGTCTCACCTGAGGTCACGAACGAAGTCAACGGCAGAGGAACCAGTTGCTCTGGCTTCAACCCCAGCACTCGGGCAGCCTTTGCAACTGCCTCCCTGACGTCTCTCAATGTGTAAGCACACTTAATTTGAGGGACAAACTCCACCGGTCCAACTGACCCTATAGCATGGGCGATATGGCGTCTCCAGTCATCGACCGCGGTGTCAGCAAAGCTCCCTTCTGGGAGCACCCGGTCCAGGGAACCCTTCTTTCCAAAGCCGCAATTGGCTTGGAACTGGGTCCACCAAGTCTTCAGCGTCCTCGACTGCGATGCACTAACTCCAGCCCCCGCATGAGCCGCCTGCACTTGCTTCAGGGGCTTGAGGGCCCCGCTACAACCTCGACATGTTGACGAAGAACCCCGGCTGCTCCGGGGCCACTGCCGTGCCAGTCGGATCCGGGAGAAGCGAGTCCTCAGACACTCATCGTCCAGTGAAATCGGAGGCAGGTCTTCCCTCATAAGTCGACTCTCAGCCTTCCGGATCACTGAAGCCTTCTGGCAGTACAGGTGGCTGTGCTCAAACCACCACTTGGCATAATGGACATCAAATCTCCCGCGGCGGTCCAACCCCGGCGTCGGTAATCGTTCCGGCTCCCTGCGGTAGTAGAAGTCCCACCAGGCGGCTGCTAACAGATGGCTGTCCCGACCCTTATATAGTCGGCTCGCTAAGGGGAACTCTTGGTTCGGCAGGATCCCCTGGTCGTACCCGAAGTTCCGGGCGAATCGATGCGAGTAGTACCGCTCCAAAAAACTCGTGGCAGACCGGTGTAGCGCTAACACCACCGGTCGGGTGTTGATCACCCACTTTGTGTACAGGGCTGCATCTGGCTCTCGCTGGTAAGAAAGGGCGTAGGCCGCCCCACCGCTCAAAGGTACCATAATCAAACGAGAATCTCTCGTAGCACTGTCGAAAGGAAGCCCATCCTCGCCCCTGCCGAGCAGGTAAGACATGGCCCTCCTAGCCCCCTCCAGTTGCGCAACTGCATCCCCTTCCGGCTGGCCAGTGAAGCTGAATAGTAAGGGCGCTGTCGGGTTCGCCACTGTCCCTCGCGTTACCAGTCCAGGAAACAACAAACTGGCCCACACACTGAGGTAGTGGGTCGGCAGAAGCAAGCTCCGCTCACGTGGCGCAGGGTGCGCCGCTAACACGCCCAACCCCTGGTAGATGTTGGCCAACACCGCAGGAGCTAACGCCAACCTCCGCCCCTCTGCTAGCAAGCAAGCGGGCCACAACAAGTCAACTCTCAGCAAACTATCCTCCCCGTGCGGGACCACACACGTCGCCAGCCAGTAAGCTAAATACGCCGCCAAGTGCGTCACGTCTGACAACCCATGGGGGTTCCACCCCTCTCGTGGTGCGTATATGTACCTGGAGTACGTCCGGAACCGTAACTCCACATCTGTATACTCCTCCCAAGGAGTCTGGTCTCTCGCAAACTCCTGGTAAAAGCAGAAGGGCCCGTTATAGAAGTGACGGACCCACACCTTCAGCGCCACCTTGGGAGTCTACGCGGCTCTCTCCCTCCCATCCAAAGCTAAGTTCCTCCAGGTCTTCAATAGGTATCGGTAGCTGTGGGGAACCCGGTATCGTCCCTGTCCATCAGTGTGGTTGCGGTGGAGGTCATCCAGCACTACCTCCTCGTTCCATTCGCCACTGATCGGAAAGCCAGAGATCCGGAAGAGCGACCACAGATCCAGTGAAGTCTCTCCCTTTGCCGTCGCCACCGTGTTCCACCGGCGGTTGAAGCGCTCCACCAGTGCCTGTATCAACCCCGTGTAGTAGGAGTACCCGTACAGTGCTGCGGTCACTGCGTATCTGATATCAGCCCGATCCAGGAGCACCCTGTAATGGTGCACAATCCCCATCAGCCACTCTGTCGCTCCATGATGGTACCTGTGCGAGGGGATCATCGCCCAGCGGCCGTACCAGCTAACGACTGTGTTGAAGTATCCCGTCAAGAAGGCTGTGGTCATCGTAGCCTTCTCCAGCATACTGCAGCCCTGACGGCTCCAACACCAGCCCTAGGGTCCCCTATGTTTCCGCCTGGTGGTGGCCGTGCAAGTCCCAGGAGTCGGGACCCAACGCTCCAGCACGGACCCCGAATTGGTCTGCCCTACTGAAAAAACTCAGGCACTCAACACTGGGAAATTGACGCTGCCTCCAATATTCCATAGAAAAGCTTGGGAAGCCGTAGAGGGCGACCTCATGCAGGCTGTCCCTACCCACCAGAATGGCCCGCTCCAGCCGGCGGCGCTCTCCAGCAACACGGGAATCTCCTTCCTCCATGCCAGATGGAACGAAACTCTGGATGAACTCTAACAGGTGTCGATCCAGTGGAAACTCCACTGGGTAGCCTCCAGCACGATCATAGGTGTAAATCCCGCTTGCCTCAGAAATCCGGGCTAGCTCTACGGTCCTGCTCCGTTCGCCCCCTCTCCAACGGGGCCTTCGGCTACCAGTGAATGTTCCAGGTCGAGCTGGTCCACACTGGCCACAGTGACAACGGGCGGGTCCAAAGGAGGCAAGGGCCGCCCGGTCCTCCTCACCTAGTGGTCCTCCTCGAGGGCCACGCGCCTCGGAACCTGCTCATCTCTGTCGAATCTTGCCATAGCTGCAAAACAAATTGCACAAAAATGGTAAGCATACCCGGAATCAATACATACAAGACAACAAAAGAAACGCACATGAAGTGTCAAAATACAACTACAACGACCCAGAACGAGGAGCTCACGGGCCGTACGCCCTCGTCTCCGCCTCCGACGCACGCCACGTGGAGAGTATTTGTTGTACCCAGACAACTTCCCAGCAAAATATCGAGAAATAAGGGGGGAATTCTCTGAACACCTTTAAAGCAGCAGCTATCCAACCCCTCCTATGGCTCCTCGGGCCCAGCCAAGGGCCCCCACCAGTTAGCCGTAACCCACGACGACGTCAACTACCGATTGGGGCTAGCCCGATCACTCACTTTGCGGATTTTCCTACGTTCTACACTGCCCCCGGGGCCACCCGGGGGCGCCCTGAGGACAGGCCACGGCACGTGGCACCCAGCAATGAGGTCGGGATCTACCCCCAAGACGCCTCCATCTAGCTTTCCAAAGTCAAAGGAAGACCTATCTTGGTCAACCATGGGCTTTAGAATCCCACAGCACCCGTATGCGGCCCGTACACGCGTGTAGGGAATTTTCCCGAACGCCTTGCCGGCGTGCATATCCCAGCCGTTCTACAACAAGTCGAGGGCCGACCCGCGGCTCCAGCACTCCAGCCATGTCCTATGACAACCTTCCAGCAAGTCGGGGCCACCCCCGACCCTTAGACACGCGGCGACAAGCCATTTATTTTCAGCTCCCGGGCCGACCCGGGACTGCCTGCCAACCCGCCGTATTACGCGGCATACGCCACGGAAGTCGGGCCCACACGCCCGGAAGGTTCTCTCTCAGCTCCTATGAGCCCCTGCCCTCAGCCTAAGGCCAAATCTAAGGCCTGCCGTTCACTTACCCAAGCTGATCAACAACCCGAGGTGTGTCGGGAATTTCCCCAAACACCTTGCGAGCGACAGCGACAACATTACGACAACAAGCCCCCACGGGCTAATCCCAGCATCTCGGAGCACTCTATCCTTTAAAGGACACCCCCAGACGACAAAAGAAGACCTCTGGGGGGGAGTTCGCCCCGGGCGTGACCGTGCCCCGGGGAGGGCGAAACCCCTTGGGGAACGCGCCCTCCTCCTAGCCCAATGGCCCCACGGCCGTCCTCGAGTCCCAGTATTTCCCAGATCGATCGACGTACCCGCGCGTGGAAGGATTCAACGACGGATTCTTGGGATCACGTAAAGTCATGTTCGTGTTGTACGTGTGCACGTGGCCAGCCAACCAGTCCAACGCCTGTATCTTTTTGCCTTCTTGCACTCACACTGGGTCAAAGTGGGGCCTAAGAGAGTAAAAAAGGGCATTTTTTAGGGTGGGGACCGCCCCCCTCTCTCTCCCACTTGCTCTGCCTAAACCCCTGGGGGGGGGGGGTTTAGGCGGACCAAAGGTTGCTCTGCCTAAACCCCTGCTACAAAAAAAAACTTTTTGCTAGGGTTCACGTGGACCAAGTTTGCCCCTCAACTTGGTCTGCCTAAACCCTCCCTGACCTTTCATCTTCCCCTATAAAAACCCCTTAGGAGCTCAAGGGGCAGGGGACTGCATACAGATCTCGGCACACACCGCTCAGACTTCCGAAGGCAAACAAGGACGGTCGCAAGGAGCTAAGTGTGCGCGGTTGGCTTGTTGATCGACTTACACGTGTCGAGGGTATGTCGCTCGCACTTCCCTCATACGGCGTCTAGCCATCTCACACAAGTCCTTCCCCGTCACATCTAAGGTGTTATGACATCGGCAAAAACATCCGCATCTCGGGTCTGCCCGCGTATGACAACCTATGATGGTTACACATGCGCCATGATGTCGCACCTACGTCCACCACGGAACCGTGTGCCCATCACTTGCCTCGAGCCGGCCGCCGACCGCTCTGACCAGTGACTTGAGTCAATCGGACCCTGGCTCAGAAGTAACATTCCCGAGACTGACCTCGATTCCTCAGCATGGAGACGCTCGCCTCTCGAGATCCGTATCCGATGGCTCATCTCGAGCCGCGTTCGGCCCTCGTTCAGTCGTCAGCCAGTATCTCCCTCTGCCATCCAGTCTAGTCCTCCCTCGGCGAATGGGGCACGTCCCTCGCCTCGAGGAGAGCCTCTGTAAAAAACACGAGGGTGTCTGCCTTGTTATGCATTGACTCGGGGGTCGACCCACGTGTCCGAATTGTCCCGCGGCTTGCACCAGTTGTAATTGGCGTCTTTGGCCCATTTGTAAAGCCCATGTGGCTCTCATAGATTATGCAACCAGTTGAATACATATACCCGTATCCGGGTCTCAGCCTCCTTCCGCACTACCCAGTGTGTGTCCAACGTCTCTCACTCATCAAATCACACCTCCCAGTCAAGTGCGCCCTTACAGCTGTGGGATGCCCCCTGCCCTATACCCCTGGCTTCAGACATATACAAACTTCTTTCCAGCACGGAACAAAGGTGTTCGGATTCAATCCGATGTAAATAAACACCGACTGCTTGCGGTCGGTGGGGAAAGATGTCCAGTACACGATTCCCCACAATCGCCTGCACACTTGCACTTATGGAACCCCCTTTTCTCCATGTGTCGCCCGATCTCCCGAGCCCATATGTCGCGTCTTGGCGATGCTCCTCAGTCAACCTTCGGTTCCATAGGTGATTGTCGAGAAATTGACTGGCACGTTTGCACCTCGGTCTAGTTACCTTAGCTCCGGAAACATCTCGTGCCGTTCGGTTCCCTCTCGACTCTCCGTAAAAGGCGAGTGCCCGGTACTGCCTTGAGGAAAATCCGGCCGCAAGGGGAGATACCCGAGATACATCAAACTCTCGTGTCTCCCCTTCGTTAATTTATCCCTCCCCTCATCCTGGTCACCGGATCCCAGAAACCGTGCAACAAACATCTACATCAATTCCTACCTCTCGTGCTACACTACATACTTCTTCACATGGCCGGCCATCTTCTTCCAAAGTGTTGGAAGCAATCCATTCTGCATATGGGTTCTCCCGATCATCCATTTCATTCTCATCTAACAGGGTGAAATAGTCAAGTGGATCATCCTCAGGATCATCTTCACGTTCATACTTATCCTCCATTCTCTTTACCTTAAGCTTCATATTATAACGACAATATACGAGTTTCTTCAACTTTGTAACTATAACCTATTTCTAGGCTTCGTATGTATCAAGGCAAATGTGCTCCAATTCCTTTCATAAGGTGAAGCTGATGCAGTTTGTGATTCAATCCGAGCTGCAAGTTGTCTAAGTGTGGGAGCATCTGTTCCATACATCTTCCACCACTCACCTGAAAATCAAGTAATCTAGGTAAAAATAATTTCAATAAATCCCAAAATAGCACACTTTGAAAAAAAAAGATAAAACCCATCAAATCCATTACTACTAACCTGGCCGCATATTTTCCCTATTTGCTATAGCAGTCTTAGTCCCGAAAGAGACTAGTGCATCTCTAAACTTGACAATCTATCAAGATAAATATAAGAAGCATCTCATTGTTAAAAAAATATGATCTTAATGTAAATAACTTAAAATTACCTCATTGCCAAATTGTGCTCTCCCCTTAGATTTAGGAAGTAATTTCTCAAATACTTCATGCACGGCCTTGATCAAATGCTTGATCATCCCTCAATTTTTGCTTATATTGATACTTGGGGTTAAGAAAATATGCTGATCATATAAAATCATCAAGGAAAGAATTCATTATGTCTTTTAATAAATAATACTAAATTGAAAGATAAAAACTATTAAAATTCAAAGTTTTGTAGATAGGTGTATCCATAGATTTCAGCCATCTCTCGCCAATAATCTTATGTACCCAAGTTTAATTTCTTGGAGAAGATACCTTGATGCCTTCCTTCATAATGATCATAGAATAGAATACTAAACCTATACTTGGATATCTTTCAGTATCCATAACTCTCAAAACTTGATACATTAGCTCCATAATTTTTATTACATCTCTTGCACAATCCCAAAACATAGGAGTGCATATAACTTGTTCCACGTTTTTTCCAACTGGGCTGGTGCTATATTGAGAATTAGATCATTCTAATCTAAGGAAAAAACTCCACGTGCCATCTTTCTCCCTCATCAAACTTTGAAGGGCAAGATAATTTGTTGCAAATCGAGTAGCTCCAGATCGACTTATATCTTGACCACAAGTTTTTCGCACTCGATCTACAACCCAATCATGATTATATATAAATATTGTGACAAGTCTGCCCATATCCACGACCTCTTTATCATGTTGTGTTTTGCCACAGCTTCAAACATTAAATCAATATATTGTGCAGTGCATGGAGTCCAAAAAAGAGGGTACTTATTACATAACAATTTACCTACTTTTTTGTAGCTGCTAACATTATCTGTTACAATCTGTACAACTCTTTCCTTTCTACCATCAACTTCATTATGTATTCATGATTTTTTTCCTTTCTTGTGGCATCAACATAGTCTAGAAAAACTACACGACCTGTACTGTACACTATGAAATTAATGATGGACATTCTTATAGGTCTTGTCCACCCATCACATAAAAGCGAGCACCCATGTGCATCTCAATGTGGTTTCGACTTCTTAATTTCAACTTCCATTTCAAGAACCAAGTCATCGAGATATTTCCTTAAGATTTCCTTAGGGGTGGGTGGAAGTACTCCGCGACCAAGTTGTTGAGATTCAGTTATCATATTCTTGAAATGATGATCCCCTGCAACATTGGCCGGGCTGTGATTATAAATAAAAAATTTTGATACCACCTTTTCAAGACTTTTTGAATTTTCCTTTACTCAACATTGATTGTATTCTTTGTTATTTGGCATCATCAGATTTGTATTTTCTAGACTCTAACTGTGGCTCAACAATCCTCATACTTGAACTACGACACGTAAAATCAGCTATGCCCCATGTGGCTTTCTTACCAGTTCCACTAGTATTAGCTCCATGCTCTGGCACTTCTTCACAATCATCATCAGACTCACCGTCATCATCATTCCTTCCCATTTGACGCAACTCTTTCATAATCTGCTCTCTATTTGACGTTTGTTTCTTAACTTTTTCTAATTGTTTCCGGACTTCAAGTGGACAACTCGGACATTGGTTACATCTTATCTTTTTTCTCCAATCAAATGATTCTTTAATGTTGTAACATCACTTGACTTCATTACCTTCCCACAAAATTACATTCTGACCCCCTTCTTATAGGCTTTCCATATTGCCAACCTATGTAAGGCATGTTTCTGAATCTCTCATAGAAAAAAACATAAATAATATATCATATTTAAAAAAAAACAAACAACACAATGTCTCAATTATATCATACATCCCATGTAACAACAACATGAACAAAATAAATATTGTAAACTATTAACAATATTATAATAAATCTAAAATTATACCTTCTGAATTTAAATAGTTCTTCAAGAATTCGATATTTTCCTAAGACTACTGCTACCTTTATCAACAATTTTGACGAAATAAATTAAGATAATTGACACAAAATAATTAACATGAAAAAGTCAAATGAAGGCACGTGATGTTACAAGATAAACGATTAAATTATAAATTATTAAAACATTCCAAATTCTTTCCGTCTCTCTCTCTCTCTCCCTGTTTGTCTCTGTCTCTCTCTCTCCCCCCTCACCGTCTGTCTCCCCCCTCTCTCTGTCTCCCTCTGTCTATCTCTCTTTCTCTCTGTCTCCACTGTCTCCGTCCCTGTCTCCCCCTCCTCTTTCTCTCTCTCTGTGTGTGTGTCTCCCCCATCTACGTCTCAGTCTCCCCCCATCTCTCTATATCTGTCGCCCTCTATCTCTCTTTCTCAGTCTCTCTTTGTCTTTCCCCTCTCTGTCTCCCTCTATCTTAAACAGATAAGGGGGAGACGGAGGGGGGGTGAGAGACAGACAGACATAGACGGTGGGAGATAGAGGTTGAGAGGGTGAGAGACAAAGAGAGAGATATATAGAGAAAGAGAGTGTGAGGGAGTGTGGGAGGCGGGGAGAGAGGGTGGGAGAGAGAGATTGAGGGTGAGAGATAGAGAAAGAGTTTGAGAGTGGGAGAGAGAGAGAGAGATGGTGGGAGAGAGAGATTGAGGGTGAGAGATAGAGAAAGAGTTTGAGAGTGGGAGAGAGAGAGAGAGAGATGGTGGGAGACAGAGAGAGTGTCGGGGGGATAGATCGGGGGGAGAGACAGACAGAGAGGGACACAAAGAGAGCGGCGGAGAGAGAGAGGGTGGGAGGCAGAGCGAGAGGGCGGGATGAGAGATCGGGGGCTGGGGGGAGAGACAGACAGAGAGGGACATAGAGAGAGAGAGGGAGGGAGACAGAGAGCGCGAGAGGAGAGACGAGGGGAAGAAAGAAAGAGAGATAGAGAGAGAGAGGGAGGGAGACAGAGAGAGCGCGAGAGGAGAGACGAGGGGAAGAAAGAAAGAGAGATAGAGAGAGAGGGAGGGTGGGAGACGGTCGGAGGAGACTCAGGAGAGAGATTAGGGGAGAGAAAGAGAGGGGATGAGGTCTTTTCCTTTCTTTCTGTCTCTCTCTCTCACACACACTCGCACTTGCGAAGAGATGGGGGGAGACAAATGGGGAAGGAGGAAGACGATGGCGGGGGGGAGGAGAAGAAGGAAAGGCATGCCGGAGAGAGGGGGAGACAGCCGATGCCGATCGCCCGTCCGCTCGGAGATCCGACGCTGCGAACTTGATCGTACACCTATCGTCGCTGATCGACGCAATCGACGGGTAGGGAGAGCCACCTAGGGCAGCTTCGGCGACCTCGTGCGACTGTGCGAGTGTGGGCGAGAGTGTCGGGGAGAGAGTGTGTTGAGGTGAGGCGTGAGGGCTCGACGGGGTAGGGGAGGGTTTAAGCCTTTAGGGCCGACCCTCGCCTCAACTGCTTCACGTTAACGGGCCGGGCCGGCCGGTTCTCCCTGTTCGCACTCGAACGAACTCCCGTTTCCCGCCCTCGCACGTTCTCGCCCAGACACGCCGACCTCGCGACACTTCACGTCTCATGGACGAGGCGAGACAGAGATCTCGACAAGATCTCGCGAGAATGCATTCCATGTTCCTCGTCTTAATTTCTTGACTTCTCGAAAATAACCTCATCATTTGACTTCTTGGATATTCCTCGTCTTAATTTTTTGACTTCTCGGAAATAACCCCGTCATTTGACTTCCTGGGCATTCCTCGTCTTAATTTCTTGACTTCTTAGGGTTTCTTTGCAATTTCACCTATTTTTGAGTTTCCGGACATGATAGCTCTTGGCCATGAAAAATATACATGGATTTGGATGGTTAGCCATAAGCCGAATCTAGGAGAGCGCACACCGTTTCAGGAAAGGGGTGTGGTCTCGCTCCACCGAGTCGTGCAAATGACATAAACATGAATGAGGGTATTTTGGTAAATTTGAGACCCCACAAATGGAGGTATTTTTGTAATTTTTCTACGGTCATGGGTATTTCTATAATTTTTCCTTCACCACGAACATTTTTGCAATCTTCCCTTTATCGGGGACATTTTTGCAATTTTTCCATCATCGGGATTAATTGTGCAATTTCCCGCAATCAAGATATTTTTGTAATTTTTCTTTCATCGGAGACATTTTTGTAATTTTCCCATCATGGAGGTCATTTCTGTAATTTTCTCACAATTATGGATATATTTATAATTTTTCCTTCATTTGGGACATTTCTGCAATTTTTCCGTCATTGGGGTCATTTCTATAATTTTTGTAATTTTCTCTTTATCGGAAACATTTATGCAAACTTTCCTTTATCGGGGACATTTTTGCAATTTTTCTATTATCGGGGACATTTCTACAATTTTCTCGTCATCGGGGTCATTTCTACATTTTTTTCACATTCAGGGGTATTTATGTAATTTTCTCTTCATCGGGGATATTTTTGCAATTTTTTGTCATTGGGGTCATTTCTGCAATTTTCTCGTCATCGGAGTCATTTCTGCATTTTTTTCATAAATCAGGGGTATTTTTATAAATTTCTGGATAGTAGAAGGTATTTCTATAATTTTTTTCGCTATCGGGGATATTTTTGAAAATTTTCCACCATTGGGGATATTTTTGCAATTTTTTCACAAGTGGGGTTATTTTTGTAATTTTTCGAACAGCAGAAGGTATGTTTACAATTTTTGATCAACAGAAGGTATTTCTATAATTTCTAGACATAATTGGGTTGTTCCCATAATTTCCCAATTTTTTTCATGGACTTTGGCTATTTATAAAACTTGCATAGTTCTATCTTCATTCCAACAACGTTGATGATTAAAAGATTAAAAGATCATATCTCAACTGTGGGGCGCACACCTCATTTTGTGGGTTTTGGTTAACAATCAAACATCTTGAAGTCTTCAAGCCATCAAGGGCTTTAGGAGATAACAAAATATTTTGGAGCTTAAAGCATCTAAGTGCTCTTGCGCGGTTTCTCTAGGCTCCTGTGCCATCTTCTTCATCATCCCCTTTCGAGTGGTGGCCAACCTCTCCTTTTATAGTGGTAGGAGGATATCAAGTGGGGGTGCATCCCCTGGTGGATTATGGTGGGGGTGTGTTCTTTGACCCTTCACCTCCCTATCTCTTCATCTTCCCCCTCTTTTTTTTCTTTTTCCATGCGCATGGGGTCAAGGGGGGCCATCCCCCTGTGGTGCACAGCAGGGAAGAGAGGGGGAGGAGGCCACCCCTGATGGGTCTCCCTCTCTCGGTTGGTGCGTAGCAGCAGGGAAGGGGGCACCTCTGGTGGGCCTGACCGGGGGTCCTCTCTCTTCCTTCTCTCCCTTTTTTTTTTCTTCAAGGTGTCAACAGCAGAGGCGGGGGGAGGCACTCTCGGTGGAGATGACCGTGGGTTCTCTAGCATGGGGTGGGGGAGGCCACCCCCGGTGGGATGGATCGAGGGTGCTCCCTCCCCTGGTTGACAGGCAGCAGGGGTAACAGGCGGGGGAGCCACCCCCGGTGGAATGGATCGGGGTCCTCCCTCCCCGGTTGAGCAGCAGGAGGGGGGAGGCCACCCCTAGTTGGTTTGATTGGGGGTACTCTCTCCCCAGTCGACAACAACAACAGAAGGAGGGGGCGGGGGTGCACCCCTCCCCTAATCTGCAACAAGAGGAGGCAGCAGGGGGGCTACCCTCGTTTGGTCTGACTGGGGGTGCTCTCTCCCCCGGTCAACAACAACAGCAGCAGGAGGGGGCAGGGGTGCCACCCCCGGTGGGTCTGACTGGGGGTGCACCCCTCCCCCCGGTCTGCAACAGGAGGAGGCAGCAGGGGGTGTCACCCATAGTTGGTCTGACCAGGGGTGCACCCCTCCCCCCAG
The DNA here is from genome assembly GCA_022559845.1 of Amorphophallus konjac. Classification (NCBI taxonomy): domain Eukaryota; kingdom Viridiplantae; phylum Streptophyta; class Magnoliopsida; order Alismatales; family Araceae; genus Amorphophallus; species Amorphophallus konjac. The sequence continues at coordinate 63,996,401 of CM040118.1, read as the reverse complement.
TCTGTAGCAGGAGGAAGTAGGGGGGGAGGCCACGCCCGGTGGTTCTGACCAGGGGTTCCCCCCTCCTGGCCTGCAACAATAGGGAAAGAGAAGAGGGGTGGTCCCCCCCTCCACGTAGTCCAGTCAATGCTATAAAAGCCTCCTTTTCTTGGATTTTTTAATATTTTTTTTTGACTTTTTTCGCAACAAAGGACATGTGGAGACGTAGAAGAATTTTGTTTTGTTTGTTGCCAATTTCTAGACGCCGTCTTCTTGACCGTGGACTCCAGGGTAAAAATGCCTCGGGAATACCCCGATTGCACTAAAAACTTAATTTTGTATGAGTTTAAACCCCGTGGGTGTATGATTTTATGCTGCCCGCGAGGTGTTTGACAGAATACCCACTTGTCATAAAGAGCTAAAGGCTCGACTCGGCGTGAGTTTTGTTGAGTGGTTGTGTGACCTTGTGCCGCCTGCCATGCGTTTGACAAAATCTCTATGGGTCATTAGAGGCTAAAAAGTTTGACTTTGTGTAGATTTTGTTAGGTGGGTGTGTGTGGCCTTATGTCGTCCACCGAGTGTTTGATGAAATGCTTATGGGTGCTCATGTGATGGTTACGATCTCATATCGTTTCTTGTCATGACATAATACTTCCATTTCTGACGTTTGTTTGGAATATCAGAAAATATTTGTGATTTTTATGGGGTTCAACACACCATTAGTTTAATATTTTTAAATCTCGTGAGTTAAACAGTTGCCTTCAAATCAGATTAGAAGAGTGCACATTCGAAGCCTGTGCTCATTGTTTTCATGTTCATTGCATGCTTGTGGCACTTGCCATTGGACATTGAGCATTATTATTTGTTTACATATTTCTTTTCATATGAAATTGCTTCAATTTCATTGCAATTTTCCATGTGTCATTGCAGTGATCTACCTGGTAACCAAACATTATTCCATTTTCCTTGCCATACTCGGGAAGAGCGGCGTGTCTTTTACCTGCATTTTTTATTTCTAATATCCAGAAGTTGACAATATATTTTTGCTATGTGGAATGAGAGAGTTTTGAGCTGATTTTGGCCATTAGCCAACAACATAACCTGTTTCAAAACAAGCAATTTTCTTAAACAACAAAGCTATCTTCTGTTATAATTTTCCCCTAAGTTTCCATCTTGATGGTCCCTTGTGTATCTTTTCTTGTTTATAACCCTAATTGATTCCTTGCCTGCAGATGAGTATGACCGATCCATCGATGAGGCCATACAGGAGGCAAAGTAAGTTATCTTTGTGACAATCTTGAATTAGACCATTGGAAATTTGTTTACATTGACATTTGCCTTTTGCATGTTCTCATCTATTTTTTTTAGGCTGTGGGGTTTCTGTTCACCTGTTTGAACCATCACTTGTATAGTATAAACTTAATCTCCGGAATAATTTGTATTTATGTGCTACATCTCATTTGAGTAACTTGCAAAATTCAAAATTCAATTATCTAAAATTTACTTATGCTTGTACAAATTTTTTATTTTGTGAGTCTACATGCAGTGACTTCGAAGCTTGATCTTTTAAGATGTAGAAAATTGTCTTTAAAAAATGGTTTAGGAGGTTAAAGCACCACCATCCAAGATTTGGTTGCTGCCCCGTTCTCATGTGATGAAGTTACACTTTCTTAATTTCAACTGTTGGCTTTATGATAGGTAGATCAGCTGCTATCAAGTTTCCCCCTTCCTCTTCATATTAAGAGAAGGAAAACCATTTCCCGTCGAAACAGATGTTTGTCTCTTATAGAAATTTGAAACTACTTTTCTATTGCCTTTTCATAGAGGAAAATTGGTGGGGGACGGACTTTTATGGACCCTAAATATTCTACGTGAGCAAGAATCAATCATGCATCAATTTGGCGAAGAGTCATAAACAAGCACTTCAGTAGACTCCCTCAGACTTTCTGATTCTCACGGGGTGAGTAAGTGAAGAATGAGTGGCGAGTCCCTCCAAGAGGAAGTGGGGGATCATGGGGTAGTTGAGGAACTACCACTAGATTAGGGTGGTAACGGACTCTCGCACAACCTACAACTAAGGTTGGCCCACATAACACATCCGCTCAGCGGCATGTTTCACATGTGTATACAAGCGAACGGTGTTAACTTCTAGTGTAGTTGAGAGGGGCACTATGACTGAATTGCGGAGAGATCCCACCAGTGTGGGTGGTGGACCTTGGGGGAGGGGATGCTACAACTAAGTGAAATCTGGGGAAAGGGAGGGGATCTACGGGGAAGGGGGGGTAGTAGAACGGGAGAGGGGGAAGCGGGAAGTACAAAACGGAAGGTGGATGGGCTGGGGTTTACAATTCATAAGAACATAAAATAAAAATATACTGGGTGTTGCCGGCATGGCTCTACTGATGGGATTCTGTCAGTGGCGGTGTTGTTGCTGCCATGGTGTGGTGGGGGTTGAGGACTGGCAGCAGAACAGCTGCAGGTGGTGGTGTTGACGGCCCCTGAGAAGAGAGAGGGAGAGATAGACAGGAAGGGAGGAAAGGGAGCAGTGGTGGTGGTGGCACGTCTACAGGTGGTGACGACAAGCTCGAAGGGGCGGTTAGTGTTGTCCGGCGGTGGGTCCACAAGTGCAACTCTGCCAGGGCAGCGCTTCGGCAATTATGGAGGGAGAGAGGGGCAGGACAGTGCAGTGGCGAGTCCGGCACCTGTGGTGTTGGGATGGCCAGCAATAGCTGAGGTGGTGGTGGCGCTCACAGTGGCATTGTCAGGGAGGGGCAACGGTGTTGCACCGGGTGGGAATGGAGGAGAGGAGAGTGGCAGCGACGAGGCGGAAATGGCATGGGGCAGCTCTGGCAACATTGTAGGGGTAATGGCGACGGAGGAGCGAACCGGTAGTGGCCACTGTCCTCACAGAGGGAGAAGAAGATGGAGAAGGGGGGAGTATAGCGGGGTGGTGGCACTAGTGCGGACAGTGTCTAGGGAGGCCAGTAACAATGGAGGGACAGTGGCGCTCGCTTGGTGTCACTGAGAAGGGGGCATAAGTGCAGCGCTAATGTTTGCGGATGTGGGGTGTGGGATTGCAATGTGAAGGAGACAGGAGAAAGAAGAAAAGTGAGGGGGGATGGGAAGGCTGTACGGTGGCAATGGGAGAGAGGGAAGAAGCAAAAAAGGGAAAGAGAGAAATGAGAAGGGGTGGGTGAATGACATGGAAGAAGAGAAGTGAGGTGGCGGTGCGGTCTGGGCCTCTCACCCTATTCCCCTCAGAGCTAATTCACAGCAGAGAACCAAATCTCCTTCTTCATTCATTTCAACGTGGTATCCAAAGAGGGAAGTACAACTCTTATATAAAGGGCGGAAGAAAAGACTCGAGGCTCAAGAAGCCAACCTAGGGACTCTTCCACCTGGCAACATCTCTTGAAAATGCAAGAGATATTGTGGATCCTCTAGGAGGATCCATACAATCCAAAAAACACAAAAAAAATGAAGCACTACATGGGGAATACAAACTATCCTAAGGATGACACAAACACTAACAAGGGAAAATAAAAAACTAATAAACATCGAATGGTGGAGATCTTCCAACTTGTGTTGTAGCCTCTGGCTCCCTTTCTCCCACGGGAAGGGACTCGAAGGGACTGTCCACATCATTTCCTAAGATGGCTCCTCTTATTCTACAATAATCCAAGCAGACAAAAAGGAGTGATCTATGCATAGTCATTCCGGGTCCACACATGTTGGAGATAGTTATAAAATTGATAGAACCTAAAATTGATGAAACCAAGGATGTCAGTTTCGGCCGAAATCGATACGTTTCGGCCGAAACGTATCGGTTTCGGCCATACCCGATACGAAAAAGGGCCCATGCACTGTAGCAAGCTGAAACAATAGGTGGTGTATTGGTTTCGGGCGAAACTGATATTGGTTTCGCCCGAAACTGTCCAATTTCGGCCGAAACCCGCGTGAACTCCCTAAAGGGAGTTCACGTGTTGTACTCCCCCCCGATACCCGTTGTTCTCAGCCGAAACCCTCCCCCTCCCCTCCCCCGGTGCTTGCTGGTGCTGCTGCCTCTGCCTACCGCTGCTGCTGCTCTCGTGCCCTCATGCTGCTGCTGTCGTGCCCTCCTACTGCTGCTACTGCCGCATCCAGCTGCCAGCCAGCCCCCAGGCAGCCAGCCACTCCAGTTGCCAGCCGGCCCACCCAGCCTCGCCTCCTACTGCTGGTGTGGTGCTGCCGCAGCCAGCCAGCCCCGCCCTGCCCCAGTCGTGCCCTCCCTGTTGATGCAGGCCAGAGTTGCTGCTGTTACTGCCACCGTCGGACGGACCACCCTGCTGCCACCCTAATTAGCTGAATTAGGGCTAAGTAAGTTTTTTTTTGTAGCTTAATTTGTGCAACCTTAATTAGTTCAGATTTCAAAATAAACCCTAATTAGATACTTAAAATTAGATTCATTGTTAAAATTAGTTTCATTGTCGAATTTGGGGTTGGATCATGCTGGGAGTTTATTGTTATGAAGGGTCATTAAGGGTTAATTGGTAATTAAGTTCTAAATAGTTCATAAAATTTGGGGGTTTCGTCTAATTCGGCGTTCTTAGCCACGGTTAAGGGTTAATTAAGTTTAATTGACGAATTTGGGGTGGGATCATGCTGGGATTTTATTTTTGTGAAGGGTCATTAATAGTTAATTGGTAATTAAGTCTTAATTAGTTAATCAAAATTGAGGCTTTCGTCTAATTCGGCTTTCTTAGCCACAATTGAAGATTAATTTTCATTGACGAAATTGGGATGGGATCGTGCTGGGATTTTTTTTTATGAAGGGTGATTAAGGGTTAATTGGTAATTAAGTATTAATTAATTAATCAAAATTGGGACTTTCGTCTAATTCGGCTTTCTTAGCCACAATTGAAGATTAATTAAGTTTCATTGACGAAATTGAGGTGGGATCATGTTGGGATTTTATTTTTATGAAGGGTGATTAAGGGTTATTTGGTAATTAAGCCCTAGTTAGTTAATCAAAATTGGGACTTTTGTCTAATTCGACTTTCTTAGCGACAATTGAAGTTCAATTAAGTTTCATTCAATAATTTGGAGGTCTATCATGTTGAATTGCCTTTTTTTCATTGTACTTACAAGAGATTGTCTTTGACTGTCATAATGCAGCATCATGCCTAGACGTCAACAAACACAGGAGCAGCAAGGGCAGGAGGATCCGGGGTGGGTCTACCTGTCCTTAGTTGATGCTAAGAGAAGAAAGGTGAAATGCAATTACTGTGGTAGGGAGATATATGGCGGAATTATCAGAGGAAAGCAATATTTGGCAGGGGTAAGAGGAGACGTGAGACAATGTGACCACTCTTCCCGAGAAGTGCGAGAAGAGATGCGCCAGTGCCTTCTGGGCAAAAAGGAGAGGATGCAACAAAGGGCTGAGGATGAGGCTGAAATTGTTGAGGTGATTTCTGGCAGAAGGGTTAGGAGGGATGATGATGAGGAAGGCACTGAGGATTCTGATCCAGAGTTGACTGAAGCAAGGGAGCGTGAACAAGCCGCTCGAAGGAAAGGGAAGACACCCATGGGTTCAAGGACCTACGAAAGTACAGTTGCACGACGTCCTGACATTGGTGCTGCCCCACATACGCAAAGAACAGGTCCTATGGACAACTATCTCCACAAAAGGCCCCAGGCTACACAACTTAAAATCAAGTCTTCATCGAGAGGGGTAAAAAAATCAGCAGAAGTTGCAGAGCATGCATTTAAAAATATCTGCAAATGATTTTTTCATGCAGGTGTCCCTGTACATACAGTTGAAAGCGAATATTTCTAACCCATGCTAGATGCCATAGCAGATGTTGGCCCTGGTTTGAAGGCCCCATCACATCGAGACATATACGGGCATGGCCTTGAGGGAGAGTTTGAGGAGCTCCATGACTGGGTTGAAAGCTTCAAGTATATATGGATGGAGAGAGGATGCACTATTATGTGTGATGGCTGGACTGGTACCACGAAGAAGTCCATGATTAATTTTTTGGTCTATTGCATCGAAGGTACAGTATTTGTAAAATCTGTAGATGCATCAAACTATGAAAAAAATGCCAATTATTTGTTTCATTTGATGCATGAGATGGTAGACCAAATTGGAGAGGACAATGTTGTCCAAGTAGTGACTGATAATGAAGCTAGTTATAAGGCTGCAGGGAAGAAATTGATGCAGAAGCGCAGTCACTTATACTGGCTCCCATGTGCTGCACATTGTCTAGATTTGATTCTGGAAGATATTGGGAAGGACAATCATGTGAAGAAGATAGTTGAAAGGGCACAAAGGATTACTCAGTATATTTATGGCCATCTTAGGATATTGAACATGTTCAGGGAGCATGCAAGTGGGGGGCGAGATATCATCCGTGCAGGGCCAACCAGATTTGCTTCAAATTTCATTTCTTTGGAGTCTTTGCACAGGTATAAGATTGAACTCAATTCTTACTTCTTTATTTTTATAATTATGATTCGTATTTGATTCAAATTTCATTTTTTTGCACAGGTATAAGAATGAGCTGAAAGCTTTCATGTACCACAATGCCCTGCGGGAATACATCGACAAGGCCAATGTTGATGCTCAGATGGAATATTTAGATGTCTCCCACATCGTGGACGACAACAAGTTCTGGGGCAGGGTCTCACGATACATGAAAGTAGTCACCCCCCTCGTGAAGGTCCTAAGAATGGTGGATGGCGATGAGAAGAATGATATGAGATATCTGTATGAGGCCATGGACCGTGCCAAATTGGAGTTGCAGGAATCCCTTCCCAAAGAATATGCAAAGTGGTGGAAAATTATTGATCATAGATGGGACACCACATTACATCACGACTTGCATGCAGCTGGTGAGTGATTATTTGTATTGATACATTATTGTTTAGGTTATTTTATATCTAACATTTAGTTAATTATACACAAATGCAGGTTATTTCCTCAACTCTCGATTTATGTACGATGCCAATGCACATGTTGATGGTGAGGTGCTCCAAGAGACTTTAAAAGTCATTGGTCGTTTATCGAGGACACCATAAAAAAGGCTTTAGGCGAAAGTAGAGGTTGACTTTTATGATTTCATGAATAAGAGGTATAGAATTTACTTAAGGAGAGTTATGCTAATCTATTAATTTATTTTTGTAGATGAACTCTTATAGAATGAGAACTGGGACGTATTCTGACTCCCAATTGCAATACGCAGTGGGAAGAGTGAGTTCAGGTATATTTTATCTTTGTGCTTTCTTTGCAATTACATCACGGAGAATTGATTTTTATTTACAAGTAATATTTATTTGTTTATGATTGGTGGAACAGCTGACTGGTAGGTAATAGTGAATAATAAAGATTTGGGCAGTTCTGCATTGGCTTTCATTGCAATTAGGGTGTTGAGTCAAACCACATCAGCAAGCCAATGTGAAAGAAATTGGAGCACGTTCAGCCTTATACACTCAAAGGTTCGCAATCGGCTAAAGGCTGAACGGTTAGACAAATTAGTTTACTGCCACTACAATATGAGGTTGAGAATAAAGAATATGAAGTTGAGACAACAGTTGCGGGACAAACGCGTCCCTGAGGATGCCACTGCAGAAATTGATGTGGATGCCTTATTTGATGATGATAATCCCTTGCAGTCTTGGGTGGAGACACGAGAGCAGGTTGATGAGCCCGTATTTGATATTGATGATAGAACATGGGCAGAGGGCATACTAGATGAAGATGAGCCAAGAGATCCCGAATTTAGAAGAAAAACAAAGAGGGCCAGAGATACTTATGCGCACCAGAAAAGGGACCCACCTGGGGTTGTTGATGACACTGAGCAATAGTCTGATTTTCAGCCAGCTAGACACTCAGACTCAGATAGCAGGCCAGTCACTCCTAGAATGGGCAAGCCACCTGCATCCTTAAGAAGAAGTACATCAGTGCATGGGCTAATTGAGAGGAGAAGTGTTGCTACTCGAGAGGACCTGGCAATTGAGCAGTTGGAGTAGATTTATGTGAGACATACGCCAAGGGCAGGAGGATTCATGTCAAGGGTGGCTAAAGAAATCAGACCAAAACAGAAAAAAGCATCCCCAAAGGCGATTGGTTTCTGATGGTGATGATGATGCTGGTGATGATGATGATGATGATCCCAGTGCAGCTGTAGATGTTGCAGGTGCGGCAGGTGCTACTACTGGCGGTGCTGGTGGTCCTTCCTCCTTCCACGTAGACACAGGCAGAGGATATAGTCAGAGTGAGCGAGGACATGATTCACAGAGTCAATATGGGCATCCATCAGGTTATGAAGGTGGCCAACAGGAGGCAACCATTTATGGGTGGGGTCATGAACCAGTATTCCAGTTCCATCCATATCCGACCAGTTCCTCTTCTCTTCCTCAAGATTCTTATGCTGATACTGGATTCCAAACAAACCAACCAAACACTCCAAGAGGGATGCAGGACTTGGCTACTCATTGCTTGGTTATAGTGAATATAGACCATACATGCAACCTTCTTATGGGTATGAACATGAAAAGCCAGACGATGAGGGAGAAGGTTCTTCTAATTATTATTCATATTAGTGCATCATCATTTAGGTAAGGATCACGTTTATTGTACAGTTTAAACCTATTTCATGTTTAACATGTACTCAATATTAGTATGTACCAAGGTTCGTCGACTCGGTGATCCGTACCGGATCGGGATCCTCCTGATCCGGTACGGTACGCCCGAGTCGCAACCGACTCGGACGGACTCGGTCCGACTTGCGTCAAATGTCTTAATAATTGCCTATTCTTAACCAAAAATATTATATTAAATGTTAATGAAGTGATAGCATGTAACCTATCAATATCTAACACCCAATCATGAATTTGGATATAGCTTGAATTGTATCTCCCTGAAGATGCAAAGATAAAACACCAAAATGCCGAGGTATTCACATGAGAATCCACAAAAATATACTTATGTCACTCAACAATTCAAGAACAAGATGACAAAACCTGACCAATGACCAGGTCAACATCTGGACTAGCAGTCGAGAGGGTACAATAACATAGTAACACTTTGTATCCTCTTTATTAAGCTTAAAAATTTCAAACACAAATGCCTACATTTCATTTGGAAAGACTCACAAATATTCACCGATAATATGAGAATATCATTCATCAAGCATCAATGAATTTACATGAACTCTCCAATATATTTTGAAACCTCATTCAATCAATCATTTAACTTTCATTTAACTTCCTTGATTCCTCAATGAAGAATTGCAATATTCGGCCATTTCAAAAACAAAGTGAGGCTAATCAAATGAAACACAAACTTTCTGAAATAAGATTCTTACCAAATAAAAATAGAGAGATGACCTCACTTTGTTCGGTTTTCAATAAGGCAAACCTCCCTACATACCTTTCATTTCACATGGAATATTTTGCATGAACCTTATGTGAGTATATTCAATGCTAGCTACAAAACACATTCTAAGGATCATAAAACAATAAGATGCTCATGGAATGAAATAGCAACCGAAGTTTCACATGCAATAATTATAGACATTAGCATTTTGTCATCGTCATAATCAACATGGGGCACAACAGTTTTCTGTTCATCAACATCACACACATAACACAACAAAATTTATAATTGTCACCTGCTAGTAAATGGGCTAAAAGTTTAAACTTTAAATTCTAAGTCCATAGCCCCCATATACATCATGAGAAAAAGAAATATACGTGCCGTTAATATAATAGTCCATAATCCATAGACTCCACACATATATCATGAAAAAAGAAAATCTGCAAGTCAATCATCATCACCAGAAAACTCATTATTTGACGACCATTCCCATAAGTCATCATCTGCATGCTGAGGTTCTACAACTCCAAACTGTAAATGTGCTGCGGTGGGTGGAGGTGCATGTGGATGCCTCTGCACACATCTAATCATGTTGACATATGATAGTGCATGTGCAGCATTGGGTGGTAAATCAAACTCTACAAAGAATGCCCTCACCACATTTACTAACTCTGCTGGAGGGTGCAACACTGTGGAGGAAGAGGCCGGTGCTGTCGAAGAAGAGGCTGCTACTGTGGAGGAAGAGGCTGGTGCTGTTGAATAAGAGGCTGCAACTGTGGAGGAAGAGGGCGGTGCTGTCGAATAAGAGGCTGCTACTGTGGAGGAAGAGGCTACATGTCTAGTAAACTCTGAACGAACATGAGAAGGAACAGATGGACATGCAATACAATCTCTGTCAACTCCCGCGAGATGCTCAGAAAATCTATGTATGCCGCTAACCATGTGCTCACAATACATGCAATGAATCCGTCGGTCACCCGGCCTCGTGTATCCATGCTCCCAAGCGGGGTGGCGTCGGTCACGCGACATCTACAAGATATAGAAAATACACAAAGTTAAGTTACATTACAAATGTGCAGTTAAACTACAAAATAACATAATGATTCTATTTAAATACCATAATAACCCCAGTAAGACTGCTGATGAGGGTCGTAATATGAAGATGGGGAACTGGTGTCGCCCCCTTGCATATCTCCTTGCAATTGAACTTGATATGTGGCCATCACATATGCTTGACACTGAGCCCATGACATGTACGCTGAATACATATTACGGTATTGCATCATGTAATAAGCATAATGTTGGGATCCTAGAACATACACAACTGGGACAACATGAACATGTGTATGGTAACCATATCTTGTAGTAGGATGTGGAGTTGGACGTGTAGACACACTAGAATGATCATTGTCAGAAGCCATCAACTCCCCCCACATTCACTGAAGCTCGTGCTCTGGAAGTACATGCTCACGTTCTTCCACAGTAAAATCTTCAAATATAGCACCTGTCCGACGTGTAGGGATGGGACGGACACTGGAGGAAACTGCTGAAGACGAGTCATAATCTTTTGTACTCAACCTCTCAAAGTCCGATAACATACCCTGGTAGCTACCACTATCAGCCGCAGAACCATATGCTCTTCGCCTAGCATTAAATGGCAAAGGAGCACCATGGTCAATACCATCTTGAGTAGCATGTGTGTATTCTGACTCCCCTGGGAAATGTGTACATTGTGAATCTCCCCCCACATGTGTGAACTCTGACATACCACCGACCCCCAACAGTACCCTGTGTGCTGCTAGATGAGTCATCACTGATGGTGCGCTCAGTATCAGATCCTGGAGTTATCTGTGTTTCTGCATCGGGATCTACTAATGGTGGTTGTTTTTTATTTTTTCCTGTGCGAAATCCAAAAATCCCCTTCTTTGGGAGGGGCTGAGGTGGTGGTGGGTCTTTCCCAATCTTTGATCTTGAAGTTTCTTTCCCTTTCTTCCTCTGCAAAGAGCTTTGAGATCTCTGTGAAGAAGGACCAACTGTCCGAGATCTCTGCAAAGAAGGAACACCCCTCTACGTAGAAGAAGTATCCCGCTGTGGTGGTGGCTGTAAGGGTGCAGGTTGTGGTGGTGGTGGTGGTGGTGGTGGTGGCTGTGACGGTGGCTCCCGAGTGCTCCCTACAACAGGACCCTGTATCAACCTTTCCCACTCAGCATCATCATTAATAGCTCTCCTAGAAGTGTCAAGCAAAATGATATCATCTTCTAATTCTATCTCATCATCCTCTGCCGCTGTCTCCTCAACTTGAGATGTCCCAGCTATACCATCTGCATCTGATGCTTCAGCTGTGGCCAAGAAAGTGTTCGGGAGAGGTGCATCCCCTGGATCATGGGCCACCTCGTCAAGCTCATATTCACCTCGTTCTGTAGTTGTCCTTGCGACCCACGACACGATAGGGTCCTCATCGTCACGGAGATATGCAGCATCTGTTGGATCATAATCTCCTTCCCCTGTTTTAGCATCCATCTGTATGTGCTTCAACCTCAGCCTCATAGTGTAGTGCACATACACCAACTTGTCCAGTCTTTGATGTGTCAACCTGTTCCTTATCTTTGTATGTATCAAAGCAAATGTGCTCCAATTCCTCTCACACCCACTAGAGGATGATGTTTGAGACAATACTTTAATAGCAATGTTCCTTAAGATGGGTGAGCTGCACTCAACTGTAAAAGAATAAATATGACATCCTTAGTTTTGGAACATGAATGATACAAGGGAAACTCTTCATTGTATGAGAAAGAGCATTTTACCTGCATCGCTCCTCTCTCGACCAGCAATGGCTGATGGTTCTGCAAATGATTCGACTCTCTCTCGAAATTGTTTAATCTAGCAACAAAGAATGCATACATTAATCACCACATGACATCCGTACTACGATTAGTAGGACTGTCGGAGCATAGTGTATGCACTCTTTACTTGATTCATTGCATCTGCTGCCTCTTCGGGAGTTTTGGACATGCGTTCCACCACCTTTGTAACGGCTTCTATCAAATCATCATCGTATGATATCTCTTTCTTGTAATGGAACGCAGGGTGGAGATAGTATGATATATTGTAAAGTGAACAATATAATTGAGAAGTGCACACTTGTAAAGTTATGTTAAAATGAAATTGGTCTGAAATAAAATGATGCATAATGCTCACCTGCTATATGCAAATCACGGGACATTTGTCGATCCCACTTATCCTCCACAATACTCAAGAAATATGGAGAATATTTGGGAGACACCTGTTGCATCTTCTTTTTTGCAGCCTCCAACTTTGCATACACCAAACCTAATGTTGGTGTCCTGTCACCATCAACAACTCTAAGGACTTCATATAATGGCTCAATAATATGGACAATTTTCTGCACTCTTTCCTAGAAATTTGTGCTATTGATCAACTCTTCTACCTCTTTCCCATCACGAGTGTTTGCAAAAGAAGAGTCCAACCATACACGACTCCTAAACATTTGTTTGAGGCCATTATCATGCCTTAGAAGACTTTGAAGTGCAATATAGTTGGTTGCAAAACGAGTGATTGCCGGCCTCAACAACTCACCTCCTGTATACTCTCGCATCCAAGCAAGCACAATGTGATGATTGTATATAAATCTTGTTATCTTTTGCGCTGCTTCAACAATTTTTTTCGCTGCCTCAAGTTGCCCAATATCTTTCAGCATCAAATTAACACAATGGGCTGCACAAGGTGTTCAGAATAGGTGTGATCTCATCTTCATCAACTCCTCCCCTGCTTTCTTGTAGTTGGATCCATTGTCTGTCACAACCTGTACAATAAATTCTTCTCCGATTTCTTCCACCACTTCATTCATTAATTGCAATATGTAGTGGTAGCTGTGGATTTTGTCTGATGCATCAATGGACTTATGGTAGAAGACCTGTTTTTCACAATAGACAAGAAATTTAATCAAGCTACTCTTAGTGGTACCTGACCAACCATCACACATAATGGTGACTCCAAACTTCTGCCATTTTCTTTTGGAAGAAGCAATGTATTCCTTTCTTTCTTGAACTTCCTCGTCAAGATACCTCCCAGTCAAATCTTTTGCATTCGGAGGCTGAACATGCAAACCTTGTTGCTGTGTCTCCTGGAACATGGTCTTGTAGTATGGACTGTTTGCTGCATTAAACGATAACCCTGCATGGTGTCAAAACTTTGCCACGGCCCTTCCCAATTTGTACTTTGGTCCTTTCTTATTGTAGGCGTCCTCCATTCTTATTTGCTTTGCATGTTCCCTAGAAAAGACATTGGGATCCACATCTTCAATTGTGACACCTGTGCTTCTTTTTCTTTGACTTCTACTACCTGAAGGAGGGGGATTTGTAAAATAACTCTTGATATTGCTTGTTGAATGACGGCCTTGAACCGGTCTTGATGCAAGAGCCCCTGAACCTCCACCTTCTTCATATTCAGATCTCTCAAAATGAACTCTATGAGGTCTCATTTGATCTCTCTCCCATACTTCAGCCCTGCTTTGATGCATAGCCGAGCGAGTGGCATGAGAAGGTGGAATCCCTCTCCCTTCTGTGACCTCCTGGACATCTTTTTCGTCAGAACCTGTCCATACCTCATCATCATCTGAATGTAATGAGCCTCTGCCGCTTATCATCCGTTCAGCTGTAGCTTTTTCTATCTTCTTCCTCTGCTGTTCAACTTTATGTCTTTCAAATGTTGGACCATTAATTGTTTGAGCTCTCTAGGTACACTCTTGCATGGATGGATCTCATTATATCCCACTAATCTGCCTCTTGCAAGATGTTTCTTCAAGCGGGAGACTCCACCCCCTTTGCAATAAAACCACAATAATTACATTTGAAATGGTGTCTATTTCCATCTATCATGACACCATGCTGCCACCCAATATCATCGCTTTGTGATCTCCGAGGCATCTAAAATGACACGTAAATTATAACCACAATTATACAATATATTAATTTTAAATTATGAAAAAACTATTTCATCATGGTAAGATAGTTCATCGTGGTGTGAAACATAATAGTTTAGATAATCACAACATAACAATTTCCAATTAGATTAGTGTGAAACTAATCTAATAATAGTATTTCAAAAATAATTTAGAATCTAAAAATATAATAGTATTTCAAAAATAACAATTTACAATTTTGTTAGATAATCTAAAATCTAACAATTTTTGGTAGATAATCTAAAATATAATAGTATTTCACAAATAACAATTTCAAAAATCTAAAATCTAAACATTAGATATTCACAACATAACAATTTACAATTTTATTGAACCTAACATATATAAATATAATAGTATTTCAAAAATCACTAAAAATATAATTTCATCATGCATTCACATGGAAAGGTTGGATTATGGGCTAAAAAATTCACTCATACATCCTTTACCTAGATTAAGTATTTTATAATTTTTCCCTATTTTTTAAAATTTATTATTTTTTCCCTAATATTCGAATCTACTTTAGATCTTAGCTTAAATCTATGCAAATCAAGAGGGAAAGATGCCCAACTCTAGTCTAAAACAATTGCAACATGATTCCACATCAAGAAATATACAAAAACTGCATAAAAAAACACAAATCTAGACCTAGAACTCGAAGCAATAGGGTTTAGGGTTTACCTCCGATGGTGACCGTTTGCTCCGCTAAAACCGCCTCCAATGCGCAGAAAATCGCCTCCTTCCAGTTCTTGATCCTTCTCCGGCGATGATTCTGCCTCCAATCGCGTTCTTCCACGTTTGGAACGACCGGATCGCCGACGTTTGGCCGAAGGGGGGCGTTCTCTGCTTCGGCCGTCTGCAACGTGATGTTCCCTGTCTGCGAACAGGCCGAAACTTAAGTCTCGGGCGCTTCGGATCGCACCGACTCGGGTCCAGGTCGTATGCGAGCCGTCCAACCCGCGCGAGTCGAGTGACGCGGCGACGACGTGGAAATGGATCGACGGCAACTCCTGATGGCACGGACAGGAACAGATAACTTGTTACCTCACGCAGCTCGGCCTCACGTCGGACGGTCTCACACCGTGCGACACTCAAACTCACAAGGAGAAAGAGGGAAGGGAAGAACACAAGACAAATACCTTAGGTTTCAAGCCTTTTCTCATTCATATGATTCATACGTAACACCCTTGGCCCCCTATTTATAGGGAAGGCCATAACAATAATATTTTCAAACATTCACTAATTGTGATTATACCCTGGCCTAACAAGACAAAACCCACCCACCCACTTTTGACTTTGTGGGTTTAAAATATAATATTTTGACTCAAATAAACTCAAATAAAATACTTGGTGGTTAAAATACAAATACCACCATAGTAAAATACACACAGTACACACATACGTACGGATATGTACTCAGGACATCGAGTCTTCAAGCGAGTCTCTGTGCCATAAGCTCGGTGCAGTCGGGGCGGAGCGGCGTCGGCTCCGAGTAGTGGGCTCGGTAGTGGACCCGGTGTCCCCACCAACCCTCCCGGGGCGGCTGGAACTCGACTCCGTCGAGTAAGGGGGGATACTGCTCTGGTAGTGCTCCAGCAGATCTAGATCGAGGCGCTGGAGATCTTCCCGGTTGATCCAGGAATCATCAGAAGGTGGACGGTCCCGCCAGCGGACAAGGTAACGCTGGTACACCCTGCTCCGTGTAGTGGTCACCTGCTCATCCAGTATCCTCTCAATATGCTCGCGCGGTAATCTCAAGGCTGTGGGACGCACAGGGGTGGGCTCACTCGCAATGGGAGGAGAAGGCTCGAAAGGGTCACTAGGAATCGTTGTGGGTTCCTTGTAGGCCACTAGGTCTGCCATATTAAAAGTCGAGCTAATCCCATATTCGGGAGGTAAGTCCACAACATAAGCATTGGAGCCAATCTTCCGCAGGATAGGGAAGGGACCATCACTACGGGCGTACAACTTTTTAACGGCTCCCGAGGGAAGCCGTTCGGGCCGGACCCGTATCATAACCAAGTCACCTTCTTGAAATTCATGGTGACGCCTATGCGAATCAGCCAATTTTTTATAAGTCTCATTACTGAGGTTGATTTGCTTGTTAATCGACTCGTGCAGACTCTTGACATGCTGTGCAAACTCCTCAGTTAACTTGGACATTCTAGACTCGAGGGGAAGGGGAATGAGATCCACAGGTTTCCTAGGTTTGTATCTATGCACGACCTCAAATGGACTCATACCTATGGACCTATTGATAGAGCTGTTGTATGCAAACTCGGCTCTGGGCAAGAGAAGATCCCAGGTGCCCGAATGATCCCCTACGAGACACCTCAAGAGATTCCCTAGACTCCTATTGACGACCTCTGTTTGCCCATCGGTTTGTGGGTGATAGGAGAATTTGAGTTTGGTGCCAACTAGGTGCCAAAGTGTCTTCCAGAAGTAACTAGTGAACCGGACATCTCGGTCAGACACGATGGTTTGGGGGAGACCATGCAGACGCACGACTTCATCAAAGAATAAGTGGGCTACTCTAGATGCATCGGAAGTTTTGGAACATGCAATGAAGTGGGCCATCTTAGAGAACCTATCAACGACAACAAAGATGGAATCATGCTTGTGAGCAGTGCGAGGTAAACCAAGGATAAAATCTATGCTCACATCAACCCATGGTCGATCAGGAACGGGGAGAGGAGTGTAGAGACCAGTGTTCTGTTTGACCTGTTTGGCCATTGTGCATGTCTTACACTGGGCTACAATCTTGGCCACATCTCTCTTCAGGCCAGGCCAATAGAAGTGCTCCTCTACAGAATGGATGGTCCTGTTGCGGCCAAAGTGACTAGCAAGACCTCCAGCATACATTTCGCAAATCAGGAAGTTCCGAACAGAAGTCCTCGGGACACAGAGTTGCTGCCCTCGAAATAAAAAACCATCATAGAGTAGATACTCAGAAAAGGTTGTCGAGGGTCCGACAGACAAAGCAGAGTGGGCAGGGCCAAAATCGGGACACTCTCCATAGAGTTCCTTCCTGCGGTCAAATCCGGTGATCTCTACCCGAACAGTGGAAAGAAGGGAGACCCTTCGACTTAAGGCGTCGGTCACCTTATTTTCCTTTCCAGCCTTATGTTTTAGAACAAATGTGAAAGACTGGAGGAATTCTACCCATCGACCATGTCTCGGGTTCAAGCCCTTCTGAGAGTTAAGGAATTTCAAAGTCTCATGGTCCGAGTATAAGACAAACTCTTGAGGTAACAGATAGTGTCTCCAGTGTTTGAGGGCTTGGACCACGGCATAGAACTCCTTATCATAGGTGGAGTAACGAAACTTTGCATCAGAAAGTTTCTCACTGAAATAAGCCACGGGGTGGCTTTCCTGACTAAGCATTCCTCCTATTCCTACGCCAGAGGCGTCACAGGATATCTCGAAGACTTTGGAAAGTCTAGCAGGCGGAGGACATGGGCTTTGGTCATGAATTCCTTTATGGCATGAAAAGCCTGGGAGGCGGCTTTGGTCCACTCAAAATTTCCTTTACAGATGCAATCCGTAATGGGTGCCATAATGGTACTAAAGCCCTGAATGAAGCGTCTGTAGAAAGTGGCTAGCCCGTGGAAACTTCGAACGTCATGGACGTTCTGGGGCTCAGGCCAGTCTACTAAGGCTTGGACCTTGGATTGGTCCATAGACACTCCTTGACTCGATACCACAAATCCAAGGAAAGCGACCCGGTCTGTCATGAATTCACATTTCTTGAGATTGGCAAATAGGGTTTCTCTCCTCAAAGTCTCACAGACTTCCCTCAAATGATGGATGTGGTCCTGAGGGTTGTGGTTATAGATGAGAATGTCGTCAAAGTAGACGACAACAAAGCGACCAATGAGGGGTCGAAGGATTTCCGTCATAAGCCGCATGAATGTGCTGGGGGCATTGGATAGCCCAAACGGCATGACGAGCCACTCATACAGACCTTTTGTTTTGAAGGCTGTCTTCCACTCATCCCCTGGTCGAATCCGGTATAGATGAGAATGTCGTCAAAGTAGACGACAACAAAGCGACCAATGAGGGGTCGAAGGATTTCCGTCATAAGCCGCATGAATGTGCTGGGGGCATTGGATAGCCCAAACGGCATGACGAGCCACTCATACAGACCTTTTGTTTTGAAGGCTGTCTTCCACTCATCCCCTGGTCGAATCCGGACTTGGTGGTAGCCACTTTTCAAGTCAATCTTAGAAAAGATGGTTACTCCACTCATCATGTCAAGCATGTCATCAAGACGGGGAATGGGAAATCTATACTTGACAGTGATCTTATTGATGGCGCGGCTGTCAACACACATCCGCCAGGTGCCATCCTTCTTGGGTGTGAGCAAGGCAGGGACATCACATGGGTTCTTGTTCACTCTGGGGAAACCTTTTTGGATAAGGTCCTCGACAATCCTTTGGAGCTCAGCATGCTCCTTGGGGTTCAACTTGTAGTGGGGAAGGTTGGGTAGGGTGGACCCAGGGACAAGATCAATAGCGTGTTGGACATCACGCATGGGAGGGAGTGTTGAAGGCAAGTCTTCCGGGAAGATATCTTGGAAGTCCTGCAGGATTGTTTGGACTTCAGGTGAGATGGGGACTTGGGACTCCTCAGGAGTGATGGTGACGACAACAGCCCAAACAGGGGCACCATCGGCAACCTCTCTATTCATCTCACGAACACCTATGAAGTTAAGGTGCCTAATCGGGTCATGGTCAACCTTAGGGGCCTTAGGGATGGATATGACAGGTGTAGGAGAGGAGGGAATGCGAAGTTTCCCTTTGGTGGGAGTTGGGGCATTCTCCTGAATTTTGGGGGATGCAGTGGGTGTGGAGGTAGGACTCTTTCCCGTGGCCACCTTTGGGGGTGTCGGGTGCAACTGAATCCTCTTCCCATTGTGGGAGAAGGAACATTGATTGGACCGACCAAATGTAGTAAGGTCAATATCGTAGATCCATGGTCGTCCTTGGATGATGCTCCCGACCTTCATAGGCACTACATCGCATAGGATTTGTCCTTGGTAGGACTGGAACTGGATGGGAATGACACATGTAGTGGTGACTGGGATAGACGTGTCGTCAACCCAAGCCACGTTGTACGGCCTCGGATGAGGATGGGTAGGTAGACCTAGACGGGAGACAAAGTCTGAAGAGACTGCATTGATACAGCTCCCGTTGTCAAAAATCACCTTGCATGGTTGGGATTTTACCATAATGTACGTTTGGAAGATGAAGGTTTGATGTCAGTCGTCCTCCTGGGGGTGGGTTAGGATGCAGCGAAGTACACCCAGTCTTTTCTGGTTCGAACTCTCGACAATATCTCCCACTTGCATGTACTCGACATGTGTGCTATCAAACCCCGCATCTAACTCCTCAAATTGGGCAATGAGATCAGGGTCAGGCTCATCTCTCTCAAGAGGTTCTTCTTCCTGAGGTGGAAGCTCCACAGACTGGGGGTCGGTGATGACTAAGGCTCGGGTGGGGCAGTTGGAGGCAATGTGCCCTAGGTTATGGCACCTAAAGCAACGAACTCTCGAGACAGGGACTGGTTGGGAGGTGCTAGGGATGACTCTCTTTCCCTTGTTATCTCTCCTCTCAGTTGGCGGAGTATACTCCAGCCTGGGCACAACAGCGGGTGCAGGTAAGGGGTTCCGTGGGAAAGGAGCAGTAGGGGCAACGGCCCTAAGTGGGGTAGCAGTAGGGACGTAGGAGGTGGAGGGGCCAGCTCTCTCGGTATAGCGGACTATGGGGTTTCGGGGTTCAGGTTGGCGGTAGATGGGAACCTGAGGTGGGACCACCCTTTGAAATCTCTCAACATCTCGTGCAACCTGGTAGGCGTGCTCGAGGGTGTTAACCTCCCGCAAGAATAATTCCCGCTGAATACTCTCGTGTAGGCCAGCCCTAAATCGTGAGAGGGTGACAGAGGCATCCTCCATGACTCGACTCTGAAGGAAGAAGTCATCAAATTTGGCGATGTACTCGTCCACGGACTTTCTATCTTGGGTGAGTTTCTGCCATTGGTCTAAAAGACGCTGATGGTAGGAAGGTGGCAGATACTTCTGCCTCAATTTCTCCTTCATTTCTTCCCACGTGGTTATGGGCTCCTCTCGTCTTCTTGCTAGGAGATTCTCAACATTACACCAGTAGGTTTTGGCTTGACCTAGGAGTTTTATTTTGGCAAACCTCACTCTTATAGCAGGGGTCATGCGGCGATGCCAATCAAAATATTGGTCCATCTCGGTCTCCCAATCAAGGTATGTAGCGGGGTTGAGGGACCCATCAAAACTCGGAGCGTCAATCTTGATGTTCTGTAAGATGGTATCCTCCTCGTCGTGGTCTCTCTCTTGAGGCACACGGGCCTCTTGCTCTCCACCTTGGGGAGCCTGATTTTGGCGGGCTTGCTCTCTTTCCTCCCTAGGATTGGCTACGGGATTGCTGTGGCCATTCACTCTTCCTTCCTCTCCCTTCAGTCGATCTTCTAAGGCTCGGATCCTTTTATCGAATTCTGTCCGTAGTTGGCCTATGAATTCTTCAAAGTGGGCCACGAGATTGTGCTCGAGCTGGACTAGCATAGCAGTCACGCTCTCTTGATCCATGGGTAGCGTTGAGGGGCGCTCTAGACGGCCGGATGAATTCCTAGACCAACGTGGCATACACGACCTCGGACCTAAATGATGTAGTCCTGGGACCGATAATTAGCAAGCTATAGACCCGAATTTTGTTGGCTATTAGGCAAAGGGCCAATTTGAAGCGACCGGTCAGGGAGAGTTGCTCGCCCGTAGGCGAAGTAGTTGTGGAACTACCTCCTGACAATTAGGGTGCCCTAATGCGACAGTTTAGGGCCTAAGGATTGGTACATACAAGGTCTCTCTTGCCGTCCACAGCGATGCATTCAGGAGACAGGTTGCATGGATCGGGCTCTCTCTCACTTCGCGCGGCAATTGAAATGATACTAAATAAGCAAGCGAGGGGAGCACGTACCTAGCTAGACTGAAAAGTCTAACTCCGACCGGAGACGAGGGTGAGCGGTGACGTGCGTGCCCGCACGGCGTCGACGAAGCTTCACGGTTACAACGAATTCACTCCACGCAGGGAGGATTTAATTATTACAAACCGCCTAAAATTTTCCATGCAGGGGAACAAATCATTCCAAAATTTTCTCCACGCAGGGAGACTCGGTCACTCACACACCGTAAATTACGGACTGTGTGTCGGCGACCAGGCGAATCGGGCGCCGGTCGAACCGTAATTGTGGACTCGGATGCCACACTCAATAAATTAATCAAATGGTATATATATAAAATAGATAAATATATATCCCTATATATAATAGTATATATATATAATAGTATATATATATATATATATCAATAAACTTCAACCTCTGTTTTTGACTTTTTTTTTCAAACCACTTTTTTTTTCAAACTTTACCTACTTTTTCCCCCACTCTTTTCAAATCACTTTTTTTTTCTTTTCAAACCGTCACTTTTCTCTTTTCAACTTCTTTTGCCGTTTTTTTTTCTTTTCTCTTTTTTTTCTCCGCAACTCATGCTGACAGGCGGCCGCGTGTGAAGGTCAACACGGACGCGGGCTTCACACGTTGGCAGGTGGCCTGCTGGCGGGCAGACGGGCGCACGCTGGCCCGCGGGCGCGGGCGCAGGCCAGCACGAGGGCTGTCGGTCGTGCGAGCTGGGCGGGCTCGGGTGCGGGGCGGGCGAGGGGTGCGGTCGGGGCGCTCGCAAGCGGGGAGCGCGGGCGGGGTTGGGCTTGTCTAGCGCAGGTGGGCTGGGCGCGTCGAGCGCGTGCGCGGCAGGCGGGGCGGCGGTGGTCGGGCGCTGCGGTCGGTGGCGCGCGGCGGTGGGGAGAGGGCCGTTGCGGCCGCGGCGCTTTGAAGGGGGGGTACGGGCGACGAGGCCGGCCCCCCGCGAATGCGCTTTCCCCCTCTTTGTTTTTTCTTCTGTTTTCTTCCCTTCAATCGAGATCTATCACGAGAGAATAAGCAGGAGGGAGAGAGAAACAGAGAGAAATGGAGAGAGAAAGAGAATAAGAGGGAGAGAAAGAGAAAATCGAGTGAGAGAGAGAGAGAGAGAACGCGGGAGAGAGAGGGAAACAGAGAGTTAAAGAAAACTATTTTTTTTTCTGTTTCAATTTTTTTTTCTCAGATCTATCAAACGAGACTTTTTTTTCTGCTTCTCTCCTTCCTTTTTTTTGCCTTTTCTTTCTTTCTTTTTTTTTCACTTCTGAGAATCGAAAGAACGAAGGACCGACGTCGGGGTCGAGAGAGGTGCCGTGTTGGGCTCTGATATCAAATCTGACGCGACGGCGACGTGGAAATGGATCGACGGCAACTCCTGACGGCACGGACGGGAACATATAACTTGCTACCTCACGCAGCTCGGTCTCACGCCGGACGGTCTCACACCGGGCGACACTCAAACTCACAAAGAGAATGAGGGAAGGGAAGAACACAAGGCAAATACCTTAGGTTTCAAGTTTTTTCTCATTCATATGATTCATACGTAACACCCTTGGCCCGCTATTTATAGGGAAGGCCATAACAATAATACCTTCAAACATTCACTAATTGTGATTATACCCTGGCCTAACAAGACAAAATCCACCCATCCACTTTTGACTTTGTGGGTTTAAAATATAATATTTTGACTCAAATAAACTGAAATAAAATACTTGGTGGTTAAAATACAAATACCACCATAATAAAATACATATAGTACACACATACGTACGGATACGTACTCAGGACGTCGAGTCTTAAAGCGAGTCTTCGAGCCATAAGCTCGGTGCAGTCGGGGCGGAGCGGCGTCGGCTCCGAGTAGTGGGCCCGGTAGTGGACCCGGTGTCCCCACTATCGAGCCGATCCGAAACCGTTCCGAAACCCAGGTTTTGACTCGCTCGATTCAAAGAGGATCTTGACCCGTCTTTGCCCTGATCCGGTACGGCACGCTCTAGTCGGTGAACCATGGTATGTACTCAAGAATATTAGTTTAACATGTTCAATGTTTGAACTTCAATGCCTACTTCATGTTTATTACACTTAATCTAAGATCTTTACAATCAAATGCATGTCTAATGAATTTTATATGATTATTCATATTTTGCTGAATTATTTCTAATTTTTTAGACTTATTTTGATTTTTTTTGATGCTTTTCAATGGGTTTCGGCCGAAACCAAAACCGAGTGGTTTCGGTTTCGGACTCGACCGAAACCGAGTCCGAAACCGATATTGACAACCTTGGATGAAACACTCTAGAACCACCTCCGGGCTGAACCATTGCCCCCACCAAAAAAGGTTTTCAGAATCAAGCGAAATGGTGGCCGTGTCCGGAACAACATTTTGCCAATTTGCATTCATTTGTCCATGTGACTTCAGAACTTTTTCTATTGGATGTTATGTATATTTTGGCACCAAGGGATCAGACATTCGTCACCTGTTACATCAAATTCACACACTGGTCATTCTAAAGATTTGTTACCTGCTTGAACTGTGGTTAGGAAAATGAAAATGGCTGGCTTAAAGAAGGGGGATGATAAACATGGGGAAAATGTAGCTGTTCCAACGGGCTTCTCAACCAAGAGCTTGGATCAAGATACTGCAGAGAACAATCTCCAAACAGGTATTGAGGAGCTTGATGACGAAGAGAAATACTGGGGCAGTGATAATGAAGATGAAGACTACAATAAGAAAGTTGATTATGTAGATCGCGATAGCCACAGCATTGGGGATGCCCAGAATAACTTTTATCACTTGATGAAGGAAAGGGCTGGCTCTTCAAGGCAGACTCGGTTGAGCTTGCATTGGAGGACAAACAACAGAACCGTGGCACATGATATGGGCCAGGCAGAGATGAAGAAAAGGTTGAGAGAGAGGCCTTTGCAGAGCACTGGCTATAACCTGAACATAACAGATTCTGAGGAAGTAAGCACATCAGGCGAAGATCAAGAGACTGAGGTGCGTTTGAGTATTCAAAGGGAGTGTTCTGCTGCTGCAAATGAGTTGCCAGGGAAATCTGAAATTCATGAAGTACTTGCAACTGCAGGGTAAAACTAATAGACACGAGTATGATGGCAAATTTTGTGAGCTGACTCTTTTTGTGTTCACAGGTACAGCCAGCGAAATTAAAAACCAGTAATACAGGTATACGGACAAAGGGAGATCCTTTCCCCCCCCTTTTTATCTGTTAACTGCTGCAATCTCATTAGTATATGAGCAGTAGTGAACAAGCATTTTTGTTAACAGCTTAGGATAGACGACTCCAGTTCTTTTTCCCCGAGATAAAATGTTGTGTTGGATTTTTCCTGTATTTTGATTAGTCTTCAGGTGAACAGTTGTCCAATTACATTACCGGCTATGTAATTGTTCTTGTTTTGCATTATATTTCTGTTGTGTCCCCAATCTTCACTGCTGAGACATCTGAGGTCCGTGGGCATCTACTAGAAATGTGACGTTAATATCTGTGCCTCTCATCTCTGAAATCTCAACATCAAATAATCTTGTATGTTGAACAATATGAGAAAATCTTGATTAAAAAAAGAACAATATGAGACACGTTGTTTTAAAATTCCTTCTCCATTTCCCTGTACAATTTCGAATTGGCTGATAAGAGTTCCTCATTGCACAATCTTATTCATACTTAAAATTAATTGTGGATGAGATACCTACTTGATTTCATATTTCTTTCCCCTGGAACAAGTTTTCCATCTTTTGTTCTCCAAGGTATGGACATCATCTGGTGGGATATTTCCTCATTCACGGCTCCAAAATGCTACCGATAGGTGAAAGTGCTTCAGGCCTGTCCTAACGTTCGCGGTTGGTAAGAACCGTTTAACCTTGAGGGCTGGTCGTTACCGCTGTATATGACTTGATCTATCAGCTTCCACGTACCTTAAAAACTGAAGAAACACCGAACTAGCGTTCTGATGTACCGATATGCGGAAGGATTCCCTGGATGGTTTGAAAAGAAAGCATGCAGTGATCAGACAGCTGATGTCAATCCCACCTTTGTCAGAGATATATGTGACCGCTTTTTAATAGGGGGTGGGGGAGAGAAAACAGGTATGTATCATGTTCAAATAAATTTTGGACTACATAGATGATAGCGTATCCTACCCAGATACATATTTATATACATATTTACAAACTTGTTAATGACTATTTTTATATATTTGGGTTTTTTATAAATAAATTATTATTTCATGCAAAATTACAAATATAGCACCATTATAAACATATGAGCATATATATATCTTTGATATCTCAAAAATTTTGAAGATATGTCATCGAGATTAATTTATGTCAATGAGGTGTCAAATATTAATTTCAATATTCTTGTTAATTGATAATGAAATGATCAAAATATCTCTAAGATTTCAATATTCTTGTTTATTGATAATTAAATGATCAAAATATCTCTCTTTCACATGTGTGTGTTAGAGAGAGAGAGATGGGGGGAGGGGGTGGCAAGGGTGTTTTGTGCTGCAAGTTGGCCTTAGGGGGAGGGAGAAGAGGATGAAGGGGGAGGGGGTTGTGGGTAGGTGGCAGTGGGGAGGGGTAGTAGGGGATTGGGGGTCATAAGTTGACGGTAGGAGGGGGAAGAGGGCATAGGGGAGTTACAGGTCGGCAATTGGGGGAGGGGGAGGGGGAGGGGAAAGGGGGTGGAGGGGGAGGGGATTGTAGGTCGGTGGTGGTGGGGAGGGGCAACAAGAGATTGGGATCGTAGGTCGACGAGGGGGGTAGGGGGAAGAGGGTGTTGTAGGTCATGGGTTATAAGGTGATGGCGATGGGAGGGGGAAGGGGATAGAGAGGGGGGTTGGAAGTTGCTGGCTAGGGGAGGGGATTGAAGGTGGTTGGTAGTGGGGAGGGGTTGGAGCCCTAGGTTGGCAGTGGTGGGAGGGGGAAGAGGGCAAGAGGGGGGGGGGGCTACATGTTAGGGATTGGGTGAGGAGAAAGAGGGCGGGGGAAGAGGGGATTTGCAGGCGGGTGGTTGTGGGGAGGGGCGGCGGGGGTGTCACGTCCTATTAAAAGCAAAAACACGTGGCATGTCGTGTGACATATATAGTTGAGAGTAGTAGTACCTGAGTGACTGGGTCATTTATATGTTACGACATAAAATCATTCATAATTGACTACAACTTGTTAAGAGAACAAACAAGGACTATTTAAATTATCATTCGCAGTTAATAGAAATGTGTCATGCAAGAGTTTATATAGACATTGAAGAGGCAAGATCTCATATTAGTTGCAGACTGTCGGATTTGAGGAGATGATGCCCTTGGAAGAATTGTTCCAAGTCACCTCAGGAGAAATTCTGCAAGATGGGAAGACAGAGATCAGGGGGGCCTGGGATTTTGATCCCAGAGAAAATCTTCCGATGTTAAAGTTAGAGCATGCAAGAGCATGATGCAGGGGGAATCAGAGAATTTGAAGGTACGAGATTGCTCTTCATGAGTTGAGGGGTTGAGATTAAGACTTACTTTTTTGGAGGAGATCTATGAGATTAAATAGGTGTAGACTCCCTCTTTGGCTTCGTGGGAATCTCGGGAGCCTGTTGAGCAGGGGGCGTTACGACCTCAGTACGTATTCTAACCGTTGTAGGACTCTTGCTCTCCCCTTAGCCCTTCCGTCTTCTTCGCTCTTAGGCACTTGCGTGAGATTCACCTTTGGTTATAGGGGATTGATGCCCGACCGTACTATATCAACTCCGGGTCAAGAGGGGTCACTGTCGTGGGTCTATCCATCTTTGGATAAGGATATCCTCATCCTGGAGTCTGGGTTACTACATATCTCTTCGGTCCCGGGCATTCTCGAGGGAGTTTCCTTGATAGCCATACCATAGCTTGGGCTGGTGACGCGTTAGGTTTCCTTCCGAGCCTAAGGGAGTCCCTAACATGGTCGATCGATCCGAGGCTAGATGGCTCTCTTTGGGCCCTTGACTTTCGGTCTTCTCATAAGTGGGTCTCAGGTGGGTTGTCACTTACTGGGCCGAGCGGGTCTTGTTGGGCTTTTAAGCCGTAAAGCAATAGGCCGCGATTTTATCCCTCTCCACTCATTAAAAAAAAGAAGCAATTATAGTTCTTCCAAAACAATTGTCGTATCAACAAACATCTTGGTATGATAAGTTGTCGATGAAATCCCTATTCCGCCCACCTTGCACAATGATGCTTCCAACCATTAATTGGCACTCACTCCTATGCCTATTTGGTACTTAAAATACTAAGAGAACCAATTGAGTACGACTCAGTAGGACTCCTAACACCATCAAAACTCTATCTTGTTGATGTACTAATATCTTTCACAGTTATTTTGAAATCGAACAGTCTTCAAGAAATATTCTCTTCTTCATGTTGTACAATTATAATAAGTGTAACTACACGATTCAGGGTAAATAAACAAGAAGAACTTATGGATAATCAATCAAACAAGGATAAGTGTAACAAAAATGGGGTGTCTTGTATCACTGTCTAAGGTTGTTGAGGTTAAAGATGAAAACATGTAAACTAGACTTATTAATTAAGAATATTGTGGTAGAATTTTAACTTGCAACATGATCTCTTAACAAAGTTTTCATTAAAATTGTACCATGAACATATATTGTAAAGCTTGGTAAAGAAAGTGCTTAACATGTCTGTCATGTATTTGTATAGTGTTTGTAACATGTTTTCTTTTCAGGATAGTCAACACGCGAGAATAATGGGTCATCATATTTCCATAGAAGCACATCTAACTTGGATAAGATGACATAATGTGTATATGTAAATATATAACATGAGTTCGTATTCACATTTTCAACATATTGACCAGAGCAATCAGAGCTTAAACATGAAACATGGATCTTAAGTTAAGCACAGAAAGAACATGTGAGAGTGGCTTCACGCTTTGGGTAGTTGCACTTACGGGTGGCTTCATGTCACAATTTCTCTTCAAAACACCTAATCTGGATAGCCCTTTCCACTAGGTATCTTTTTTCTTTGCACATTCGAGTAGGAGTTTCAAGAAAGAAACATGGCTAGACTCGACGATAAGGTCCAGTTTCAAGATTAATCGTGACAGGCGGTGGGCATTTTGTTTGGATCGCCCTATGTCCATCCAATACAAGATTTATTATTCTTAGAAACGATCTTACCCATAGACGGGTACGTTTCATAATGTGTTTATCTTGTTTTATTCTATATTTAAATGAAACTCATCTTAAGTCTTGTTAACTTATCTTTGTTGTTGTGTATCTTATCATACATGGAAATAATCGTAAAGCAATTAGAGAAGACTTAAAGATATCAGAACACAAGTCTTGACTTGATCTGAATATATAATATGCGGTTCATACTTATTTGTGAATCGTTTAGAACATAGATCGAAGAAGCTAGGTTTAAAGTTCACACCTGGTTCGTGTTTAGAAGCCCTATCTTAAAGGAGAAACTGATGATCCTTATCTATTTGCGTCTCCTCTTGATTCCTGTCCTACCCTTCCAAGTCTCGCTCCTAGAGGATGATCAGAATAAGATGGAGGAAAAGTAGATAGTCTTAGCTATCTATAGAGAATGGTGAAGTCAGCGAGTTTGAATGGATCTTAGAAGACTGCAGAAGACTTACCAGGTCTAGAGCAACCTTTGTTAAGACAAGAAACTATTAGGAGCTCTCAGGAAAAAAGAAAGAGCGTAAGAGTGATGCTGATGCTCCGTAGATAAAGAGCTGAGGGTGCGAAAGAACGGAGAGGCAAAAGGGTAAGGAGAGAAAAGAGAGAGAGAGAGAGAGAGAGAGAGAGAGAGAGAGAGAGAGAGAGAGAGAGAGAGAGAGAGAGAGAGAGAGAGAGAGATCTATATAGGATGTGGGCTGGTGTCATGTTCCCCGCTTGCTAGTTTCCAGTCTATCCTCGTTGTACACCTCTCGTGCATGGTGCATATGTGTCATCCTTCAGATCCGCTGCTACAATTTATTTTCATGCAACTGTCATACTTTTACTCTTTTAGCTCGACGAAAATTTTTTGGTCGCCCCTTTTCGAGGCAGCAATCCCTTTGACCCTAACAAGATTCCTGACAAAGCTTTCTTGACAAGCATCTCAGATCGGTCATCTAAGTCCTATCACAACGTTCAAATCTCCTGAAGGTCCTCTATGGTCAAAAGTTTCAAAATTTTTGTCATCTACTGGGCATTGTCTACTCTCATCGTCTAGTTTGTCCCCTAGCTGCATCGTCTAAGCCTTATCGTACTTTTCATTTTAGACGATCTCGTCGTCTAATTTTATTCTAACAGTTAATTGACATCTAATCCTTCAATGAATCATTTAACTATTCAATATATTCTCAATATCTCATCTAGTCCTTCAATATATCATTTATCTTTTCAATATCTTATCTAATCTTTCATTATATCATCTCTCTGGAAGATGATGAGAGCAATTCATCTAATGTGGCCATTTCGTCTAATGCGTTGCTTCGTCTAATCCGTCGCTTTGTCTAATACATCGTACTTAGACGATACTTCGTCTACTTCTCATATCTTAGACAATACTTCTTTGTCTAATGTTCATCTTCTCCGTCCAAAAGATTCAGTCTAATCTATTGGGGCGACCAATGGGATTCATCTATCAAGTTGAGGAATTCATCACACATAAATAAATAAATAAATAAATCTTTGACTTTTTAATCATGAATATTTAATGAAATTTAGCCTTAATTTTTTTGGGATGTTACATGGGAGTTGGGGGCCGCAGGCTGGAGGCGACATGAGGGGGGAGAGTGTAGAGGGGGGTTTCAGGTCGACGGCTAGGGGAGGGGGCCACATGCGGGTGGCGATGGGGAGGGGCGGTAGGGGGTTGGGGTTGCAGGCCAGCGGGAGGGGGAAGAGGGTGGAGGGGGGGGGGGGGTTGCAGGCCGATGACTGGGGGAGGGGGTTATAAGTGGGTGGCGATAGAGAGGGGAGGTAGGGGGCTACCGTTGCCATCCATTAGAGTTGGGGCGGGGGAGGAGAAGATGACATTATTTGCATTTCAACCCTAAAGTCTCATTATTTGTTTATATACCCCTATTAGATGTGTTATTTCTATTTTAAAATTTTATTTAAGATTTTTTGTAAATAATCTAGACCTTCAAAGAGAACTATGAGTATTTTCATTTTTTTTCACGTCTAGTCCGCCTTAACCATAGCTAATTAGACGAGCGTTTAGGGGGGTTACAATGATAACATATCTACAAAATTTTCAAGATAGTGAGGATATATATACTAATACGTTTTCAAGAGTGATATATATATATATATAATTTCACCGGTAACAATAATTTATTTACAATAAACTTTATATATTTTTAGTTTATCTTATTAAAACTTTCAGCATTAGCCTTCTTAAGTTGTCTGGAAACAATGTTAGGTGTGGAGTTTTTTCAAAATCTCCAGAGAGAGGAATTTGTCTCGAGTCAACTTTTAGATATTTTAAAATCTTCTCCCTTTTTTTATCTCTTTCTAAATCTTGAAATTTACATAAAATAAAATAAAAGGTGATGAGACACTATTGGACACTCTGACATTTCAAGAGATTTTGAGGAGGTGAAAATTTTAATGATTAAAAATTACAAAATCTGTCTTCAACATTCTTTCCAAATCCCCCTTTATTTGTCAGTCAATCTTTCCCTTTTCAAGATTATGTCTTCTTAGCTTCTCGAATGAAAGTGGAAGATAACTCGCTTAACATATTTAGTCTGCAAGGGCTCACAAAATCAAATCTAACTAATTGAAATAGTTTTAGATAATTGTTTTAGAGTAATGCTCTGTGCAACATTATGAGTAATTACACTTTGACCACTTTGGTAACAGGTTAAGTTGGGTTAGAGTGAGTTAACCGGGGTCGGGTGGGTTAATTCTTGTTTGATATTTTTTTCTTAATCCGGGTCGGATAGGGTTAAAGTGGATTAACACATTCCTATCAAATAGGTGGAATGAGTTAATCCACACAGGTTAGGATTAGAGGTCAGGTGGGCCACCCCGGATAAGTCACCTGCCCCTAACCTAACCCGTTATCAAAGTGGCCCTGAGATATTATACATGTAACACTCTTTTTATTTATTTATTTTAAATGACTCACATCTAATTAATTTGATGTATCGTTCACGTCATCAAGTGACGTGACGTAAGAGTCATATA
Organism: Amorphophallus konjac; assembly: GCA_022559845.1. Classification (NCBI taxonomy): domain Eukaryota; kingdom Viridiplantae; phylum Streptophyta; class Magnoliopsida; order Alismatales; family Araceae; genus Amorphophallus; species Amorphophallus konjac. The sequence goes on along the minus strand of CM040118.1, from coordinate 63,964,912 downwards.
AAAATAAAATTTTAATTATGTAAATAGTAAAATTAGGTTAATTTCACTATTCACAGTAAGATATATATATTTTTTATGTGATCTTCACGTCACGTCATCTGAAAATATAAAAGACACGCTAAATTAGTTAGATGTAGAGATTATTAAAAATATATATAAAAATAAAACATATTGCATGTGCAACACCCCAATGTAATTATTCAAAGTGTTACATAAAACATTACTCATTATTTTACGTAAGAGTACATTCTCATAATGCGACCATACACATAGGGCACGTATAGATAATGATATATGCATGCTTGTCCTCATGTATTTCTGACTTTCGGATCTCGATTAGCAGCGGAAGAGCCTGACAAGTTAGGCGCCCTGTAAGCTTCTCACCGTCGAACACCGTGGCCATCTCGTGTTGGTATCTGTGAAGCGGATCCCAACGCATCCGTCTCCAACCCTGCCCTTAAAACGTTTGAAGATCCCAATGAACGTCGTCTACGTACCGAGTGCTGTGCGGTGGTTTCTTCACCAACCCCGTCAAGTTCTTCAAGGCCATATTCACGTTGGCCCGCTTTTTATTGATCCAAACAAAACACTGGTTATTTATGTTTGTGGTCAATACGTCCATCATTATATATCTAACTTTCTAATAAAAAAGGGGGGGTCAAAGGGAGCTTAAACTACAGTGCTACTTCATGTGACTCACCGACAATGCGCTGCCTGGCCCTTAATTATTGCCTCATCATGTGCAAATCTAAGAAAGCAGTTGGGCCTTTCTCTATGCGTAGACTTCTGGAGGTGCTAACCAGGAAAAAAAACAAAAGAGATATATATATATATATATATATATAAGTCTATATAAATTTAGTTAATTATTGATTAATATTTTGAGTTATAATTATTTCTTTATAAGTCACTACAATCTTTGTCTTGTTAAAAAGTTCTTATGATTTATGTCCGTAAAAAGAGAGAATATTCTTAAGAATATTTCATTTAGAGAGAAGCAGATAAAAATATCCTTTAAATGTAGACTTCATGCTCTCTCTCTCTCTCTCTCTCTCTCTCTCTCTCTCTCTCTCTCTCTCTCTCTCTCTCTCTCTCTCTCTCTCTCTCTCTCTGAGAAAAACCCTAGAAGAATCGTGGGGGATGCATGTGGGCTCAGGGGGACATCTAAAGCTAGATTTCGAGCACCTACTCAAATCCAACTACTAGTCTCAGCCTTGCCAAATAATCGGAATTCAAGTACTCCCCGAACTACAAGTCCACCTTGTCGGCGAAGCGACAAGTCTCGGCTCCATAGACTACTCCCCCCGCCAGCAACAGCTCCTAGTCAGGGAGCCAAACATCATAGGCGGTTCCCCACGTTCCAAAAGCGATCCCAATCGAGGAATCAACTTCCCTCTACAATCACTGGCGAGTCTCATACCCTCCCCCTCTAAAACTCACCTTCACACGCTAAGGTAGCAATTTGAGCAGAGATTTGGTTGCCAAAATCAAAAAATTTGAAACCCCACTGGGACAAGGGGCTTCGGAGTAGTTGTAGATGACACCCTGTCCTATGCCGCCTACATCCTCTCCCATGCCACCGCCGGGTTGGCCACACTCCAACGACATCTAAGGGCCAAAGGTCGGGAAGAGGCCGAGAGGGAGGTGGGGGTGGGGGAATGGGGTTATCGGCAACATCGGAGTTGGCTTTGGATTTGGGGCCACTGCCATCTTCTCCAGCGATATCAAGGACCGTGGCCGGCTTCCTGAGGCAGGCCGCCACAGTCATGGAGGGTAGGGCTATGATGCTACTCACATAACCCTCCCTACTCATAGAACCCCCCTCCCTCTCCCCCTCTAGAATCCCCCATCCCGCTCTGGCAAAACACCCCCTCCCCCATCGTCGGAGCCCCCCTTGACCTTGCCCCACAGTCGGATGCCATTTTCACGGTCGGGACATCTCTTCCAAAGTCTCTCTCTCTCTCTCTCTCTCTCTCTCTCTCTCTCTCTCTCTCTCTCTCTCTCTCTCTCTCTCTCTCTCTCTCTCTCTCTCTCTCTCTCTCTCTCTCTCTGACTTGGTCTTTTATTTATCTTGGATCAAGTTAACCATAGTTAGGTTAACCTTTGTCGGACGGAACGAACGGCGGGGACTTATTTGTATAACGACAAAGGTTGTAGAAATTTATAGGGAAATGGTTGTAACTCAGGGATTAATCGACAATGCACTAAGTTTATAGAGATTTATATGTAAAAATCTTAAAATAAAAATATTCAGCCTGCAACGGGTGGGTTGCAAATATTCTCACACAAAGATAAACACAAGGAAGAAAAGGCGAATAAATTTATGAAGATCATAATTTCCCAACCATATGTTGTCGTACAATTAATCCCATGCAATGTTATCAGAACTGAATCGGTACTTAGACCGGTCAATGAGCTAATTTGGATCGAATCAGTTGGACCGTTCAATCGAACCGGTTTGAACCGTGACATCATCATAATATTGATATATGGTCTGCCCTATAGCCCAAGATAATAAGAAATAAGATATAATGATCAAAATAAAAAAACATACATGCATAATTATTAGTCATGATTATGTAACTATGCAAGTAAAAAAATAATAATAACATGGTTAAATAAACTGACCGTAAAATTTTGTAATACTCTATTGGTCTTCACTCTTAACAATTGATATCTATGCTCCTTTAAACTTTTAAACCTCAAATATATCTAAAATAAAATGATAAATACTAATAAATTAATAATCCTAAGATAATTTTGTTCACCATAAATATTATTTTAAATATCTAAATATTTTTTAATATTTTTTTACTTTGTTTTGATTTAAAAGATGAATCGGGTCAGACTGGTTCAGATCAGTTCATCGATCGAATCGCAGTTCGTCCGATTTTTTAATATGAGACTAGACCGATCTTAATCGAATCAGTTCTCGGACCGGTTGACGGTCGAATTGGTCCGAGCAACCAGTCTGATTTGATCCGATTCTGATAACAATGATCCCGTGCACCTTAAGGGCCGCTTTGATAATGGGGTTGTCGAGCGAATCGAGGTCAATTAGCGCAAGCGACCTCCGAGGGTCACTTACACTAACCGTGTCCGATTAGTAAAACGGCCCTAACTGATCTTGTCGTGGTGAGGCTTGAGACTAGTCACCAGATGCAGATCATTCATGATTCCCAGTGGGTCGGACTAAAATCTATTTATTACAGAATTGATGGCATGTTGACAACTCTTCTGCATTGAGTTGAGCACAACTCAAAAGATTTTCCGTTTTTTTTTTCAGAAACGCACGCAATGGACATCCTCATGTAAGAAAAGAGCAAATACCATCAATTCTGGGTAAAATTAACTAACTCCGATCCACCCTACCCAAGTCAGAAAATACAAACATGAAAAGATGTACGACAACTTATTGTGAAAAGACATGCATAAACTTAACGAGTCCTCTTCATTGGTCAGAAGTACCATACTGCTACACAGTAGAGTGCATTGCACCTCATTTTTTTTTATTGCATCCCGTTGCCTGCCATGTTAGTCTCGAACCTAATCTCAGACTTATATGCAACATCTACGCCGCTCCCGTGCGACCACCAGAACCTTAAAACAAATCACGTAATGTCATCTAAGGATCCATAAAGTATCATTTGCAGCCCATCACAGACTCACAGGCCCGCAAAACACTATTAAAAATGCACAACGGCCTTAAAAATGGGGGGGGGGGGGGGTGTAACACCAGTTCATGCCTGCGGTTCACCTTTTCGTGCGGCGGCTTTCGTGCGTCCCGGCCGCGAGGCCTCGGTCCCCTCAATAAATGCAGGACACATCCGACGAGGCGGTACCTCTACGCCGCGATGTACAGCACCTTATGCGCCCGGTCAATAAGAACTAGCCACGACGCCGTTCTTGACGCCATGCCTTTCCTCCTCCCCCGTCCCTTCTCTCTCCGGCCATCTCCTCCTCTGGGACGTCGCGAGGACCCAGCGCCGCCCCCCGGGGGAGGGCCTCCGGCGGCGGGCGGCGACGGCGAGGTCGGTGAAGGCGCCGAGGATGTGTCTGTGGACGCTGCGGTCGTTGAGCTCGAGGTAGGAGATGAGGAGCTCCTCCATGAAGTCCCAGTCCAAGGACTCCCGGGGGTCCACGTGCCGGGACGCCACCATCTCCTGCATGGACCGCCGGAAGTCCTGGTAGGGGTCCTTGGAGAAGGTCATCACGGGTACCCCGTCGCCGGGCACCCGCGGGAGGGCGCCGCCCGCGTCGGACGGCCGCGGCGGGGGCGGCTGGGTCACCGTGGCCGTAGAGGAGGAGGAGGCGGAGTAGGAGGAAGACGTGGTGGAGGCGGCGCTCGGGCGGGCCTCCTCCAGGAGGGAGTTGGACGTGCCCGGGGACACGAAGAAGCGCCGCGACGCGCGGACGTCGGGAGGGGGGTCCACGTCCCTCGGCCATGGGGAGGAGCAGTCGTCACCGGCAAGGTAGCGGTCGAGGGCCGCCGCGGCTTCGCCATCGGGGTCGTCGTCGTCTCCGTCTCGGGTGGAATAGAGGGAGTTGAAATTCTCGAAAAGGAAGCGGTCCACGTCGGAGAGAGTGGCGGCGTGCCCCCCGGCGCGGCCGCTGCGGTCGTTGCTGTTGGCGGGGTGGTGACGGCCGGCGGCGAAAGATGGAGTCTTGGGGTACTTGCAGGCGGAGAGGAGCCGACTGGTGGTGGTGGTGGTGGTGGTGGCCTTAGGGGAGAGGGAGTCCTGGTTGTGGCCTGGTGTGAGGGACATTCTGAGCTTGGAAAGGAAGACATGGAGGGACCTGTGCAGTCCCTTCCCCATCTCTTCTCTCTCTCTCTCAAAAGGAAGTGTGGAAGCAAGTGGGGACGAGGGTGCTTATATATATTTTGTGGATCTAATTACTTTCACAAAGGAAACATGAGGGAGAGAGAGAGAGAGAGAGAGAGAGAGAGAGAGATTTAGAAATTAAGAAGAGTTACATGTTGTGGGAGAGGTGTCCAACAAAAGGAACGCCTTCAGCTCTGCGCATTGAAGAAGGAAGTGAAGTTTCAGTAAAGTTTAGCTGGCGTTTTTAGAAAAGGGAGTACGTAAGGGGGTTAGCCATGGGCTTTGAATGGGGGAGCTAGCTAGAGGAGAACGTAGCTAGCTAGAGACACATCAATGAACTTGGCTTCTACTGCATGCATACACGGGTCTTCCTGGGGGGTTAAAATCCGCAGTTATATATCCACCTCGCAAAACTTGTTCTTCGAATCAAATTGAATAGGAAGGAGTCGGCAAACTTGGGCAATGCAGCTGGGGCTTGCCGAATCCAGAGTGGAGATCTTCTTGGGATATCATTCCCTGCACCGGCCCCCTTGTGTGTGCAAGGAGATCGAGGTTCCCATATATCTTTTCCCTACAACTGCATATATGCTGCTCCACCTGTCACTTTCCAAGATATATATACGGAGACGTACGAGCCATGAACTGATAAAAGGAAGTGATCCACTACTCATTAATGAACAAGATCGTCAATTCTATTATGTCATATATATATATATATATATATATATATTGTGCTTAACGATAAGAGATAAGATCTACTGCGTACATTATTCGTCAATATATAAGGGATTTTTTAGGGCCACTTTGATAATAAGATTGGATAAATTATCCGAGGTGGGTCCGAATGAATTATCATTTAGATTTTTTTTTTGAGTTGGATAACTTACTCTTATCTTGAGAATAACTCATTCCATGTAAAATAGTAGAATGAGTTATTCTTAGAGCAAGAACTTTAATTCTAATCGATCTCAGATAACTTAACTTTACTACCAAACTTAGTTAAAAGTGAGTAGACAAAATAACTCATTTTATTCGTCCTTAGTTTGTTATCAAAGTCACCCTAATACATTTTTACGTCGTCGGATAAGAACACCCCACTTAACGTATCTTTTCAGATTTTTTTTTTTGGGGGGTCGATATACGTCCACGCTTCCATATCAGCTTACAATATTAAGGATGCATAACGGACTCTAATGGCACATGCTCTCTGAATGGAAATCGTTTAGGCCCTGTTTGATTGGGCGAATACTGTTAAATAGGACAGTATATTCACCGATCACATAGCGTATTCGTCGGTGGTGTCCTGTTCACAGTTTGATAGAATATAAAATGAACAAGTGAAAGGGCATTAAATAGACCTATTTTTATTGCAATAGAATCCTCTTGTATAATTCGGGCCGGCGGATATGCGTGGATTTTGTATCATTGCAGAATATCTTGCAGCGTATATCGAGCGGCTCCAATCGTGCCCTACCCCTACATATGCAACGACGCAGTACAATTTTTTATCTATACTTTTGTCTTGACGTCTATTTTTGCCCCTCACATGCCATTTTTGGTAGATCACCAGAAGAGTCACTGCAAGTTCAGGATCGTACGGCTGTTGGAACCAATACCATCACACGTTCATCAATTACTAGTACAAGCCCGCGATGCACCATTTGTCTAGGTACCCATACAATTAGGTGAACTTGACAGGTAAATAGATGGGATAGCGTGATATCTGAATTTTTATTAAGTTAATAATTGAATTATTTATTAGATGTTTTATTTAGATAATTATCTGATTAACATAAATTTAAATTCGATTCAAATTTTAAACGGATAATTGTTAGAGTTATTTAGAGGTGAGCCGTGTGAGAGCATCATAAGTTATTTTTTCAAAAAAAAAGTGAAAGTTATTTTTATTTTAAGAGATATTATCAAAAGATTAGATTTCATTCTAAAAAATAGGAGATAATTTACCAAATACATATAAGTGGACTTCTTATTTTTAAATTATATTTTGAGATAAAAAAGGGAAAAAAAGAACAATCAAATAACATATTAACATTTGAGTTAATTATTTATAGAATATGTGTATTCTTAGATATTTATCGAAGGGTTCATATTCTGTCGGATAATATCTAACACATATGTCTCAATATTTGAATTCGTATCCGATTAATAATCAGATATTTAATATCCGATTAAATTATCTTTCACATATTTTATTCAGATAATTATCCGATTAAACGAATACAAATTTAAATTCGGTTCGAATTTTAAACGGATAATTGCCAAGCTTAACGTGAACTCTATGCCATAACGAAGTAGCTCGCTGCCGTAACAAAGATTGTACGATAGTCGTAGCATGTTTGGATCGGATAGTGAGTGTGATTTTTTTTAAAAATCTTTAGAGAGATAAGAATTTGACTTTAAGTAATTTTTAGAGATTTTAAGCTCTCGTCCTTTTTCTCTCGATCTCTCTTTAAACTTCGAAATCTATATAAAATAAAAGTTGAGACATTGATATATTTAAAAATATTTTTCAAGAGATGAGAATTTCAATAATTGGAATCTTTAAAATCTCTCCCCAACATCTATTCCAAACGCTATCAAATGATGGCAACTTCCGAAGTTGTTGACCCGTTCTTTGTTGGCCCGTTCTTCTTTCCTTTTAGTAATAGTATGTCATATAATATGCAAGAAATTAATTGAATTATCAATATATAATAATTCTAGGGCCTTCTCACATATATGGCGAAATGAACAAGAGAGTATATGATAAATTTTCTGGCTATGTAAACGGATAAAGATGGACGCAAGTTAAAGACTATCTTGGTGGTTAAAGTCTGCCCAATTTGTATGCTTTGTGTGTGATGCGTGTAACTTGAAAGTTGTTTGATCTTGGGTTCATGCAATTTCAATGCCTTGCTGGATGAAACTTTTAATGATCCGAAAGAGATTGCTCTTGGAACAAATTTGCTTTCAAAAGGATAGAAGTTGGGACAATTTCCTGCATTACATCATAGCCCGTGGGTTCAACATGTGCACGTGGATAGGGCTGTTATTGGGTCGGGTTGGCCCGACGAGTCTAACTTGACATTGGGTTAGGTCGCAATCTTTTTTTAAACCCATAAATTTGGTCAGACTTAAAAATCGAAGTCCATTAAAGAATAAGATCGGATTTGGCTTTTTTGATCGGCACGAATGGACTCGAATGACCCGTCAAATACTTAGACTTTGAATAAAAATTTATATATGTCACATTGATCAAAGAAAAAGAGAGTTCCATATATACTCTTGGTCATCTATAAAGAATTATCTTATATTTCTTTATTATATTGAAATGTCAATCAATTTTTTCATAGATAATGTTTGATCGTAAGTTTCGTACTCTTCCATGTATTATTTTCATTGATTTTTTTATATAGCTTGTCGGGTCAGGCCAGACCAAGGTCGGGTCCTACAATTTACTGAAATAGTAGGGTCCGACCCGGCTTGACAAATTATCACTTAGACTTGGGTCAAGCTAAGGCTTAGAAATTAATGAGTTAGCTAGGCTTGAGTCAGATTGCACAAAGTTTGGTCTAGACCCAGCCCATTGACAGCCCTATACATATGGAGCATGAAAATATGAACAATTTGGTCACTTACTTTCTTGTGCTTCGAGTTCTTCTCCCTTGCCAAATATGCATTACAGGACACCAAATTTTCTGCCATCAGATTCACCTAATGCTCCCAGTTGTCTGGGTTTAAAGCGAATGCCCACAAAATAACTTTACATGAAGTGTTTTAATTTTTTAATTTAGGATTTTTACAATTATACCCCTGTAAACCAATGTTATTAAAATTGGACCGAACCGACCGGTTCGACCGGTTCGAGCACGGGTTTGATTAAGGCCGGTTCGGTTTGAAGCTTAAAAATCGCTCGAACCGGATGAACCGCGGTCGAACTGGTAACCCAGTCCGATCTGGTTCGACAATAAAAAAAATGAAATGAAAATATGAAATTTAAAATCCCTCTCTCACCGCGTGCGGCCGTGCCCTAATTGTTAATCCCCCCTCCGTCTCCCCCCGATAGCCCTCTCTCGGTCTCCCCTCTCGGCAGTCAGCCCTCTCCCGTTCGCCCCTCGGCGCTCCGCCATCTCCGTCTCTGGTCGCCCCGGGCTCTGCCCTCTCCGTCTCCGATCGCTGGCGGCCCTCTTCCCTCTCCGTCTTCGGTCAACCGCAACTCTCTCCCCTCTCCCGCCGTAATCGCCAACAGGGCCGGCCAACAAGCTTCCTTTTCGGCTCTCCCCGGTGTTCGGTCGTCGCGAACAGGGCTCCCCTCTCCCCCGCGTCCGGTCATCGCGAATAGGCCCGGCTCTCCCCTCTCCCCCGCGTCCGGTCGTCGCGAACAGGGCCCGACCGCACTAGGCTTCCTCTCTGGTGCAGTGCGTGTAGGAGTGTTCATTCGAATATAACAGATTATAAAAATATAGATCATTTCTGAATAAAAGAAAGCCATATCTGTCTGAGTACCAGTATTATTCACTTCTTCACACTACATGTTAAAGTTTGTCAGCAATATTAATGACCGATAATGTGACGACCCAGAGCTCCGGATACCGATATACCGATAACATCGATACACCGATACCAATAACTGGGGAAGCCACCCAAGAGGCTGATGAGGCCCCTGAAGGGTTAAGGAGTTTGCTGAGGAGTTGCATAACGAATTGGGACCGCAGGCGCGCAATATTAATTAGGACAACAATTAATAAATAAGTGCGGAAGCAATTTAAAATATCAGAGTGGTAAAATATATACAATAGTCCAGATTTACAGATAAAAGAGGTCCACTGCACAACTACACGGGCATACCCCGGCTCAAAAGAACAAAAAGACAAACCGACAACAGCTGGCACTCTAACGACGGTCGGCACAACCACGAGAAGGACCGGAGACGACTGGGGCGGCTCACCTGAAAGAGGAAGGGTGAGTCACAGCCAGACTTAGTAGGGGTCACGCGGATCCCTACCTCACACTAAACAGGCAAGTAGGCAAATATAAAAGCAATTAGAGCATGCATTTAAACAATAAACAGGCAGATGCACAATTTAATAAATAAATAAATAACAACAGGAATTAGCGTCAGGAACTAAATCTACCAATAGAATAAATCACTGCTAACCAAGTGAAGTGAGAGACGGAACAACCCACTAGAAGGACAAGACCAGATGCGTCCACCGACGACTTATACTGCGTCTCGGCAACTCGCAAGTCTGGAACGCGACAAGCGAGAGGCGTAACAGGACCAAACCAAGTACTAGTCAGAGCGACACTCGTCAGTGCCAGTCCAAGTCTCCGACCACGTGTGCACACACTGACTCCTGCCTAGAGCCAGGCCTCTAGCTAGTTTTCTCCCCCCGTTGGACGCAACGGTAACCGCAGGGGCCCACGGTAACTAGCTTACAAACCGTTCATTGGGAACACCCCTCCACCTCTCCCGGGTGGGACGACACGCTCGGTCGCTGGGCTACGACTAGTGGTTCCATCACAAGGAAAGAGAAAGTAATTCCATCGGGATGTAAAATAATGCCACATTTTATAAAATACTTTAAACATGGCGAATAACTGCATAAATTAACTAAATATGCTAAAACTAATTACAACAGGAGTTGGGCGGTTGACACCCGACTGCTCGAGGATGGACGGTCATACGATAGACCGCGAAAAGGGATAAGCGGTTCCCCACCGGCCGCTCTACTACGAACCGACTTAAGACACGCGGCTGGGGCTAAGCCGCTCAACTAGATAGGCGGTTAGGGTCTGGCCGCTCAAAAGGGTTTGGGCGGTCTAAGTTGGGCCGTTCTAATGTGTCTTCCTATGGTCCCAAGGATAAACGGCTAGAGTATAGCCGCACTAGGGCTTAAACGGTCCTGCTATAGGCCGCACAACCGGGGATAAACGGTTTGGTCTCGACCGCTCATGTGATGAACGGTCCAAGGACGACCGCATAAACGGCGTCACGGCGGGCAACAACCACACCGGGTCGGAAATCCGCCCGGAGGGCTACAAACGAACGAAAAAAAAAAGGAAAAGCTAACCTGCCAAGCCCACAGAACGATTCTACAACTAAGCATGCCATTAAAATTGAAAGCGAAGCCTATAACAATTGATTTCACGAAATTAAGCATAAATAGGCTAACATGGGGTTTTGCACGGAAAATGAGGAAAACGGCCGTGCATGTGCGTGCATGTGACGTCAAAATGATCCTAGCGAGGTGAGGAGTCCATCCCCCTACCTCGATCGCGACGAAGACGGCGATTCGGTGCCGAACGGATGAAGGGACGCCGCGGCTACTCTCGGCCCCACACGCCTCCACGTACCGCGGATCGAGACAAAGCTGGCGTCCACGCGATCCTCGCGTCGAGCCCGTCCCGTCGGTACCTCCCGTGCCTCGATCGGGGCCCGTCCGGACCGAATCCGAGAGAGAGGGAGAGGAGAGATCGTGAGAGGGAGAGAGGAAGAGAGAGAACGAGTGAGGGAGAGAGAGAGTTCGATGGGGGAGAGAGAGAGTGATAAATTTTTTATAATTTTTTTTAAAAAATTTAACTCAAATTATATTTTAACCCCCAAAGAATCGAAATCTTGAATATGCCCAATTCAATCATATAAATACTTTAACTAATTCGATTAATTACCAAAAAATAGCCTAAAAATCCGTAAAAGTGGCCTAAATTCACAGAATAAAATCTAGATCCGAACCACTAAGGATCCGCTTAAGACACGGGTCTTACAGTCCCTCCCCCCTAAAAGGAATTTCGTCCCCGAAATTAAACGGAAGGACAAGGAGGAAACTGGAAGAAGATTACACCTAACGGCAGGAATAAACAAACGAAAGAAACAGAAACGGATACCTTGGAAATAGAAGGCTGGTTTTCCACGTGACATAAAATAGACTCGCTTGTATCTGCAGTCAACCACGGCACCATACAATTCCAGCCAGTCCATGCCTAGAATAGCGTCATATTCGGCCAATTGAAATGCATAAAGCTTCACAGGCATCTGCCGATTGCTGACGACAATAGGGGAATCTTCCAGGCACACTGGAGTGGACATGAAATCTCCAGAGGGTAACTCAACGAGCAACTCACAGGACACTTCGGTCATCGGCTCCTCAATGCAAGCAATAAAATCCTCGGACACAAAAGAATGAGTAGCGCCAGAATCGAAAAGAACATGAGCTGGACGACCGAAAATCGAAACCGTACCTTCTACCAGATTAGCTGCCACAGCTTCTGCACGAGTGATGTGAGTGACCCTGCCTCTCGGAGGACGGCCGGCTGCAGAAGACTGCTGGGAAGGAACTGGAGCAGGCAGATAAGACGGCTGAGGTTGAGGCGGCGGAGGAAGACGAAACTGGGGCTGCTGCGGCTGGGTAACTTGCGAGAACTGCACCGGTTTCGGCCTCAGCGGATAGTCTCGAACTACGTGACCCGACTGATCACAGCGGAAACAGACGATCGCAAAGAACACGACACGCCTGGATGACTGCCACCACACCTCGGACACGGACGCTGCTGACCACCGGAAAAATCTTGGCGCGGTCGAACAGAAGGAACGGACAGCTGACTTGAATCGGGAGACGCTGAATGCTCAAACTTCCTCTTCGACTTCTTATTCTTGAATTGCCGGAAATGGGAGTCAGAAGAAGAAGAAACACCGCTGACAGCAGGAACGGCAGAAGGAACTCCTGGGACAGACGGCTGGTAAGTCGGCTGAAACTGCACAGTCGGCTGCACCATTCTTGCCTGAGAAAGCCCTCGAGTCCTCGCCATTTCCATCTCCACTGCAACAGCTGCCTGGTACGCTGAATCCAACTCAGACACTCGGGTAGCGAACAACGGCAGGCTCAATTCCGCTTTCAGTCCGCGCAGAAACTGCTGAGTCTTCATAGCTTCATCAGCAAAAATATGGGGCGCGTACCTGCCCAATTCGATGAACTTATCTCGGTACTGCAACACAGTCATGTCACCTTGCGTCAGCTCCAGAAACTGATACATCTTCGCTAACTTGAGGCAGGCTGGAGTGTAAGCACGCTCGAAAGCAGCAACGAACTCTGCCCAGGTGATTTGCCGAAGCGGACGGGAACGGAAGGCGACCTCCCACTCTGTAGTCCACCACGTGCGTGCGGTACCTTGAAACTGATAAGTAGCCAACATAACTCTCTCATCCTCCGCGCACTCCATCGATTGGAACGCGCACTCAGTGGCATCAAGCCACAACCTAGCTGCCTCCGGATCTGATTGACCCTCGAAAGTCGGTGGGTGGAACAGCAGAAATTCCTTTAACGCTCTACCACGGCCACCGGGCACTTCTTCACGCGGAGCAGGGTTGACAGAAGCTGGCACAGCTGGGGCAGAGGAAGTACCACTCTCCTCCCGAGGAGCCCGAGCCTTCTTCCATCCACGAGGCAACATCTTGAATCTAGGAAACACACGATAACGGAAAACCATCAGTAATCACGAGAAACATCCTAAGCCAGCAATAGACGACTCAGTGGACTTGTTCTGGACCAGCACGAGTTCCAATTCCTAATACAAATCCCCAACACAGCTCTGATACCAACTGTGACGACCCAGAGCTCCGGATACCGATATACCGATAACATCGATACACCGATACCAAGAACTGGGGAAGCCACCCAAGAGGCTGATGAGGCCCCTGAAGGGTTAATGGAGTTTGCTGAGGAGTTGCATAACGAATTGGGACCGCAGGCGCGCAATATTAATTAGGACAACAATTAATAAATAAGTGCGGAAGCAATTTAAAATATCAGAGTGGTAAAATATATACAATAGTCCAGATTTACAGATAAAAAGAGGTCCACTGCACAACTACACGGGGCATACCCCGGCTCAAAAGAACAAAAAGACAAACCGACAACAGCTGGCACTCTAACGACGGTCGGCACAACCACGAGAAGGACCAGCAGACGACTGGGGCGGCTCACCTGAAAGAGGAAAGGGTGAGTCACAGCCAGACTCAGTAGGGGTCACACGGATCCCTACCTCACACTAAACAGGCAAGCAGGCAAATATAAAAGCAATTAGAGCATGCATTTAAACAATAAACAGGCAGATGCACAATTTAATAAATAAATAAATAACAACAGGAATTAGCGTCAGGAACTAAATCTACCAATAGAATAAACCACTGCTAACCAAGTGAAGTGAGAGACGGAACAACCCACTAGAAGGACAAGACCAGATGCGTCCACCGACGACTTATACTGCGTCTCGGCAACTCGCAAGTCTGGAACGCGACAAGCGAGAGGCGTAACAGGACCAAACCAAGTACTAGTCAGAGCGACACTCGTCAGTGCCAGTCCAAGTCTCCGACCACGTGTGCACACACTGACTCCTGCCTAGAGCCAGGCCTCTAGCTAGTTCCCCCCCCCCCCCCCGTTGGACGCAACGGTAACCGCAGGGGCCCACGGTAACTAGCTTACAAACCGTTCATTGGGAACACCCCTCCACCTCTCCCGGGTGGGACGACACGCTCGGTCGCTGGGCTACGACTAGTGGTTCCATCACAAGGAAAGAGAAAGCAATTCCATCGGGATGTAAAATAATGCCACATTTTATAAAATACTTTAAACATGGCGAATAACTGCATAAATTAACTAAATATGCTAAAACTAATTACAACAGGAGTTGGGCGGTTGACACCAGACCGCTCGAGGATGGACGGTCATACGATAGACCGCGAAAAGGGATAAGCGGTTCCCCATCGGCCGCTCTACTACGAACCGACTTAAGACACGCGGCTGGGGCTAAGCCGCTCAACTAGATAGGCGGTTAGGGTCTGGCCGCTCAAAAGGGTTTGGGCGGTCTAAGTTGGGCCGTTCTAATGTGTCTTCCTATGGTCCCAAGGATAAACGGCTAGAGTATAGCCACACTAGGGCTTAAACGGTCCTGCTATAGGCCGCACAACCGGGGATAAACGGTTTGGTCTCGACCGCTCATGTGATGAACGGTCCAAGGACGACCGCATAAACGGCGTCACGGCGGGCAACAACCACACCGGGTCGAAAATCCGCCCGGAGGGCTACAAACGAACGAAAAAAAAAGGATAAGCTAACCTGCCAAGCCCACAGAACAATTCTACAACTAAGCATGCCATTAAAATTGAAAGCGAAGCCTATAACAATTGATTTCATGAAATTAAGCATAAATAGGCTAACATGGGGTTTTACACGGAAAATGAGAAAAACGGCCGTGCATGTGCGTGCATGTGGCGTCAAAATGATCCTAGCGAGGTGAGGAGTCCATCCCCATACCTCGATCGCGACGAAGCCGGTGATTCGGTGCTGAACGGATGAAGGGACGCCGCGCCTACTCTCGGCCCCACACGCCTCCACGTACCGCTGATCGAGACAAAGCTGGCATCCACGCGATCCTCGCGTCGAGCCCGTCCCGTCGGTACCTCCCGTGCCTCGATCGGGGCCCGTCCGGACCGAATCCGAGAGAGGGAGAGGAGAGATCGTGAGAGGGAGAGAGGAAGAGAGAGAACGAGTGAGGGAGAGAGAGAGTTCGATGGGGGAGAGAGAGTGATAAAATTTTTATAAATTGAAAATTTAACTCAAATTACATTTTAACCCCCAAAGAATCGAAATCTTGAATATGCCCAATTCAATCATATAAATACTTTAACTAATTCGATTAATTACCAGAAAATAGCCTAAAAATCCGCAAAAATGGCCTAAATTCACAGAATAAAATCTAGATCCGAACCACTAAGGATCCGCTTAAGACACGGGTCTTACAGATAAAAACTCTTTAAGCCATGTTTAAATAAACTGATGTGTGTAGAATAATAATTATACATGGTTAAATAAACACTCCTACGCACACCCAATATTAACCAATAAAATATTATAAAATTTTAAAGTCAATTTATTTAATCATGTTATTATTATTTTTTTACTTGTATAGTTACGTAATCGTGACTAATAATTATACATGTATATTTATTTTTTTGATCATTATATATTATTTTTTATTATCTTGAGTTATATAATCACATATATATCAATAATATGATGACGTCACGGTTCAAACCGGTTCGATTGAACGATCTAATCGGTTCAAATCGAACCAGCTCATTGACCGGTTCAGGCACCAGTTCGATTCTGATAACATTATTGTAAACTTCTGTATTTACATATAAACCCCTTGATATACCCACTATTGTTGCAGTTATACCTTTATGATTCCTGAGCCATCAACGCCCCACAAATATTCAGAGAATATACCATGAAAATCATTAGGACATAAGAAATATTGGAAGTACCCATGTCTTATACTACCTTCTCCACTTTCCAATCCTAAACCCAACCTGACCAACGATGGTTGTGGCTACTCATGTCTTATACTTCCTCCTCCACTTTCCAACCCTAAACCCAACTTGACTAGCGATGGTTGTGGCTCGATCGCCGATAGTGAGGGAGTTTGGAGCCCAACCAGCTTGGAGGAATGAGAGGAGGAGGGGTCTCCAGCGGCGGCCAGCTGCAATTTCGCATAGGAGAGAGGGAGAGGGAGGTTGTGGTCGGTGAGGACTAGAGGACCCTGCTCGGGGGGGCGAGGAGGGAGAAGGCGGCGCCGTGGAGAGGAGCCGGTCGTGGAGGCCCTCTGGGATCCTCCCACTAGTGTACGACGCACCATTGAGACGCCCACATGATGACGACCCTCTCCCATGATGGCCCCCCCTCCCATGATGGCCCGAACGCCTTTATCGGCCTTGTCCCATGAAGCCCGTCTATCTTGCCAGTGTCATCAGAGGAGGGAGTGGCGAAGGAGGCCAAGGAGGCCAAGGAGGGGGAAGGTGACCCTCGGGATCGGGAGAGCTAGGGTCAGGGTCCATTGTGGCGCCGGTGCCACCGTCATCGCCGGGGTGGAGTTTCAGACATTCACATGCCTCGACCATATATGAATGCTCCCAAAGGATGACGATGGCGACGACATGGATATTGACTGGGTGGGGATGATCGGCGGTATCTACTCACGAAGATGGTGTGGAGAGAGTCGGAGAGAGGCCCTGTGTTCTGCCATGGATGCCACTGTGAGCTCCTAGAGGACGGTGATGATAGTGGGATCTACTCACGGTGACGACACGAAGAGAGAGAGAGGTGGGCAACGATGGTTTGGGAGGCACCAGTGACGTGGAATGGCCTTGGAGGGGGAGTGGCAACTGGGTGCTAGGTGCTATCAGAGAGAGAGAGAGAGAGAGAGAGAGAGAGAGAGAGAGAGAGAGAGAGAGAGAGAGAGAGAGAGAGAGAGAGAGAGAGAGAGAGAGAGAGAGAATGCTAACCTCATGATAGGTTAATAGATCTCCCTTTTAACTTACACTACCCTTCAGTTAAACAAACGGGGTTTACGGTGAACATATAACCTCAAGAATAGAGGGTATATCAAGGGATAGGTGCAATATGCCACGTGTAAGAGTTTATGTACAAATACAGAAATTTGTAGAGGTATAATTCTAAAAAATATTTTGTTTCACTGGAGGTGGTCATGAATATTATATATTTATATTTATATTTAAAGATAAAGAAAGTAACTAGGGTTCTATTATATTTGAGCTGCATGTGATTCAATTATTATTGTCAAGAACGGTTTGCAGGTTTGTCCGTGCGATTGGCGCTGCTCAGAGATGTTGACTTCGATCACGTTCTTTTCTACTAATGCACCCATGTTGTAGTTTAACTTCATGGATCTAAGAGGACCTCTTGCAGTTTTCCTCGCAGAGAGACAAAGAGGGCCGCAACAACTGTCGTCCACACTCAACACCACGAGGGAAGGCATGCCACGGAACCATGTATCCTTCACACAATTTCTCCATGGTACTGCATGACCCCATGTAGACAAGATGCTGAGTAGTTGTTTCACCATCCACCTTTGTCATATCTTATAACAATAATTGTTAGGAAAGTACTATTCACATGTAGAGATTTTCTACTAGATCTAAGTATGAAAATTAAAAGAAATCAAACGATCAAGAAGAACAAACTCAGGTTGAAGCGTGTAGTTATTTTCTTTAGAGTCGTTCCGCCCCCTACTTCGATGTAGATAGACTTCGCCATGAACTTCTCCCAAGATACGATGAACCAGATCGATGATGCCGTGAAGGTGCACTCCAACTCGCGTTGTCGGGTGTGAACACCCCTGTGACAGGAGGCTCTTGTATGAAGAAGAAGACGATGGGAGAGAGAGTGCGAGAGAGATAGCCATCGGGTGAGAAAGAACTGTAAGTCATGCCTCTCACAGAAAATCGACTCTCCTCAAATATCCTCTTGGGAAGTGACTCTTGATCGAGTCACACCCATCCGCCCAAAGAGGGAAATCCGAAGAGAGACAGAAAGAATTCAAGAGATGCTCAGTCAAACGATCAAAAATAAAATAAAATAAAATAAAATAATTATTAGAATCACACGCACGCACGTCACGGCCACGGCAAGACAAGGCAATTCACACATATGTGAGAAAGAGGATATGGGCCAAAGAGCCCACTAGCTCAAATAGCCCAACCTCCATAGTCTTCTCAAAAGAGTACACAACAAAGACAAGAGTCCCAACTAATAGTAGCTGGAAATATTTTTCATTTTCTAATGTGAGACTAATCAACACAAAGAGAGACTCTAACCTTTTAAATTTTAAAGCATAGATTCCAATATTCACCCACCAAGAACAAAATTTAAAAGTTTGAGACACAGATTTAAAAGATCCTGAGATGACATGCATAAGTGAAAGTGTCTTCTGACTTGAACCTTCACATAGTGATATACTTTCCCTCCTCCACAAATCTAAGTGAACTATGTCTTGAACTTAGACCCTTATGAAGAAGGTTTCATACATCACACATATAATTAGTCAATAGTGGTGCTCTCACGGGGGTAACGGTTTCTGACCATGTGCTTTGTATCTTGTTTCACGAGAGCTCTAGGGATTAGCCCCAAAGATCCCATAGATTGTGGCCACACAATCACATTCACATAGGTGAGTCCTCCAAGGTGCACTGAAACATATCTATACCTCGTCACGTAGGCCTTTGGACTCATTAAGTGTTGTAACTCATCCTTTACCGTTCCAGAATAAGCACTTCATCATAGGGATGGACATTGAGACACCAATCTCTAACAAGTTGTAACGACCCAAGATCCGGATATCGAGAATGACCCGATATCATTCGAATCTTGGCCCGCCACCCACGAGCTGGAAGACTCGAAAGGGTTGTTTAGGTGTGTGGAGGTACATTGAAATTTAAAATAATACAGAAAATAACTACAGAATTAACTGTTTAAATAACATATAATAAATTATATTTTTAATTAACAAATTAACTATAGAGTCCAATCTACAAAGTACAGTCTATAGGGAAAGAAACGTACTCTATCGCCGGGTACGCCCCTGACTCTAGCAGCTGCCAACTAGGAACCTCTGCGCTGCACCTCCGAACCTCGAGGAGGAACCACACATCTGAAAAGATAGGGGTGAGCCTCATCTCATTGGCTCAGTAGGGGTCCCGCGGATCCCCATCATGAAATAACGATTGTAAACAACAGTGATAACAATAACAACAACAACAGTAATAGGAGTAGAAATAATAACAATAATAATGGAACTAACAGCTGTAGCAAGAACAATACCAACGGCAGTCGGTGGAACCATGGCTCTCTAAGCTACTCCTAACGACGACGACACTACAAGGAAAGGCAGTCAAAACGACAGACATTTTCAATGGAAAAGTGTCCATCGGAATATCGGTCTACATTTCCAACGGATATCTATTTGTAGGAAATTCAAATTTCCAACGGCATAATATTCTGTCGGAAGATCCGTTGGAACTTCCGATGCCATTTCCGATGAATAGATATCCGTCAGAATTTTTGGAGACTAGAATATTATATATGTTTGAGTTTCCGATAGAATTAAATTTGGCCAGAATTTCTGTCGGAATCTTCTGACGGAATTACTTCCCGTCAAAAATCCGTCGGAAATGATTTGATTTCCCTCCCCACGGCTGCTGTCTCCCACCCTCGCGCTCGACTCTCTTGCGGCGGCCTCCCTCTCCCCCTCTCCGACGGTCTCTCTCTTTCTGGCGTCTCTCTCTTTGTCGCGGTAGGCTCCGGTGATCCCTCTCTCTCTAGCGAGCGGTGGCGGCGACGGTTCCCTCTGGTAAGCACTCACCGGAGCCCTCTCTCTCTCACCATCTCCCTCTCCCTCTCTCACCGTCTCCCTCTCTCGGCATCTTTTCTCTCCCTCTGTCTCCCTTACCCTCACCCTCTCTCAGCGTCTCCTCTCTCACCGGAGCCCTCTCTGTAATGCCCCAGATTTTTCGGATCTGAATCCGTGGGTTTCGGATCGTCTTTCCGCAGATTTTGGATTGAGTCCGATTGGGCTTCAGGACTATTTTTACCGGATTGTCGGACCCATTGGTGGTGTGCCCGTGAGTTTTCTTGGGTCCGTGGTGTTGTGAGGAGCACGCCAGTAATTTTCTATAATTTTCGGAGAGCCTTTGTGGGTCCCGGGTTGCGTTTTGAGTTTTACGCGTGTTTTCCGTCTATAGGACCTTCGGAACCCCGTATAGGGTGAACCGTTGCGTTCTTCGATGCTGGGACGTTACCACGGCGATCAGTGTGTTTCGAGGATCACGGGGGTGTATTTTTCAGAATTTTTGGATTTTCTATATAAACCCCCTCCCTTTTCTCTCTCCCCATCTCTCATTTCTATCTTCTCTCCCTCTCTCTTCTCACGCTCTCTCCTCTCTCCCTCTCCCTCCGACGGCCGACGGGGTGGAGCGCGGGCGAGGTGGCGACGGCGCGGGCGAGTCACAGGTGAGGATGGATGAGGATCGAGGCGATGGAGGCGCGGTGAAGCTCGGCCGTGGGTTCGTGAGCCGGCGAGGGCTTCAACGGCATTTCTTTGCGGATCGGCGAGCTCGGGGCGCGAAATCTTCGATGGAGGTAGGGAGATGGACCCCTAGCTCGTGCACTTCCTTTCCCGCGAGTTTTGTAGGCCGTGGTGAGCCGAGCGGGGGTATTTGGGGATTTTGGGAAAAATCCATATTTTTGGGGTTGAGCGTCGATCCGCCGTTTCATTGTGTTTTTGGCCGATCCGAGACCATAGATGCATGCTAGGGGCTATTTGGGGGCTTCCCCCTTATTTTCCCCCTCTCTCGTGGAGGTATGGGGGTGTGGGATGATTTTTGGGTCGTTTCCCGCCGTAGCGTTCCCGGGACGGTGTGACGGTCCTTCCAGTGACTGTCACAGTCTGTAACGCCACAGGGTGGGTGCGTTACGTGGTGTGACACCCCGGGGAGGGTGCGTCACAGGGTCATGTTCTGTCGGTAGGGCGTCGGTCTCTCTGACGGTCCCACCATAAACCGCCAGAGGGTGTGACACGCCTGGGTTCAACCGCTACGTCTGTTTTCATGTTTTCGAACCGTTGGGGGTCACGAGTCTTCTGACGCGCCTGGGAAGGACCGTCAGAGCGCTGTGATGCCCCTAAATGGGAGCGTCAGAGCTGATGCAGCCCATTCTTTTGACGCGCATGGGTAGGACCGTCAGAGGCTGTGACGCCCCAAGGTGTGTGCGTCACAACCCGTTTTGTTCTGTCTTCTAACGCACCAGGCTTGGTCCGTTAGAGACTGTGACCTCTCGGGGTGGGTGCGTCACAGTCGGTGTTGCCCCTCTCATGTGACGCTCCTGTGTTGGACCGTTAGAGTGCTGTGACGGTCAAGCCTTGGACCGTTACAGCTGTGACGGCCCAAAGGTAGACCGCCAGGCACTGTGTTGCGCCGAAGTGGTTCTTCATGCTTGCTGCGATTGTTTCGCGTTGTGTAGGTCCCTGGTCGACCCAGTTGGGACCTAGTGGTCGACTTGCGGTCTCGTGAGTATCCCAGACACCCTGAGAGTTCTGTGTTCATGTTTTGAGGGTGTCGGGAGGACCGTGTTACCTCAATAGCGTGCCTGTAGGTGTGATGGGTTCGGGTGACTCCACGTGTTCCGGGCTTTCGTGTTACGCTCGATCGAGTCACCGTGTATCGGTGTGTGTGCGGTGGGGTCTCCCCCGCATGTCGTGAGTTTCTTTGAAAGGCGATTCCCGTGTGGGCCATGTGTCTGGCCTTGGACTGCGGGTCCAGTTATCCGGCCTGGGGCTGGAGGTTTCCCGCTTTCCTTGAGATGGGGAATCGACGTGGCGGCTTGTGTGCTGCCCTGGGAATCGTGCTTCTGCGCTTTCTGCGTGGCCGAGTGTGTGGCCCATGAACTGTGAGTCCCGTTTCTTCTCCGACCATGGTCGCCGTGCGATGGTGCTGGTACGTGGGGTGGTCCCCGTACTTCGTCGGGTTCAGACGTTATTTTCCGTTGACTTGAGAGTCTACTCCTTCCAGTGACCTGTCCACTAGTCGTAGCTTCCTGCGCACGTGAGTGCGGACCCACTCAGGAGTGGTGGAGAGCGAGACCCGGTGAGAGGTGGTTTTTAGGCTGGTTTTCGTAGGGCCCCTTGGCTTTGCCACCAGAGTCCGGTGGGGGGGAAAACCAGCTAGAGGACCCGACCTAGAGCAGATGGTCTGTGTGCACACGTAGTTGGGGACTTAGGACACGCGCTGACGAGCGTGACCCTAACTAGTCCTTGTTGTGGTACTTGTTGCGTGTCTGAGTCTCACGCCCGGGGCGTTGTAGCTAGACACTTGTGACGTGGTGTAAGACGTCAGGAGACGAATTAGGTCGTTCTTCTAGTGGGTAGTGCTCCCGTTTGCTGGCAGGTGTGGACTCGAGTTTTGTTGGACCGAGGTTCAGTAGTACGGTACTGTTAGAGTAGACGGCTTTTCCGTTTATTTACTTTAGTTTGTTGGTTCTACTGTACTCCTGTTAGGTAGGGTTACTTTTCTGCTTTCTTGCTTTCCTGCCTTTTTTTTCGCGCGAGGTGGGGATTCGCGGGATCCCTACTGAGCCAATGAAATGAGACTCACCCCTGCTTTTCAGGTGAGGCGGGGTCGTCGAGAGGCGCGGCCGAGTTTCAGCATGGTTCTTCCAGCCAGGGTTAGTCGGTAGGAGTAGCTGTAGTGCTGAGTTTTGACCGGCCACCGGTTTACTGTTCCTGCTGTAGTTGTAGCTTTCCTTTCCGATACCGCCGTTGTTTCCGGTTGGGGTTCCGCGGGACCCCTGTTGAGTCTCTGTTTTGAGACTCACCCCTACTTTTCAGGTGTGGCGGTTCATCCTCGAGGTTCGAGGTTAATGTTCAGAGGTTCTTAGTTGCCAGCTCGCCGGGCCGAGTGTTCACTCGACATGTGGTACGTTTTTACTGTTTTAGACTGTACTTTCTATTGGACTGGACTCTGCTGTTGTAGTATTTTATTTATTTCTATTAATTGTTGACGTGTTCTACTTTATTTCTATTTCTTTGTGCATCCACACTCCTTTTAGTCCTTCCGAGCCCTCCCGGCTCGTGGGCAGCGGTTCGAGTCTCGGATTATCGGGCCTTCCCGGTAATCGGATTCTCGGATCGTTACACTCTCCCTCTCTCACCATCTCCCTCTCTTACTCTCACCGTCTCCCTCTCTTACAGTCTCTCTCCCTCTCCCTCTCCCTCTCTTACGCACTGTCTCTCTCCCTCTCCTTGTCCCTCTCCCTCTCTTAGTCTCCCTCTCCCTGTCTCGGTCTCCCTCCCTCCCTTTCCCTTTCCCACCCCCTCTCTCTCTAACACATGAACGCAATCACAAAGGGGGAGAACCTATCCCCTCCGTCTCCCTCTCCCTCACTTTGTCTCTCCTCTCTACCTATCTCTGTAGTCACAGAGATGGAGGGGCCGAGCAGCTCTTTCTCCCTCTCCCTCTCTCTCTCTAACACACGCACACACTCACAGAGGGAGGGGTGATCCCCTCTGTCTCCCTCTCCCTCACTCTATCTCCACTCTTTAACTCTCTCTCTAACACATGCACTCACAGAGATGGAGGGACTGAGCCCCTCTATCTCCCTCTCCCTCACTCTGTCTCCCTCTCTTACTCTCTCACTCACTATCGCACACACGCACACAGAGAGGGGCAAGGCCCCCCTCCCATTCATTTACCCCCTCTCTCTCACAGTGGCGAAATTTATTTAGCTTTGATGTTCTTCATTTGAATGTTTTTTAAATTAGATGTTGTTTAATTCGATGTATGCATAATGATAAGTGAGATGTTATTTAATTTTATGTTATTTTATTACATGGGGTATTCCTTGTGAGCTGAGGTGCGTGAGTGTGACCTAACATTACACGCATCTCCAGAGAGCGTGTTAAACCCGTGTCAATGAACCTTCCCGTTCAAGACTTTGGGATTGATGTGTATGTTCTCATTTTTTTATGAGAATATATATATCTATCTCAAAATCTTGAATTGTCCCGTTTGGAGAGTCTGTGAATGTTTGATCGCACTTAGGCAGTCATTTACTATATGTGTTTGTATAGTTTGTTGAGAATTTCGGTTGCGCCTTCTCACTCTTCTCTGGTATACCTATAACATCCCAATATGTTCGAAACTCAAAAATAATTAAATATTTTATATCTAGATCCCATATAAACTTTAAATTCTCTTAACCATAGCCCAATACCTTGAATTGTATAGTGAATATGAGTTTAACGAATGTTATTAAACAAGTTAAATAGATATCTCACTTTATTACTGTGTAACTCTTCATAGAAATGTCAGAATAGGGTCAATATTAGACCCATTGAAAAGAGAATTTAAAGATCTACAAATTTCATGTTAAACATATTTTTAAAATTTGACATTTGGTTGGTCAAAAAGAAGATAGAATAAATTAGTTCTTTAAAACCCTATTATTGTTAACTTTTTAGGGGTTTTTGTAAAATTTCCCCCTCTCTTATCCCTCTCATTCTCGTACGGTGAAAGTTATATAAAAAAAATCCCAAAACCCCACATTTACTCTTCTTCTCCCCCCTCCACCACGTCATCTCACCCCCTCCTTTTCTTCTTCTTCTCCTTCTTATCCCCTCCCTCATCCTAATCTCCTCCTCTTCTTCTTATCTTCTCCTCCCCTCCCCCTATATATATCCCCCCTCTCCCACTCCCACTCCCACTCCCACGTTCTCACTCCCCTCTCCCCCTCCACCTCTCTTCCTTCTCTCACCCCCTCCCAACACACACACACACACACTCTCTCTCTAATCTCTCTCTCTCTCTCTCAACTATCTCTCTCTAATCTATCTATCTCTCTCTCTCATTTCTCCCTCTCCCCCTCTCTCTCTCTCACACACACGTTCCTCAACTCTCTCTCTCTCTCTCATTTTTTTATTTTTCATCTCTCTCACCCTAATCTTTCTCTCTTTCTCTCACCTCTTTTCCCACTCTCTCATTGGCGGAGAAAATAAGACAGTCGAAATAAGGTGAAAAAAATTGCTAGAAGTTTAGACGTGATATTTGGAAGCTTATTTGGAGCGTTTTGCCTCCTTTACGTAGAAAACCCTCCTTACGGATAAGTTACGAGTTGTTTAAATTTTATTATTTGATGAAGATATAATAAGATAAAAATTATTTTTAGGACAGAAAAATTATCTTTTCCTACGTAAGTATTATTACGGGAGCTCGGGTGAGATATTAAACTTAATTTGAGGAGTCCACCCTAAAGGTAGGCACATGATAAACCGACTGCATGCTATTTGATATTTATATTTCTTTGATTTGATTTTATTTGAAATATAATTATTCATACTTAAATCAGTGATTTATTTAACATATTTGACTCGATGATTTATGCTTAAAATCTACTATTTATATAGTTACTATTATGTTAATTTCATTTTAATAATTAGAAGTGTAGTTTTATATAGTTAAATAACGGTGATGTAACTAGTTAATAAATTTGACCCACTATCCCATGATTAAATTTTATTTATGACATTAAAATTTATTAAAATTTTATTTATGATAATCATTTATTTTAGTAATTTTAATGGTAAGTTTTACGTATTGAGGATGACTATGTAATAAGAAGAAAAATAATAATAACAATTAAGCATATGGACTGTGTCACTTTAAGGAGGTGTGAGGTGACAAACCGCAGTTAGCGTCCGCTATAGGATTATGCCCATTTCCGAGGACAAATGAACTTCTGAAAAATCTGGAACCCAGATTAAGAAAATTATCTAGGGAATGGTAAAGTATTAACTCCCGATCCTGTGCGGTTGATCAAGGCCGACATGCTCTAGCGTTTAGACCATTTATCTTTAAGTCGACGTATGGATGTCTAGGTATATGTTTGCTACTGCTTATAGTGACGAGATGTCTGTCCAATATGTGCTTATCCAATATGTGATAACTAACTAATGCATTATGTATTTCTGTAAATAGACATGGCTTAATATGAAGTTCAGATTTAATATATGACTCTGATATGATCGGGAAATAAGTTTATCTGTATAAGCTCTGATTTAGCTAAGATATGTACCATGTCATTTATAAGTCAGATAAGATTTGTTATACGTATTTTTTTTATAATATGAAAAATTATTCTGTTCTATTAGATTTCCTTCGCATTCATAGTATACGTACAATCCAATGAATTATGATTAGCTTTATATATATCATAGATTTGCACAGGTTAACATATGATAAGCATGTGATTAGTTTTAATGCCTACTGAGTTTTTAGACTCATTTATATTGCCTAACCATTTCAGGAAATTGACAAACGTGAACTCTGACTCCGACGGGTAGTAGGTCGGAGGGTGATCCCGGGTGTAGTTTGGATTCCGCTGCATAGAATAAGTAGGTTTGATTTTCTTTTATATAATGAATGTAAATATGACGTTTGTGTAAAGATATATAAAAAATAATATACGATGTAAATTATGTGTGTTTATCTTATGGAAATGATATGGTGTGTTATTAGAATATGTGATGGTTTGGCCTTTAGCGTCTTACAAATATCTCGGCCCACAACAGTCCGTCTATACGCTGTGACGTCCCCGAATCGGATACGGGATCGTGGAAAGGGAGCACCACAGGTGTTGGTATCAGAGCAAAGTTGTGAGACTTGGAATCATTTGCAGCCGTCTGATTTATACACCATACAACAAGATCTTATGAATTTATTTTAGAATTTGATGTCAATCCTAGAATCATACTAATTCGGGTTAGTTCTCCCTTGTAGGATATGGCAGGGAGTGATAGGGTTGAGGTGAATACTTCTTCTGAGGAGTCTGCACCCTCAAATGGAACATCACAAGGAGTTGTCGAAGAAGCAATACATGGCGAGCTTGCTCCCGGTGGGCATGGTGTGTTGCCTATTCAAGATGTGTCAGATTTAGGAGGATTCACACAAGTTTTTCAAGGGTTAGTGTAGACTATGCAATTACAAGCCAAAATTTAGGCGATGATGCAAGCCCAATTACAAACCCGCATGCAAGAACAACTGAATAGGTCAGTAGGTGCTAACTTGATG
Organism: Amorphophallus konjac; assembly: GCA_022559845.1. Classification (NCBI taxonomy): domain Eukaryota; kingdom Viridiplantae; phylum Streptophyta; class Magnoliopsida; order Alismatales; family Araceae; genus Amorphophallus; species Amorphophallus konjac. The sequence goes on along the minus strand of CM040118.1, from coordinate 63,937,615 downwards.
GAGAAATTCAAAAATATAAGTCCTCCTCTTTTAAAGGGGAGAGTGTGGACGTCGAAAAATGTCGATGAGGATCATACGGCATGCATGTCTCGACACTCGAGAGCGAGCCGAAGATGAAAATGCAGAATAAACCTCATGCCTCGCCCGATCAGGACGAGAACTCGCTTGGTGGTCTGCTACCCGTTAAGGAAGCCCCCCAGGCGGAAGACGCGGCCACAACTCTCCGACCGGTCGTGTCAAGAGCTGAATCAGACAAAAAATCAGGAACTCCGGCACAGTCTCGGCATGCACCGAAAGTTACGCAAAGTCTGGGACCAAGCCCCAAAGGCTGCAAATGGAATATTATAGAGGCCATGCATTGCAACTAGAACATTCCAGAAGCGCCAACACTCGAATAAATGGCTGCGACTTCGAAAAGAATCCATTTGAGGCTTAAAATGGCGCGGAAGGGCCTTAAACCGGCACGCTCTAAACCGGCGCGCCCCTTCAACATCTTAATCCGGCGCCCCCAAAACCGGCGCGCCCCATTTCCCATTTGCCCTTGATGTTGCCTTAATACGGCGCGCTGCTATCGCTTGGGCTTTAAACCTTTCCCCCTTACATGATCCCTAAATCGGCGTGCCCCCTTTCTTTTTTCCCTTGCAAAACCACTAAAGCCGGCACGCCCCTCATCCTGATGCTAATCCGGCGCGCTCACCCCCCCGCGCCGGTTTAACCCCATCCTGTCCCTTCGGCATGCCGATGCTCTGTTTTGCATCATTATGGCGTGCATAGAACATTGAATGTCCGACGCTCTGTCTCTGCCTCCGTTCGACAGCACAGAAGCGGCAACGGCGAAGTAGGCCTCGGCAAATCTGCGAACATCCCATCCTCAGATGAGCAGTAGCGTACGGCACGAATCAGCAGCATCCAGCGCAATACGTCGAGTTCAGACTTCATCGCGGACGAGGTGGAAGTGGCAGGAACTCTCCTCAATGGCCGTTCTATAAGATGACAAGTCTGATGAAGGAAAAGGGGCTGGTTCGTTCGACTGGTTCGTTCGGCTAAGGTCTCCGGCGTCCGAAGAGAAGAAGAGTCTCTGTCCACCCGCGCCTGCAAGGTGAAGAAAGAGAGAGGGAGGGTGAGAGAGGTCTGGTGAGTTCGGAGGGGGGAGGAGCTTGTGCTCCGTTCCCTCTTCCCACTGGTATAGCTTTTCTTTTTTTCCCTTCAATGTACATCCTTCGGGGGGGGGGGGGAAGCTTGTGCTCCGTTCCCTCTTCCCACTGGTATAGCTTTTCTTTTTCTCCCTTTAATGTACATCCTTCGGGATGAACCTCCTTATACTTAAACCTTTCCCCCTTCGGTGGATGAATAAATAGCGAATCATTGAAAGAATACATGCTTGTGTTAGCCTTCAGTCTCCTCTCTTCTTTTCTCTCCATTTACTACTCACCCATGGTGCTTTGAAGCTTGCTCTTCCATAGCATGGTCTTCGAAGGAACCATCAGAAGGGTGGACATTCATGGCCACCTATGGCACATATTTGTCTCGTTCCACGAAATCATCACCCGTGAGTTGTGAGAGCTCTTGAAGGCTAGTCCTCAAGCTTTTCTACACTCACATCTGCGTTATCGGACCGCCGTAAGGTCTGGATTTGAGGTTCACCCCGGAGTTATCCGTTTGGTGTCTCTCTATTTTCTCTGGCAAAACTTTAGTCCGAGGGAGATGCTGTCCAAATTTTGCCAGGCAAAGAACCCATAAGAACAAATGAACAGACTGAGCTCTGTGGGGAAAGAACAGCATATGTCTGAAACCGTTGAATCAACCTGAACCTCTGAGTTCCTGCATAAACCCTCCTAATAAAACATTCAATCTTCATGCTCGTTCATCTTAATAAACGATTAAAAGGCTTTAACCTCCTTCTCTATCAACTTAATCCATCAATTAAATGAATAAACCAATCAAAACGTCAATCTACAGGTTGAAGAAACAAGAACAGAAGCGAAAAGAATCAAACAGAATGAAATCAAACCCACAGAGGTTAACCCGGCGCGCCCTAATCCGGCGCGCTACCCCCCGCGCCGGGTTAGCTTCACACTCAAATCCACTTTCAAATTCTTGAGATGAATAGTATGCCCCCTTTAGCCTCAATCCGGCGCGCCCTCCTATTCTTGGCTAATCCGGCGCGCCCCCCCTTGTGCTCCCTTATCCGGCGCCCTCCTTTGAAGTCCTTATCCGGCGCCTTCCTTTGAAGTCCTTATCCGGCGCGCCTCCCCTTTGGTCCACTTCAAACCCGGCGCGCCTCTTTTATATAAAGAGGGGGGGGGGGGTAAATAATAATAAAAAAAGGAGAGAAAGGTTCAAACAAAAAAAGAATGCAAAGATCAATGCCAAAAAAATGAAAGGAACTCTATTACCCGTGCTTCAATTAAAATTTTGTTCCGGGGGCGCTGCCCTCGGAAATCCCCGCAAGAGGCGCTGCCCCCTTGACCCCTGCGACTTGACCGGGCAGGTCGATCCCCGCGACCTGACTGTGCAGGTCGATCCACGTGTGAGGGCGCACGTTAGTGAGCTCGGGCTACGCACTTAATAGTTCACTCCCTCGGACTGGGCGCAAAGAGAAAATCAACGACGCCTTATGGTATCAGACGTGGTTTACGGAATTTCTGACATGGCCATAGTCCGAAATCATCTCCGGCCAACAGTCTATCAACTTGACCCTTCCTTACCGGGATCCAATCCCACATTCTCATTAAACTTGCCTTGTTCGTGGCAGACATCTGCGCCGTTTTGTTACCATCTTTTATGCTACAAACACGGACCTTCGTCCGAACATGAAGTGGCCCATGAGTGGCCGACATAGTCTGAACATTCACGTCCTGATACGGGTTTCTAGCACAGTTCGTCTTTCACTATCCTCCTGCATTATTAGTATTCTCTTTAGGCCGTAGGGCCCTTATTCCCGGCAATCAATCAAGGGTGTTCCCCCGTATGGGGGATGTAAATAACGCCGTGGCCTTTACGGCATGGCGGGTTTTGGCCCCGACAAGAACTACACGATTGTCTGATTAGTCAGATCACGCGCACCATGGGCTTCTATGAAGCCCGAATAAATCGTCACTTCGTGACTGGCACGCCCTCGCACTAAATAGACGAATTAACCCGATCAACAAACGAACCGATTCTTTCCGAATTTTAGTGTGTCCACAAAGAGTCAACCAGAGATTGTGGAAAATTGGGTAAGAGAAATTGAAAAGATTTTCACAGCCATTAGATGTGTAGAACAAGATAAGATGATATCAGTTACATTTATGCTTAAGGACCATGCAGACGAGTGGTGGAGGTCTCCACTTAGGACCCCTTTCAGAGATAGAGAGATTGAGATTGGTTAGAACACATTTCTTGATGTCTTCCATGCAAAATTTCTCCCTCAGCATGTGAAAGATAAGAAAGAAGTGAAAATTTTAAATTTGACTCAAGGAGGTATGTCAGTTACAGACTATGAAGCGAAATTTACTGAGTTAGAAAAGTATGCCCCTCATATTTGTTCAGATGAACTTAGGAGAGTGAAGAAATTTGTTAGAGGTTTGAGGAGTAATATTAGAAGTAGAGTTGTAATTCTTGATCATCAGACGATGGCAGCAGCTTTAAGGACCGCTTTTGTTGTGGAAGTTGAATATGAGGAATTCTTAGAAGAAAGACAAAGGGATAATGCAAAAAGGGGTAATTTTGGTTCCGACATGAGGAAAGATAAGAAGCCAAAGATGGCATTTTTAGATAGAGTTCAGCCAGTTAAAAGAGATAATATGTCAGTTTGTCAGCAGAGCATGATGCAGCATAGAGGCAAAGAATGCTGGCGGGCCGCTGGAAAATATTTTTCATGTGGTAAGACTGAGCATATGATAAGAGATTGTCCAAAAAGACCAAGGCAAGAGCAGCAACCGCAACATCAGCGGAGAGTTCAAGCCAGAGTGTATGCATTAACAAAGGAAGATACCTGAGATGTCAATACAGTAGCTGAAGGTATTATTCTAATCGATGATATGTATGCTAGAGTTTTATTTGATCTGGGTGCTACACATTCCTTTATTCCTCTGAGATTTGATGAATTAATGAAAGATAAACAAATTGTGAAAACTGATGAGATGTCTATTAACACACCAACTGGCGAGATAACTAGAATCACTTATGTTATTCCTAGCATTGATGTGGTGATTTAGGGAAGGATTATGCCAGTATGTGTGTATCTACTAGAAATGACTGATTTTGATATCATCTTGGGAATGGATTGGTTAGATAGAAATTTTACCCTTCTAGATTATCGTGGAAAGAAAGTGATTTTTCAAAAACTTGGGGAGTAGATATTCCACTATCAATGTCCAAGACGCTGTTCTTGTAGAACACTAGTTTCATCCCTTAAGGCATTGAAATGGCTCAGAAGTGGGTGTCAAGGTTATTTGGCTAGTGTAGTGGCTATTCCTTCTAATGAAAATAAGAAAACCACCACAGATATTGATGTTGTCAAAGAATTTTCAGATGTATTCTCTGATGAACTTCTAGGTTTGCCACCACACCGAGAGGTGGAGTTCACTATTGAGCTCTCATCGGGTACTTTACCTATTTCCATCACTTCCTACAGAATGGCACCAGCTGAATTGGCAGAATTAAAAAAATAATTGCAAGAACTGCTAGATAAGGGGTTTATTCGACCAAGTGTATCCCCTTGGGGTGCACCTGTTTTGTTTGTTAGAAAGAAAGATGGGTCGCTTAGACTATGCATTGATTATAGGAAGTTGAATCAAGTGACCATTAAGAATAAGTACCCTTTGCCAAGAATTGATGATTTATTTGATCAATTACGAGCTGCCACAATATTTTCAAGGATTTTTTGCATGGAAACTATTGTTAAAAGTGAATTTGTAAAAAAACCATTCCTAAAAATGCATTAGCAGGTATATCACTGTGTAATCTGAATTGTGCAAAAATGTCATATTTATTTGCATGCATATCACTTCTTTTTACCAACAACTTGCAAGAAAATCACGCTTAAATAGAATTTTTACACTATTTGAATTAACTCAGTGATATACCTGCTAATGTATTTTTAGGAATGGTTTTTTTGTAAATTCACTTTTAACAATGGTTTTCATGCAAAAAACCCTATTTTCAAAGATTGATCTCAGATCTGGATATCACCAATTAAGGATAAGGGAAGAAGATATCTCAAAAACTACTTTCAGAACATGATATGGGCATTATGAATTTCTGGTTATGCCGTTTGAGTTAACTAATGCACCAGCAGCATTTATGGATTTGATGAACAAAGTTTTCCAACCATATCTGGATACATTTTTAGTGATATTTATTGATGATGTGCTGGTCTATTCTCCTACTGTTGAAACTCATCAAGAACATTTGAGGATTGTGTTGGAAACTTTAAGGAAACATCAACTCTATGCGAAATTTAGTAAATACGAATTTTGGTTAGACTATGTTCAATTTCTAGGGCATATCATTTCTGGAGATAGAGTGTCTGTTGATCTAGCTAAGGTTGATGCAGTTTTGTATTGGGAAAGATCGAAGAATGTCAGTGAGATTAGGAGCTTTTTGGGTCTTGCAGGTTACTATCGCAGGTTTATTGAAGATTTTTCTTCTATTGCAGCTCCTATGACCAAATTACCTAGGAAAGAAGTTCCTTTTGAATGGTCAGATGAATGTGAAATGAGTTTTCAAGAATTAAAAATAAAGTTAACTACAGCCCCAGTGCTTACTTTACCTTGTGGGTCAGGAGGATTTGTGGTATATACATATGTCTCTAGAAAAGGGGTAGGATGTGTCCTGATGCAGAATGACAAAGTAGTAGCATATGCATCTAGACAATTAAAGAACCATGAGATGAATTATCCAACACATGATTTGGAATTGGCAACAGTTGTACATGTTCTGAAAACTTGGCGCCATTATTTGTATGGTGAGCAGTTTGAAGTATTCATATACCATCAGAGTTTAACATATATTTTCTCTCAGAAAGAATTAAATTTAAGGCAGAGAACGTGGATTGAATTTTTGAAGGATTATTATTTCACCTTGAATTATCACCCAAGAAAAGTAAATGTGGTAGCAGATGCAGTCAGTAGAAAGAGACTAATGGCAATCCAGTTATGCCAAATTTGGAAAATGACTTCTGATGTAGTGGAGTATTCTCCGACATGTAAAGGGAGAAACTTATTTTTGGTGCAGTTGACTATTCAGTTTGCAATGGTTGAACGAATTGTGCAAGCACAACTAAATGATCAGCAGTTACAGGGATTGATTGGCACACCGAGATTTACTTAAAATATAGATGGAGCAATCATATTTCAGGGAAGATTATTGAGTTATGGTTTTGATGATTGTTGGCGTTATGGTTTTGATGATAACTAAACTTAATGTGTGATTGAGTGATGATAACTTAACTTATGGTTGATTGCACATGTTCTTGATGATTGTGTACATTCATGTTTAAATATGAAGTGATGGCAAATGGCAACGGTACATGGTCTTGATTCTTGCTTGATTGAATTAGTTTTACTAGAGGCAAGAGGTTTCATAACCTCTTTAATGTGAACAAGCATGGTATTAACCCTGACTATCTTGCTTACACAATCAAACTCATGGCAGTCACCTGGTGAACCAAACGTGTGGATAAGCACCCTGCTCCTCTACAATCCAAAACATGTGGTATATGTCATGTCCTGTCAAGAACCATTAGTAAGGCTCTTACCTTGTTATACACTTCTTGTTATTGAGTGTTCCATGAGGTTATTTCATGAATAATTTACTTAGAATGATTGAGTTTTATCTCTTGATTCTTAGCCCAGAACTTGATCCTTACCTCAGAATATGTGTGTTCCAAGTGTTCATATGCACCTAGTCCATGAGGTTTCAAGCCCTTACAAAAATCACCATCGTGCGCCCTCGCACGCGGATCGACCTACGAGGTCAGGTCGCGGGGATCGACCTGCCCGGTTAGGTCGCGGGATCGACCTGCCCGGTCAGGTCGCGGGGGTCAAGGGGGCAGCGCCCCTTGCAGGGGTTTCCGAGGGCGGAGCCCCCAGAACAAAATTTTGATTATAGGGGCGATATACCTTTAATTTGTTATCTTCAACAATGAGCATTGAATTTGTTTAAGACAATCTCATGTAATAACAAGTGCTCATTTGCTTTGAACTTTCCAAATGCATAAGCTAAGTTAAACCAAGCCCAAAATGCATGAAATTGATATGGACATGAAGCTCTTGACTTATAGATGTGTTTCCTTAGGCTAACAGTTCATTTTTGCAGGTATGGGTCATTTCGGTCGACCAACACAACTTGGCCGGTCGATCAGAATTGACAGAGCCGAAAAGATGGGATTTTTACAGGTTTCGGTTGACCGCCACCATAGGGTTGGTCAACCGGTTTTGCGAGAGTTGAAAGATGTTATGACTGTAAAATTCCGGTCGACCGACCCAGGTGTTCCGGTCGACCGACAGCCCCGAGGCCCCTATTGTTGACTTTCGAATTCAAGCTCGTGGAGAGGAATCTTCACCCATTTGTTTAATCCCAATGACCCCAATTACACCATGATTTGTAGATCTGGTCTGGGACTTGTCCATGGACCATTCAAGGGCTATAAAACATCTCATTAGAGCCTTAAACCCTAACCATCCAAGAGATCTAAAGGGAGATCAAGGGGAGAGGCTATCAAAGGAGGAAGAAGGAGGTACTGTAGCTCCGTGAACAGTACTTCGTGCAGCAAGATCTTCATCTATCTCCAACCCATCAATGGTACATCTGAAGCCAACAAGCATCTATGAAGTGAAGAAGCAAGCAACCAACAAAAGAGAGATCAAGGAGGAGGCTATCAAGAAGCAAGCAAGGATTTCAAGAAGAGATCAAGGGAAGGTTGTTCAAGTGAAGAAGGAAGAGTACTGTAGCCGTGAACAGTACCCCGTGCAGTAAACTCTACATCAACTTCAAGGCCATTCAAGCTTAATTAAAAGCCATTCAAGTGAAGCAGGAAGCATCGTTCCAAGTTCTACATCATACACTCAGTGGAAGCCAAATCAAGTGATTTCTAAACTGTGCCTCATGCTCTTTGAGTCTTGGGTTTTATATTTGTGTTCCTCATAAACTCTAAGCACTCGTGTGTGTGTGGATCGTTTTGGATCCGTGGTCGTGTGTGGTTATCGTGTTTCATTCGTGTGTGTGCGTAGGTCTTCTTAGATCTGCGTGTGTGTATGATTTTTATCCAGGTCTTAGTGTTTGTGTGTGGAGAGTGCTGCATCTGTCGCAGCAAGTGTGTGTGTTGTTGATCCGGTTGTTGGATAGTGTTGGAGACCTCGTCTCCGTGTGTGTGTGTGTGTGTGTGTGTTGGGGCACGTCCCCGTGTGTGCGGGCAGGCGTCGTCCTGCGTGTGTGTTTGGAGCGTCGTCTCCGTTTGGGGATTTATCCCTGAGTGAAGCCTCACCGGGTTTGGTGAGGGGTGGACGTAGGATTGCCGTCGTTGCATCCGAACCACCTTAAAAATCGCTGTGCAGTGTGGTTTGATCCATTTCCTCTACCTCCATTCTACATGAGTGTTAGTGTAAATTATTGTTCTGGATTTATCTACGTATATCTTGCTTAATCCATATCTTCATCATTTAAGTTTGGTTAATCCAATTTGTGTTCAAATAGATTTGAATCTCTTTACTAGCATTCTATCACATATTTCAGAAAGGCTAAAAGTTTTTTTAAAACTTATAATCATCCAATTCACCCCCCTCTTGGGTGTCATTGATCGCGGGACTTCAAAGATTATGTGTACCTTGGAATGATGAAATAAAAAAAGATCTATTTACTAAGGCACACAAATCATAATATTCCATTCACCCAGGTAGTACAAAAATGTACAGAAACATGAAGAGACATTTTTGGTGGATTGGCATGAAAAAGGATATAGCAGAATTTGTCAGCAAGTGTCTTACTTGTCAACAAGTAAAGGCGGAGCATCAAAGGCCAGCGGGACCATTACAATTGATGAAAATTCCACAGTAGAAATGGGAGCATATCACTATGATTTTGTGATGGGATTACCAATGACTAGAGAAAACATGATTCTATTTAGATAATTGTTGACAGGTTTACTAAGTCAGCTCATTTTCTGGCAATCACAAAGACACAATTGTTAGAGGATTTAGTCCATTTGTATATCAGAGAGATTGTGAGACTTCATAGTGTGCTAGTGTCTATTATTTCAGATCGGGATGCAATGTTTACAACAAAATTTTGGAGGAGTTTACAGAAAGCGCTTGGTACACAATTAAAATTTAGCTAAGTTTTTCACCCTCAAACAGATGGACAATCAGAGAGAACCATTCAAACACTAGAAGATATGTTGAGGGCGTGCAGTTTAGACTGGAAAGGTAGTTGAGATGAACATTTGCCTTTGATTGAGTTTGCATATAACAATAGTGCAAGTATAGGAATGGCACCATATGAAGTATTACATGGTAGACGATGTAGATCACCTGTTTGTTGGGATGAGATTGGTGACACTACAAGAAAACAGAGTACTGGCGACGATTTATTGGCGACGGCTTCCACACGCTGTCGCTATTAATAATTATTTACGACGGCTCAAAAAACACCCGTCGCTAATGACCTTTAAAAGTGACATGCACAAATAGATATCATTAGTCATCGCTTTTAAAGACTTATTCACGATAGTACACAACTAGCCGTCGCTATTATTACTTATTAGCGACGACACTCTATAATAGTTGTCTCTAATATATTTTAAAGGGGACAATATAAAAAAATCATAACTAATTTTCTATAGACGTTGCCAAAAAGATATTAGTCGCGACGGCCTCACTTACGGCCGTTGCCAAAAAATAGAATATTTTTTTAAAAACAATAAAAATAACATTAGCGATGGTTGACTTCAAACCATCGCTAATAATGGCTTATTCACGACGACTCTATATACTAGCCGTCGCAAAAAAATATAATATTTTTTAAAAATAAATAGTGCATAAAAATATATTAGCGACGCATGAAATACAACCGTTGTGAATAATTCATCATTAACGACGCCCTCTTACGCTCTCCAACTATCGTTATTAATAGCTTTGATTAATAGCGACGGTGTTTCGTCGTCACAAATACCTTTCTGCTTAATAGCGACGGATGTTAGTCGTCGCTAAAACATAATAATCTTTAACGACGGTGATAGCTGTCACGTTTACATAATAGCGATGGTTACATCCGTCGCTAAAAGACAATAGTGACGACTGCGGTACTTAATAGCGACGACTGTCATCATCACTAGTGTTTAAATGATGAGCAAATAAATATATAAAAAATAAAAAGTGCCAAAATATATGAATTGTAAAAAAATTATGAAGACATATTCTATGTGATGTGATAATAATATATAATAAATATTTTACATATTAATGCAGGCATGCATGGCTTCATATATAGGCAATTTTTTAATTCTTCCTAATACTACTTTCTTTGAATGTAGGCATCGGATACAAATGTTCTATATATCTCGCTCTACTTTATGTTCTCTAAAATTTTAATTTTGCTAGAGAATATATCATTCTATTGATTATGTAATAAAATAATATTAATAGTTTATTTTTATGACCGTTAATATAATTATTGTTATAATATGAGACTTAATAATTAATAAGAACTCAATTATAAGGGTAGATGAGGAATGACATGAAAAAAACAAGCAAGACGTTTGTGGTGGAAGATTTATGTTAACTTGTACAAAAGTAGTGGTTAAAAATATATATATTATAGATAAATAGATAATAAGATATTTATAATTTGTTGATTTTATTGAAAAGGTTAATAAATATTTGTAACATATTATATAACTAAAAAGATTAATAAAACTATAACAAGATAAATATTTTATATGCATAGTTTATATTATTATAATACTATAATAAATATAATATATACAATAATTAATAGGGTTTTTTGTATGGAAATCATTATTAAAAGTGAATTTGTAAAAAAATCATTCCTAAAAATACATTAGCAGGTATATCACTGTGTAATCTGAATTGTGTAAAAATGCCATATTTATTTGCATGCATATCACTTCTTGTTACCAACAACTTGCAAGAAAACCACACTTAAATGACATTTATGCACTATTTGAATTAACTCAGTGATATACCTGCTAATACATTTTTAGAATAATTTTTTTATAAATTCACTTTTAACGATAGTTTTTATGCAAAAAAACTCTAATTAATAAGTCCTAAATAATATTAATAAGTCATAAATAGTATTATAATTCTTATAATAATTAATATACATAATTAATATGAGTTATAACAAAATATATTACATCTAGTAAAAATAATAGTTATAATATAGTTATTATAATATACCTAATAAGTCATAAATTAAAATATTATTTAATAATAAAAATTATGTTAACTTGAGCACTATAGCGGCAAGAATACATATAGTGTAGATAAATAGATAACAAATATTTATAATTTTTTGATTTCATTTAATATAATAAATATAATATATTAAACCTAAAAACCCTCAAACCTCGAAACCGTCGTTCTCTCTCTCTCGCACGGTTTAGCAGCGCGTCGCCTCCGCTTCCTGTAGCCGCCGGTGCCGCTCTCGCGTCCCCCGCTGGCCGTCACCACGTCTGCACCACCGTCGTCTGTTGCTACCGCCCACTGCAGGTGGAGCCTCGCCGGCCATCGTCGTTTGCCCGCATCCGTAAGTGATCTTTTGTTCTACCCTGCCGCCGTCCGTCACAGCTTGCCGCTGCAGGCCCCCTCCCCTCGTCGCCCCTCCCCATGCATCGCTGCAGGCCCATTTTCTCTTTTTACTGTGTTCTGAGAAGGATGGGAAGGAGTTCCCGTTTCGACAATCACTGTGACATGGGCTAACCACAGTGGATGGGGTGCAATCCCACTTAATCTTCCATAAGTCATGTAGTGAAGAATTATGTCACAGTTCATATCCTCATCTACTATCCTCGTATAAAAATGCAATCTTTTGGGTTGGGAGGATTACTCACTGACATTGCTTCCGCCCTGCTAAATCCAAAATTTATTAAAGAGGAGGAGAAGAAGGAAAGTGGGGAGAGCGCACTTGTCAATCTCGATCTGGACTTTGCCTAGAAAAGACTCACCACTAGTACTCTCTACCTACATCTTTCTTTGAAGGTATGCTTGTCAAAAGTTTATAGTAACAGTCCTGCAGGTAGAGATAGAGGAAATGACGTTCGTATTTACCGCATTCTTCAAAATATTCAGAACTTTTACATTCTCAAAGTTCTTTTACTTATCCTTGTGGGACCAAGTACTCTCCTCTTGAGGCAAAACATGTGGACCATGTTCAATAAGGTTCCACAGTTTTGGATCCATAGAGTTAATAAAACCGCACAAGCTGCCTAACCATTTATTGAAATTTGAACCATCGTATATCACGGTAGAGTCCATTTTAACAAATAATCAGAAACAATCAAAGCACAGATAACAGGATCTGATCTGTAGATCGTTGGATCCGTTAACACAGACACCCGCTCTGATACCAATTGTTGGGATTAAGGTGCTAGCCTGATGTACGCACGGTTGAGATCCAGAGGGGGGTGAATGGATCTCCGTTAAAAACTTTTGCGGAATTAAAAATTTAACTACAATCAAAATAAACGAATGAAATCGCTGCGCTCTCTCACTGAATGAACTCCTCACGAAAAACACATATCAAGCACTATGTATGCAAACAGACTTACGGTGGACACAGTTATGAGATAAAATTCCACCCACTCAAGCTGATTTTCTATGAAGTTCTGGACAATGCATTCAGTGTATGTCAAATGCTGTGAGCTGATCACTGAAATTAATATCTACTACAATGTAAACTACTGATCCGGTCCTAAACATTCATCTAGTGGAACCAAAGCAATGTGCAGGGAATCACACAAAAGAGGCCAGAGTTTTAAAGTGGTTCGGTCTCAACCTTGAGACCTACGTCCACCCCTCACTCAAACCTGAGTGAGGCTTACTACTGATTACACAACTTAATTCCGCTGATCCACAGCTTCGGGGATTGAATCCCTACAAACCGCGCGCTGATCCACAGCTTTGGGGATTGAATCCCAGACCGCTGAGCTTCACAGCTTGCTAAACCCGCTGAGCCTCACAGCTTGCTGTCCGAGGAATCGCTCCTCGCCGCTGAGCAACACAGCTTGCTCCGTTGCCTAATAGCTTGAAGATAGATTCAAAAGAACACACGAAAAAAAAAAAACAATACACGGATAAAGCTTGAGAAACAATGTAGCTCTCATGAGCATTTAATTCTAGAACTAATCTAGAAATTGAAACTTCAGCAACTATCTCCTCTGACTTCTTCTCTTCTCTCCGATACTCTATTTTGCAGTGGCTCTCTTTCACTCTTCTCCCAAGACCTTCATGCTCATAGCTTCTCTTTTTCTTCTCTGATCTTTCCTCTCAAACTCTTCTTTTCAGAATCCTCACTGCTCACAAGCTCCGATCACTCTTTTACTTCTCTGCACTCTTCTTAGTTCAAAGTTTTCCTGATTGCTCTGTCGACCAGTCTCTCGTGCTCTCTGTCTCCTTTCAATAAGAGAAGATCCCCTTTAATATCCTCGAGCTGAATCTTGTGGTCCCCACGAGATTCCATTGGCGTGTGGAGGTAACATTCCCGCCAATAACTTTTCAGAAGAAGTAACCTGATGAAGTCCACGTGTCAGATCAGAAAAAAGATGAATCCATGTGGCGAATTATTCTGCTGGACATTCCGCCTTGGATCACATGCCAGACATATGAATCTTAGAATCACGTGTCCATACATTGTCTTCATATGCTCAGCCATTCGCCTAGAACCACATGACATTCAGATTTAAGTTCAAGTCATGTGAGCCACTTGAGTCTTTAATAAATTCTGCATTCTAGGTGTTCAAGCAGATTGCTGAATCATTTCTGGATATTCTTTAACTTGATATTCCTTCCAGAGCAGATGTGAAAATCAGTTATCAACCTTATCATCATATGGCTTATGAGATATTATAATAAGTGCTTAAGAGAATACAAATTTAGGGAATTTCATAAGGATCAGACACCCAGATCAAAAAGGTATGTGATGATGCAGATGCCTCGATGCATATATTTAGTGCACCGACCTGTGAGTGTACACTATGGAACGAATGCTGTAGATCAACTACAACTGCATCGACCTGTGTAAAGCACATGTAGACCTAATATGCAAAGAGAGAATGGATGAGGACAAGAACTTATGGGGATGCACCGACCTGTGTGAACCACAGATAGACCTGTCGAGCTAGAATAGGTGTAGCTGCACTGACCTGTCAAGGCGATGGCTAGTGCAGCTAGTGCTTAAGCATCGACCTGATGTCTTAAGCCATCATGAATTCATTGACTAGAGTCTAGTGAATGACATATGTGCATCGATCTGATAGAGCGTATTGCTGCATGTGCATCGACCTGCTAGACAGAATGCATGTATGTGCATCGACCTTGCTGAACACAAGGGCCTCTGATGCATCGACCTGATAAACTGATGGAGTGTACATGCACCGACCTAACAGACTCATTGCGTGTATGTGCATCGACCTGATAAATTACAAACTTGAATGTTCATCGACCTTGTGTTCATGACACTTATGAAGATGCATGACTGGTATGAAGACTCGTTGGCTTGAATGACATCGAGACTTAGGACAATGTAGTCACAACATGATTCATAGTGTGACATCATCAAAACCATGGTTCCAACAATCTCCCCCTTTTTGATGATGGCAACTATGAGTCATGTAACCATTTGAATCATGTATCCAATTTTCACAAAACATAGACAACATGTCATCATTCAAAAGGCAAAAATTTCTTTCACCCAGAGTAACAACCACTGTATGAGATAAACATTCATTGCAACACAATGTGAGTCATTCATTACAAGTCATTACATCACTTGCTTAGAATTCAAGACAAAAAGACTTGTTGAGAAATACAAAACGAAAGACACAATCTACAACACTACATGCATGACTAAGACACTACTATGTACAATGAACTAGGTGACTATTTGAATTGGGAAAGCCTGACATCAGATCAGATAAACATCATTCAGAAATTTTCTTCCTGCAGCCTCAAAACTTCTCCTCCTCAGATCTTCTCTTCCTTAGATCTTCTCCCCCTTTCTAGAAGTTTTAAACATTTTAAACATTCTTCCAGTTGGTTCTCAGTTCTCTTCATAGTCAGTCCTCTTCACAGCAAGTATACATAACATCAAATATACTCAACATCATGACTCAAATTTTCTCCCCCTTTGACATCATCAAAAAAATTGGGGGGTTTTCTATTGGCGTTGTCGATGAGTAGGTGCTCTGCTAGAGCTTCCAGGGGACCTCAAGGGTATAGCCCGTGGAATGTTTTGTGGAATGCGGTCAACCTTTGTACTCAAAGCAACTAACTGAATTTCTGATCAATCTGTTGAACCTGTGCCTGGAGTTCTTTAACAGTTGTGGTCAGATCTACAAACCAGTGCTGTAGCATACTGCATATATTATCAAGCTGGGTATGATGCTCATGGGCAGAGATATGTTCTCTAAAAGTCCTAGCCAAGTTATGAACTTCATCAGCTATTGAGTCTAACTTAGCATATGGTGCAATAATCTCTTCACTGGAGAAAATTTATAGGTGTTGAAATTAGTCAACCTGGTTTGCTTGTAATCATCTGAATTACTTGGCTGATCTGTTAGAATGGTGTGGGCTTCAAATTCATCATATTCCAGTTCTTCTTCAGAAATACCATCCTCAGGCATCCTTAAGATTTTGTGAAGGGAATGTCTAGTCAGCTCAATTTTAATTCCATTGACATAGGACCATAGCTTAGGTAGGTTTGGGTCACATCTCAAATTCTTATAAAATCCAGTGACCAGCCTAGGATAATAGTACCTATGTTTTCCCATAAACTTCTTCCAACCTTGGAATTTTAACAGACCCATCAGTTCAGGAAATTCATCAAACATTTACTGGTCATTGAAATCAACATACCGAGGAAAGATGATTTTAGCAGACTCAATCAGTTCCTCTGCTTGTTCAGATGTTGTATCAGACTCAACTTCCTCTTCAGACAGACGGTGTGTTTCTGATGCAGGACGGACAGCGAACCTGGGACTCTAGCTCGCGGACGTCCCTATGCGAGGGAAACGCGGGATCGACGCGGTTGAGAAACTGGCAACGAGTCTCGGGTACTTGGCTTTTTCGCATGTACTCAGATTGAGTCACGGGACGGGTCACACTCACTCTCTCGCAGCGGTGATTGAAATAATATAACAAGCTAATTAACCTATCACTCATGCAGCGGCATAACAAATATATACGAGTAAAGCAAATGCCAAAGAGGGGAGCGGAAACGATACCTCCACGCTCCGGGCGTGGGGAAGACGACCTCGGCCGAACTTCGTACTCCCGGTATAGTAAATAATTAAATTACAACAATAAATATTACTGCCCACTCTATGCAGGGAGGTAAAAGGCTACAATGACGCCGGGAGTATCGAACTCGGGTTGACGGGCGGCAATTCGGGCAGCTCTGGCGGTAGCGCGTGCCGACAAACGTGGGTCCACGTCTTGGCCGGAGGGCCAATCAGGCTGGGAGAGGTACCACGACGGCGGGAGCTCATGGAGGGGAGATCCCTAGGAGGGGGACGCGCTGGTTCGCCTTGTGGAAGGCGAGGCGACGCTAGTCGGAGACCCGACTACTTGTTGTCCACGGACATGTGGTGCAATTTCAGCACTGCGCGACCCGGCGAGAACAGCTGCTGCGATCAGATCTGAACTCAGAATGACGTGAGACCAGTGCCGTTGGAAAGCTCTCCTGCAGATCTACGAACCCCTGCTATGACAAGAATTTTCCTACCTCTGTATTTTCGTGGTGGAATTTATAACAGGTTGGCTCTCAGGTTTAGATCTAGTAGGACAGATTTGGATCTGCCTGAGAATGAGGGTTGACCGGAGTGAGAACGGCGGATTTGGATGTTGGGAGTTTTAAGGGAGACAGAGGGGAAAGTAAGGAGCATGAGGATAATTTTTGTGTATTTTTCTGAGGTGGTTTGACAGGGGAAATGGATTTTATCGTGGAGAGGGGTCGGATCTGGATTACACAGGACAGAACAGAAATGGGATTTTGTAGAGATTTTATGTGGGGTAAATGAACTCCAAAAATCTTAAAAAAATTGTGGAAGATGTATTTGGTGGGCAGAAGTTCCAGTCCAAATTTCAGCTCGTTCTGAAATTAGAAAGGGGGTCAAACATGGGAAGAATTGAGCTACTGGAACACAGATCTACACAGGAGGCAGATTACTAGAGGTGGGAAGAACAGATTGGGGAAAATGGCAATCGAAGGTAGAATAACTTGAAATTTTTTGTGGAGGATGGGGTGAACGTGGGGGACTCACCCTCCAATTTTTAGCACGATATGAGCTCCTGATGGAGAGCTAAAAATCGCGCACTAGGCTTCTGTCCAGTAATGGATAGAACTCCGACGAAGTGGCGGCGGCGGTGCGGTGGCGGCTCGATGGCGGCGGCGGCTTAGCTTCACACTCAGAGGAGGAGAGATCACTTGGAATTCACCAAGTTTTGTAGGGAATCCACCCTAGAAACACAACAATCCAGCTGTAAGAGGAGAGGGGAGAGAGGGGGGCGCCCTTGGGCTCTTGGAAATTTCCAATCTTTTCTTCTCATTAATTCTCACATAATGGAAAATACATGGATTATATAGAAATGTACAAATGAACTAAACTACCCTCAGATCTAGGGTTAGGGAGAGGTAAACTAGGGATATGATAATTAACCCCCATGTGGTCAACTGACCAAATTAAATAAAAATACAACATGGAATAAACTATATTATAAGGGGGGCGCCCCCTTGACTAATGAGTGTTCAAATTGGACTTTCTTCCTTCCTTGTCCCCCCTTGGTCTAAGTCCAATCTTGGACTTTGAACTAGCCCCACATGGGCTTTTGATCCTAGGTGGACCAATGGGAAAGAGGGTGGGGGCCCCTGCTGGACCTACTGGCATTTTACATAGAAACCCAAAGCCCTTTTGCAAAGAAACCCAAGGATTCCTAAAGACTAACAAATTGACTTATAATGCCTTACAATTACAAACCTAATTTGCCAAGGATATAAATGTAACAAAAGGACATAAATGTAAAAATAAATTGTTAGTGCTCGGTGTTGATTCCCATCAATTCTCCCCGGGTGGGAAGAACTCGACCCCGTCGAGTAAGGGGTATGACTGCTCGTGTGGCTCTGGCGGATCTATCACCGACCAGGAAGCGCGGAGTACGCTTCACTCCAAGTAATCATCACCTGCTCATCCTGTATATATTCGATATGTGCATGCTGCTGTGGGAATGAGGCTAGAGGTGGACACTCCGGGGTGGGGTCACTCTCAAAGGAAGGGCACGGCTCAATGACTCACTAGGAATCACCGCGGAGTCCTTATATGTGACTAGATCCGAGACATAGAATGGTAGAGCCGATCCCAATTTTTGGCAAGTCTACAACGTGCGCATTAGACCCGACTTGCTTCACACTCGAAAGAGACTGACAACGCGAGCGGATATGAGACCAACTATGCAACTCCTAATATGCTCGACACATGCGGACTCACTATGCACTCGACAATCTGGACATATAAAGAAAGACACAGACTCACACAAGACCCTAAACAAACCTACTGTTAGATCGACCCATACATATGCAATGGTGGACCAGGACATCCGAATGTGTGCCATGCATACACAAGACGCAACCAAATGTCGGTGGAATCATGGACGCCTAGATATCCCAAAGTGCCCCACTCATGCAAGGACAACCTTTTGGATTTGGGAGGTTTGGGTGGGCAGGAGAGTCGAATGCACCTTTCTCATCACCCCTATGTGTATGTATATCTCGCCAGTGAACATGCTTGATGGGTGTAGATGGCCCGGCCCGTGGGGAAGGGGTGTGATAGTGAACTCCCCTAAAGAAGTGGAATAGATGTGGTGGGTCAAGGGGTTCACTAGGGAAGGGGTCGAAGGGATCAAAGAAAGTTTGACCCCTCGAACTGGGTTCCCACATGTCACGGTCCCATGTCTGAAGTTCTTGAAGGTGTAGGTGGTCACCTTCATCCATTATGGCAAGAGGGACAGTGATCTCACATAGTAGATATGGTTCCTCCCTCGGGATAAAAGGAATGAAGTTGGGCAAATTTCGAGAGATTGTTCCTTTTTGATTTAGCTTTCCAGCAATATAGATTTTGCCCCATTCAGACCCCGTTTGATATTTTTCCCGGTATTTTAGTTCCACCCCTAACAGTCTGCCAGTCAGCAGATCTGCAGGATAGAAGTCTGTTCTTCTATTTTTCTCGTCCTCTTAGTCATCTCCAAAAAATCGGCAAAAATTTCTGCGTGATCCCCACATGCCCCGTTTCCACCCATACAATTCATAGAGTCTAGATCCACCATTTTTTTTGGGGTCAAAATTCATCTTCAGGCAGATCCATTTCTGTCCTGCCAGGTCTGGATTTCGAATCAGAAAACTTATAGTGCCACAGTCGTTTTGATGCGGGATGGGACGCGAACCTGGGACTCTAGCTCGCGGACGTCCATATGCGAGGGAAACACGTGGATCTGCGCGGTTGAGAAACTGACAATGAATCGAGAGTATCGATCGACAGGGGGAGGAATAGGAGAACGTCTGCAGGTGACATGACCCACGGTGCACACGGAGGTAATAGACCCCAAAGCGGGATGGGTGAAGCTACGACCTGGGGGTCGGTCGAAGCTTGGGGCCAACATATGCGTCAACTCGAATTGCCGGTCTAATCCCTTAAGCAGGTCATCCAATGTATCTACATGGTGACAAGATCGAAAGTGGTATGGAATGAGTTGACAGACACTAATTGTAGTGCAGAGTCCATGGATGGGTAGTGAGGTGGTCTCGAGACCAAGCCTATCTTGAGCCAACTAAGTAGTGGCTCGGTGATGAATAGCTTCCTTGTTAGAAACACGGGTGGCTCCGGCTGAGGTGACTCCGAATAAAGATCGGAAGGTGAGGGTAGTGGCAACGGAGCTCTCACGGGTGGGGAAAGAGGGTCCTCCATGATGGGGAGAGGACTTTTGGATGGCACCGTAGATGGCGCCTGGTTAGGACTACCTGACTGCTACCTCCTTAAGCTCGGGCAGGAATCCGTCAATCTGGGTACACATCCTATCCACCCTATCCGAAATGATTTTAAAAAGTTCGGCAATGGTGGGGCTTGTAGTAGGTGTATCGTGATGGACTCGCCCATAATCACTCAGTTGCTCATACTCAACCGGCCTAGGCTTGGGTTGGGGCTCATCTAAGTGTGGGGCTCTTTGCCTTCGACTATGACCCACTTGGTTGGAGGTGATTGGGTGGGGTCGGTTGGAGGTGACCGGGTGGGGATGATAGTGTAACGACCCAAGATCCGGATACCAGGAGGAGTCCGATACCATTCGAATCCTGGCCCGCCGCCCACGAGCCGAGAGGGCTCGGAAGGGCTTAAAGGAGTGTGGAGGTACAAAGAAATAGGAAATAAGGTAGGACAATTCAACAATTAACAGAAATAAATAAATAACTACTACAACAGAGTCCAGTCCAACAGGAAGTACAGTCTAAAGCAGTAAAACGTACCACATGCCAAGTGAATACTCGGCTCGGCGAGATGGCAAGTAAGAACCTCCGAATAGCACCCTCGAACCTCGAGGAAGAACCGTCACACCTGAAAAGTAGGGGTGAGCCTCCTATCACTGGCTCAGTAGGGATCCCGCGGAACCCCAACCGAGCTTAACGGCGGTAACGGAAAGAAAAACAGCTACAACTACAGCAAGAACAGCGAACCGGTGGCCGGTCAAAACTCGGCACTACAGCTACTCCTACTGTACCGATCAAGCAGAAAGAGAAATCCTGATCTCACAATCGAGAACCATACCACTCTAACACCAGGCCTACCGAGGAAACACTCATGGCAGCTCTGCCGTGAAGGCCTGTCCTCCCAGACAAGGCCAACCTGGACTACGCTGTCCAAGGTAGGGTCACGACCACGCTGTCGTGAACACAACTCTAACAAGACGCAACCTCGGTGAAGCCACTGGCACTCAGGCCACTAACTCGGAAACACCGAACGGTCCAGAAAATCACGTCTCGGAAACAGGAGAGTCACGTCTCACGTGATAGGAGTACCTGCCCACCAGAAGCAAGGCTGGATGCGTCCACTGACGAGTTAGTCCACAGCCTCAGCTGTCTCGCTGCGACGCGCCAAGCGGAGATAAGAACACCGTACAGTAACAATAGAACAAGGGTCTAGTCGGGGTCGTGCTCGTCAGCACGCGTCCGAAGTCCCCGACCACGTGTGCACACACTGACTTACTGTGCTACGTCAGGCCTTGTAGCTGGTTCGTCCTCCCGGCCCAGACTCGAGCGGTCACAGTAGGAGGCCCACGGAAACCAACCTAAAGCCGTCTCTTAGGTAGCCTCGCCACCACTCCATGGTGGGACCACACGCATGTCGGAAGGGTACGACTAGTGGGGAGTCACTGATGTGACCACTCTCCGAGGAGAAACTCTGAGAAACACACACGCAACCTGCGTGAAAGTCGAGAAGAACCAAGTGACGATGAGCCACTGGACTCTAGACAATCCTCTAGACTCACTAAATCCAATGGTCCTTGAGTACAAGACTCGGGGTCAAGACCGTCGTACGCAACGGCACAATGCCGTTAATCTAGCCTAATCCCTAGGTCTAAACCACGGTAGCACGAATACCGCGGTAGCTCACGAGCCGTGGAGAACATCCCCTCAAAAGGGAACTCAAAATACCTCCAGCCCCAGGCTGGGTGACTGGACTCACAGTCCAAGGCCATACACATGGCCCACACGGAAAGCACAGAAGCATGATTCCCAAGGCAGATCACACGCCGCCACACCGATTCCCCATCCAAGGAAAAGCGGGAAACCTCCAGTCCCAGGCTGAATGACTGGACTCACAGTCCAAGACCAAACACATGATCCACACGGGAATCATCTTCCGCAGAAACCCGCGACATGCAGGGGAACCCCACCACACTCACACCGATACACGGTGACTCGATCAAGCGTAACACAAAGCCCGGAACACACACACCTACGGACAAGCTAATCGAGGTAACACGGCACCTCCCGACATCCCAGAAACACGGACACGGAACCCACGGGGTGTCCAGAACACTCACGAGGTCGAAGGTCAACCATTGGATCACGACCGGGTCGACCGGAGACCAACACAACGCGAACCCGACATTGCGAGCATGGAAATCACCTAGCGGTCTAACCCTAAACCGCCACAAGACCTAGCGGTCTACACTTGGACCGCTAAGGAAAGGCTAGTGGTTTAACACAGGACCACTACACATTGAAACCGTGGACCCCTAGCGGTCTACCCTTGGACCGCGAGGCACTGTCTAGCGGGCTACCTCTGGACCGCTAAACCCTTGGAACACACGAAACTCAAGCGGTCTTAGCAGTCTAACCCTGGACCGCCAAGGACCCTGGCAGTCTATCGCGTGACTGCCAGCCTTGAACTGACACAGAGAGACCCCTAGAGGTCTACCCTTGGTCCGCTGGGTGCCCTTAGCGGTCTCTGGAATGACCGCTAAGGCGTCCCGAACCCGAAACGGCGGGAAACGCCCCAAAAACATGATCCACGCCCCAATCATGCCCGGGTGATGGGGAAACAAAGGGGAATCCATCCCCAAGCCTCCTAGCATGCATCTATGTCCTTAGATCGGTTAAAAACCTCACGAAACGGGAGATCATGCTCACACCCCAAAATCATGGATTTTCCCCAAAATGCTCAAATAGGCCCTCTCGGCTCACCACGACCTAAAAAACTCGCGGGAAAGAAAGTGCACGAGCTGGGGGTCCATCTCCCTACCTCCACCAAAGATTTCACGCGCCGTGGACGCCGATCCACGAAGAAAACGCCATTGAAGCCTCGCCGGGACACGAACTCACAGCTGAGCTTCACCGCGCCCCCACCGCCTCTATCCTCACCCATCCTCGCTCGTGTCTCACCGGCGTCGTCCCCGCCTCGCCTGCGCTCCGCTTTGTCGACCGTCGGAGAGAGAGGGAGAGAGGAGAGAGCGTGAGAAGAGAGAGGGAGGGAAGAGAGAAATGAGAGGGGAGAGAGAGAAATGGTTAATATATATAGAAAAACCCAAAAATTCTAAAATTTTAAAAAAATACTAAAAATTACCTTCGCGATCCTCGGGAGGAGCATAACACATCGGTACTGTCCCGGAGTCAGAGAATGCCATGGTTCGCCCTGCATAGAGTTTCAAAGGCACATCAGGGAAAACACGTGTAAAGCACAAAATACACTCCGAGAGCCACGAAAATGATCCGAAAAAATTTCGGGGCATTACAGCCCTCCCCCCTTAAACAAATTTCGTCCTTGAAATTTAGGACTAGTACCAAGCCACAGGGGAAGAACACCTTAACCAACTGACAACGCTGTCAGAGCCTCAACACAGAAAAACCTCAATTCTCACGAAAGCTCAAATCCTGAGGGACACAGCCAGACTATAATCACGAACGACACCTCGATCCGCACGCCGCACACACCGGCCATCAGAGCAGGCATACATCAAGGACACAGTCCGACATCACCTCACTTACAACGAAGAACCAATCATGGCATCGCTGCCACCATCTCGTTTACCGAGGAGACACAACCCTCGTCGCGAGAAACAGATACCGATCCATCCTATGGTCGGCAGACAAATCACATGTCAGCTTCACAACCAGCTGACTGGTCGCACACCCTTCTCAAGGGAACAACCAATACAGAGCCTCCACCAGCTCACACCTGGCAAGCCGAAGCCAAACATATCACTGTGCCAACTCTGTCAGAAGATAAATTTCTACAAAGCCCAGATTTCATCTGGAAAGGCACATCACAGAAACGACCACCAAAGGCCTTACCTGCACACAGCTCTCGCCATTCACGATGCGCAACCACCAGCATCTTCTGTCTATGAAAAGTCCATCCACTGGTCACCAGATACACGTCAACAGGAAACCTCCACCGGCCCAACGGGCACGGTCCAACTCATAACAGGCCGTCCGCTGACTTATACACAGACAATTACCACATCATGAGCTGAACTTCTCTCGGACTCCGCGTCCGATCTCAATCATCGCGCTAACTCAACCCTCTCAGGGGAGCACGATGAAACCAAATGACAGGATCCTGGTGTCTTTGGTCATCACCTCGATCACTCGACTCAGACTTACTGGGAAACCATCCCATGCTGGTCACAGACCAAGGTCCAACATCCCACGACAACGTCCCATCAAGGACTTCCAACCACTGGCGCCACTCCTCCGTCTTGTCTCAATTAATCCAAGTGGGCACCTGCCAATCCCGATTATGACTTTATCACAGAGCTACCGGATACCACCGGAGCAATTCATGGCACACGTCTCTAGGGGAGGAAAGTGCCACCCAATCTCACAGCAACCTGGTCGCCAACGTCGTGACCAATGCACACGGGTCCCCAACAATACACATATTACCATGGTCGACTACGAGACTACCCTTACCAGTCACTCGTAGCTACCAATTGGAACCCAAAATCACTCAGAGATCACTTCTTCTAGAACACGATCTCATCCAAGAACACAGCCTCCAATACAAGTCGGGCACCAAGCCACCGACTCTGACCAACACGTCCTTGACCTCTGTCAGGCGACATTCTCAACAACTCCATCCGGGCTCACGTTGACGCCTGACACGGCCTCCATCACAGGAATAGGGTACTCATGCGGCACACTTGGCAACAATTTTCCCCAACACTCCATCCTGCCAGTGCCAAGAACCACGATATCTCGAGCAACGGCACGGCAACAACACATCTCATACGGAGGAACCAACCCTCCAATGCTCAACACAACCTCAGGAATTCACTCGTAGCAACCAACGCTACGATCCTGAACCAGTGGGTCACAGGCCCACCAGGCTTCCGCTACGCACTCTGATCCACGCACACAGCCAAACAGGGCAACTTGGGACTCGCCATCCCGACAATCCACAACTCGGCTGGTTAACCTCAGGAAATAGGGTGATGAAAGCTCCATTACCTCGAACCCCAAGTACAGATTCTCTCTTAAATCTGGCAATCCTCTGTAACTCTATAGGCTCCGAACTGGCACGCATCGAAAAGTTCCAGCACCAGCCAAGAATTTGAACACTGCCCAACCAGCACTCGTCCTTCCGGAATAGCGCCAGCACCCTCACACACCAGGAAAATGGGCACAACTCTCACAGGCAACTACCTTGCCAAAACACGGATCACGTCTCGCACGGACTTCATGGCACACAAAGGCCAACCAATCCGGGAACATAATGCAAGATGACGAACCTTAGCCAAACACAACCCTCTCCAACCAAATGAGAAACCAACATACCTCCGACCAAGGGAAGAATTTCCACGCTTGACCTGACCTCACACCTCGCGCACGCTGGGAACAGCACCGCCCAGCACCAAGAAAATGATCGCTTCCCTCAGGTCAGCGCCTCCGACACACTCGGCGAGTATCACGTCAGACCACGATCACAGCATCCCTCGATGCACCACCACTGTAATTCCTCGAACTGCAACACACCACGTCGAGAGCCACAACACAAGCCATAATCGACAACCGTCAACGCTCATCCTCGAGTCCCGAACTCACCACAGAACCTTCATATCTCAAACCAAATATGGGTGAACACAACCCACTCGCATGCCAGAGCGCAGGAGCAAGAACTTACTGGGACAACTCTGCCCAATCCTGCCTCGAAATCCGTAAAAATAATCGGGACCGACACGTCATTCCTGACACCATAGAGCATGACAAGAACATCAGGCTCGACAAATCAGCAACTCACCGAGAAGATCCTCAGCTCACCCGAGCACACTTCTCGATCAGAGCACCCGCTCTGCCACCTTAAACCACGACCTTAAAACATCAGGGGCTGGATAGACCTCGAACTGGAGTGGCCAAACTCAACGACAGCTCTCTCAGAGCACGCTCACGGCCACTTAACCCCAAACAGTCCTCGCCAGCCACCTGACCTCACTGTAAATTCCTTGAACACAACAACGCAGCAACACACTTGCCGACAACCTCTGCTCAACGCAGCACAACTGGGGCCACAGCTGATGAGGGAGAAAGCTCTCGACCTCGATGCTCAAACCCCACCCCGACATTCCAACAGAAGCTGCAACCACCCTTACAGTGCCACGCAGCGCACTCAAGCTCTCAAGTGAGAAACAAAGCAGAAAACATGCACGAAACCCTATGCCAATTGACGACTGTACTGGACCTATGGACTCTGATCATTACAATATCTCAAATTCCCATGTACATCCACAACCACCGCTCTGATACCAACTGTAACGACCCAAGATCCGGATACCGGGAGGAGTCCGATACCATTCGAATCCTGGCCCGCCGCCCACAAGCCGGGAGGGCTCGGAAGGGCTTAAAGGAGTGTGGAGGTACAAAGAAATAGGAAATAAGACAGGACAATTCAATCTTTAACAGAAATAAATAAACAACAACTACAACAGAGTCCAGTCCAACAGAAAGTACAATCTAAAGCAGTAAAACGTACCACATGCCAAGTGAACACTCGGCCCAGTGAGCTGGCAACTAAGAACCTTCGAACAGCACCCTCGAACCTCGAGGAAGAACCGCCGCACCTGAAAAGTAGGGGTGAGCCTCCTGTCACTGGCTCAATAGGGATCCAGCGGAACCCCAACCGAGAACAACGGCGGTAAAGGAAAGGAAAACATCTACAACTACAGCAGGAACAGCGAACCGATGGCCAGTCAAAACTCGGCACTACAGCTACTCCTACTGTACCCGTCAAGCAGAAAGAGAAATCCCGATCTCACAATCGGGAACCGGACCACTATAACACCATGCCTACCAAGGAAACACCAACGGCAGCTCCGCCGTGAAGGCCTGTCCTCCCAGACAAGGCCAACCTGGACCACGCTGTCCAAGGTAGGGTCACGACTACGCTGTCGTAAACACAACTCTAACAAGACGCAACCTCGGTGAAGCCACTGGCACTCAGGCCACTAACTCGGAAACACCGGACGGTCTAGAAAATCACGTCTCGCAGACGGGAAACGGAACCTGGAAACAGGAGAGTCACGTCTCACGTGACAGGAGTACCTGCCCACCAGAAGCAAGGCCGGATGCATCCACTGACGACTTAGTCCACAGTCTCAGGTGTCTCGCTACGACGCCCCAGGTGGAGACAAGAACACCGTACAGTAACAACAGAACAAGGGTCTAGTCGGGGTCGTGCTCGTCAGCACGCGTCCGAAGTCCCCGACTACGTGTGCACACACTGACTCACTGCGCTACGTCAGGCCCTCTAGCTGGTTCGTCCTCCCGGCCCAGACTCGAGCCGCCACAGTAGGAGGCCCACGGCAACCAGCCTAAAGTCAACTCTCGGGTAGCCTCGCCACCACTCCCTGGTGGGACCACACGCGTGTTGGAAGGCTACTACTAGTGGGGAGTCACTGATGTGACCACTCTCCTAGGAGAAACTCCAAGAAACATACACGCACCCTGCGTGAAAGTCGAGAAGAACCAAGTGGCTCCGAGCCACTGGACTCTGGACAGTCCAGTAGACTCACTAAATCCAACGGTCCTTGAGTCACAAGACTTGGGGTCAAGACCGTCGTACGCAATGGCACAATGCCGTTAATCTAGCCTAATCCCTAGGTCTAAACCACGGTGGCACGAATACCGAGGTAGCTCATGAGCCGTCGAGACCATCCCCTCAAAAGGGAACTCAAAAGACCGCCAGCCCCAGGCTGGATGACTGGACTCATAGTCCAAGGCCACACACATGGCCCATGCGGAAAGCACAGAAGCACGATTCCCAAGATAGCTCACATGCCCCCACGCCGATTCCCGATCCCAGGGAAAAGCAGGAAACCTCCAGCCCCAGGCTGAATGACTGGACTCACAGTACAAGGCCAAACACATGGCCCACAAGGGAATCATCTTCCGTAGAAACCCACGACATGCGAGGGAACCCCACCACACTCACACCGATACACGGTGACTCGATCAAGCGTAACACAAAGCTTGAAACACACACACCTACGGGCAAGCTAATCGAGATAACACGGCACCTCCCGACACCTCAGAAACATGGACACGGAACCCACGGGGTGTCCGAATCACTCACGAGGTCGAAGGTCAACCACTGGATCACGACCTGTAACACCCGAGAATTTTAAAATAGAAATATAAACAAATTATTTTATATATATATTTAATTATTGAACTCAGATTCTAATTCTATTGGATTAACCATTTAAAACATTTAATTACCAATAGATGCTTTAGAAGATGCTAAATTATATTTTCAATCACTTAGGAAATTAATAATACATCTTATTACACTATTCTAAAGAAATAGGAAATAGGTTATATAGATATGGTTTTAAAGGATAAACATCACTTTTACTAGATGCCAATTCATATTTTCATAATTTAGAAAATTTCATATTTCAACTTTTACATTATATCATAAGGGTATATAGATGAAGTGTTAAAGGATAAACATAATTTAAAAAGTGAGAAAGGATATATAGATAATTTTGGTTAGTGTAGAGTGAATACAAAAATCTCCGTTCAAAATAACGATATATGTTAAGTCGTTATTTCCTAAACGTGAATAGTGATGTGAATAGTGCCACTTTTTATTTAAATTTTTTTTAAAAAAATTATATGTAAAAATAGAGAAAAATGTAAGGGTCTCACCCCTGAAATTTCACAAACAAATTCCATCAATTTTTAAAGATAAAAATCTTTAAAGTTTAATGTGAAATCTTAACTTATGAAAGACACGACCCTCTCTTGGGCGTCATTTCTTTTCTGACAACTATCATGATCATTCTATCCCTCCAGCCTATGTAGGCTGTAAACTCACTAAATATCCTATAATTCTGGATCTTGTCCCCCATCCTGTCAACCCTAAGGTTATAAAATACACTATATTTCCCCCCTATTTGGTTAGTTCGAAGGCTAGAAACGGGAACAAGCTCTGAAGAGTTGCAGAGGAAGGGAAGGGTTGCTTCTTCCTCTCCTGTCAACTCCTGTCACTTCACAGAGGTAGGTGTTCTCAAATCCTTGTCTAACTAGTAGCTAAATAGGAATTGATGCATGTTTAGAGTTCGATCAACTAGTCAACCATGCTATATATATATATATATATATATATATTCTGGCTATACCATGACCAAGAATAATACCATGTTATACATATGTTAATAGCTTGTTACATATTGTTACCATGATTTTTATGAGTTTGAACTTAGTTTATTAGCATGATTTCATGAGCTTTTTAACATATTTTATCACACTAGTTTTCAGTCTTAATAATCATGTTTTAAACCTTAAATTATAGCCTCTGTTACATAAATTACGTTAACGTTTTAACACCCAGGTCATTTGAAAATGGCGCCCCTGACCAGGGCGCCAATTAACAAATTGAAGACTTCGTCGAAGTCTTCAATTAAATGAAGACATGCACCATGTCGTCAATTCGATTTCTGGAATTTTGAGTAATTGATAATTCAACACATTCAAAAATCCATAACTATTGAACTAGAGTACTAAATTTTTGCATAAACATGTTTCTGGAATCCTGATATTTTTTTCAACATATTCGTGCCATTACTTCCTGATTCGGAGCTTTTTCACACCGATGAATAGTGGACACCCCTCTGTAATTGGCGCCCCTGACCAGGGCGCCAATTTCAGAATTGAAGACTGCCCGCGAGGGCGTCAATTAATTGAAGACATGTACCATGTCGTCAATTCAATTTTCTGTAAATTCCATAAATCAGTAAACCAACGGATTTAAAATCTATAATTAATAAACCGGACCTTGAAAATTTTGACAGAATATACTTCTGTGACCCTGAGATTTTTCTCCACCTTACCATGTCTTCGGATTCTGATTCGGAGAAACTTTGGAGAAATGAATAGTGACTTGTGTCACAGAACTTACAGTTCTGATGCGAAGCACAACTCACGTGGAAAAAATAACTCAATTGGTGTGTCGTCAATTCGAGTTGAACCTGTACTTAAATTGAAGACACCCTGGAAGTCTTCAATTAAATGAAGACTGTTCACAGGGGCGTCAATTCCGTTTCATGAGGAATTAAAGTTATTACATTAGAAAATTCATATATGTGAAACCAAAACTTAGTAATTATATATGAACATGTTTTTGGACTCTCGAAGAATTATACTAAATATTCATGTCCTTACTTTCGAATTTTGAGAAACTTTTTCAAAATGAATAGTGATTTAAGTAACAAAACGCATCGACTGGGTGAAAATCAAAAATTGAAGACGACACTCATGTCTTCAATTACTGAATTGAAGACGGCCCTTAAGTCTTCAATTACTGAATTGAAGACGGCCCTCAAGTCTTCAATTAATTGAAGACTTCATGATAGGCGCCAATTTCATATATGTATATATTTTTTCAAAAATCAAAAATTTGAAAGGTTGGACAACCCCAGGCGTCAATTCTTTAAATGACGGCAGCCAGCAAGTCATTAATTAATTGAATACTACATACAGGGGTGCCAATTCTTTATATACTTATATATATTCAAATAAATAGCCCCTGTAATTAGCGCCCCAAGCCAGGGCGCCAATTATTGAATTGATGACTTCCAGGACGTCTTCAATTAAATGAAGACACCCTGGGGGGCGCCAATTTGATATATGTTTATATAAATTTCCAAAAATTATAAATTTGAAAGATTAACAAACCCCCAGATGCCAACTCAGTAATTACAGCTTCTGATCCTGATCTGTCTCGAGAATTGTGCAAACATAACCCTAATCCAGACTCCTGCATATGATGAATTCTTGAATTCCATTCCATGAAAAATCTACTCGTGTATACCCTACATGGTCAAACCTTGAACCTCTTAAACTATCATTTGGGAGTGTAGGAGTTAAGTGCCATGCAGGGCAAAGTGCTAGGTTGTGGAGCCACCTCTTGAGGCCGTACGGCGCAAAGTGCTACACGACGGGAGCCACCTCTTGAGCCTGTAGGGGCCACCTCTAGAATCCTCAATAACCAAATGACTAGTTAATCTCGTCTGAAATACTACGTTTCTAAATTCTTGAAATTTCATATTGGCTATAAATGAGAGTGGATGTCAAAGGTAATATATGAAATGCTGTGCATATAGGGCCCGGTCTGGTCCTGGGAGGAGCACCCGAAGGTACTTGTGCCCATGGGAGTTTATTGACCATGATGTTTAGCATTGCACCGGAGTACTTGCTTGACTTGAGACACTCCACCCCTACTCTCTCTCCTTACTTACTTGACTTGCGTGGCCCGGAACGGGCAATACTTGACTTGTGGCCCGGGAAAGAGCAAAATACATACATGATAATAGCCAATTCTACTGATACGTGCTTAACTTTACTTGCTTGAATTGAATTTTTACTTGCTCGTACCTGAGATATACTTGTACTTGAATTCGTATTCATACACGGATCCCTGCTTGCCCCGAAGTGGCATTTACATCTATAAATTCTTGAAATACTGCTTGTCAAATACTTGAAATCTGGATATACTATCTTTATACAGTTCTTGATCTCTTACTGTTTATCATGCCTAAATTTACCTGTATACCTGATTTTTCTTATACGTACATCATGCATAGCTATATTGATAATACATGCAACTTGTAAATCACGTAAAGATTGCTCGTATTTGACATGTAATTCCTACTGAGCGATTCGCTCATCTAGTTGCTTCCTAACCTTTTCAGGTGAATCGGATAGCGACAAGAATGGGTTTGAGGCCGAGTGAAGAGTGCTAGAACGCCATCCATCTATCATTAGCTAGTCGAGTCTTTGAATTTATTTGAGTCTACTTTGTATTTCCAGTTATGTCAGTTAGTGGTATAAACTTTGTGTTAAGTCGTGTAGCCAAATGTTTGGCTTTCTAAATTTGGAAATCTTCATGGACTATCTTTAATTCCTTTGATTAATCAAATAATCATCACTTGGACTATTGGAATTTATTAGTTTTATTAATCATTTGCGCACTTCGAAATTATGTATGTTAAAATTCTTATCGCTTTAATGACACGATCTATATAGACGCGTCACGCATCCGAGTATCTTCTGTACTCGGGGCATGACAGTCTTCGTGGTATCAGAGCCTAGGTTTTCAAACCTAGGAAACTAGAAGAAATAAATGGTTAGAAATTGAAATCTAAGTAAAAACTTGAGTCCAAGGATAGGTAAAACCCGAGTCCAAGGATAGATATACCTTATCCGGTGAGATGGATAGAGCCATGGGTTAAGTTTTATAATGACTTTTGACCTTACAAGTAAACCTGATCTTTATCATACTTAACTCTTCTGTAGGATCATAGCTGCGGAAAGAGCACAATGGCGCGAGATGCAGCGCACCGTACAGGGCCCCACACAGGCACTACAGCAAGTGGTTCAAGGCGGAGCAAACCGTGGAGCGGGTGATCTCCACAGGAGTTTCCGTAACATGAACCCACCAAGGTTCACGGGTTCGTCCGACCCCGAGGATGCCGAGAATTGGCTGAAGGAGATGGAACGAATCTTCTGTGTGATGCAATGTGCGGACGAAGAGAAGGTTTTACTGGCTGTATTCCAACTGGAGCGGGATGCTCGATACTGGTGGGAATCCATAGAAGCAACACTGCCAGAAGACCATGTCACATGGGATGAATTCACAGAGCATTTCAACAACAAGTACTTCTCCGACCATATCCAGGAGAAGAAGGCCTCGGAATTCGCTGTTCTAAAACAACGGGGCTTGAAAGTGGCCGAGTATGAGGCCCAGTTTTCCAGATTATCTAGGTATGCACCCCACTTGGTGTGTACAGAAAAGATGAAGGCGAGAAGATTCCTCAATGGGATTCGGCCCCATTATATCACACAACTTGTCCCGATGGACATCCAAGTCTATTCGGAGATAGTTCGACGTGCCCAATTGCTAGAAGACGCCACCGAATTGTCCGAGAGAATCCGAGGAAGAGACAAGAAGGAACCCGTCACAAGCCCGGGAAAATTCAAACAATCATTCAACAAGAAGCGATTCTTCATGGGAGGGGAGCCCTCCAAGGCAAAGAAATTTCAGAAGAATGACAGGCCATTCTCCACCACCACACCATCAAAGGAAATATGCAAGTATTGTGATAAAGCTGGCCATAAGACCGAGGAATGCTAGAGGAAGTTAGGAGCTTGTCTTCGATGCGGGAGCCGAGAGCATCGAATCCCTGATTGCCCACTGATGAAGGAGCAAGACACCAAAGACGAGAAGCGTCCGGTAAAGAAACAAGGCCGTCTGCAAGCTCTCCGAGAGACGGAATCCACTGAAGGCGGAATTGTGGAAGGTACTCTCACTATTTGTTCAAAAATTGCTCAAGTTTTATTTGATATCGGAGCAACTCATTCATTCGTTTCCAAGAACTTTGCTGCTTCATTTTCTAAGAAACATGAACTGTTAGATTTGGTCATATCTACACCTCTTGGGAATGAGTCTGATATCACTTATAACTATCCAAACTGTGAAGTGATGATTAAGGGAAGCAATTTACCTGCTGACCTGATATGCCTAGATATGAAGGGTTATGATGTCATACTAGGTGCCGACTGGTTATCTACATACCAAGCAACTGTAAATTACCGGCATGGCAAGGTAACTTTCGTGGATTTCCCAGAGCTAGTTTACAATAGCCCTCGGAGTAAATCACTTCTTATATCAGCACTCCGAGCTAGAAGACTTATGGATAAGGGATGCATGGCTTTCATAGCATTCGTGACTGCCACAGAAGTCGAGAAGGTTAAACTTGAAGACATCCGTGTAATTCGAGATTTTTTTGATATTTTTCTAGAAGATTTAACCGGCTTACCCTCGGAAAGGGAAGTGTCGTTCACAATCGACCTTGTCCCTGGTGCTGGTCCTGTTTCTAGGGCACCATATAGAATGTCCCCTGCTGAGCTGAAGGAACTAAAGGAACAACTAATGGAGTTATTGAAAAAGGGTTTCATCAGGCCGAGTACTTCCCCTTGGGGAGCACCCGTGTTGTTTGTCAAAAAGAAGGATGAAATCGATGAGACTATGCATTGATTATCGGTAGCTAAATAACCTTACAATCAAGAACAAATACCCGCTGTCAAGGATTGACAAGCTGTTCGATCAGTTATCAGGAGCTTCATATTTCTCCAATATTGATCTTCGTTTTGGTTACCACCAATTGAAGATCAAAGAAGAAGACATTCATAAAACTGTATTCCGAAGCAGGTATGTGCATTACGAATTTACTGTTATGCCTTTCGGACTAACAAATGCCAACCGCAGCTTTTATGCTGTTAATGAACAGTATATTCAGGCCCTATTTAGACCAATTCATTGTGGTCTTTATTGATGATATTCTGATATATTCCAAGACCGAAGAGGATCATAAAGAACATCTCAAGAAGGCATTACAGATATTAAGGGAAAACAAGCTTTATGCCAAATTCAACAAGTGCGAATTCTGGCTCGAGGAAGTATCCTTCTTAGGCCATATTATTTCAAAGAACGGAATTGCTGTTGACCCGTCAAAGGTCGAAGCCGTGAAGAACTGGGAACGACCCACAAATACAACGAAAATTCGAAGCTTCTTGGGTCTAGCTGGTTACTACCGGCATTTTATCAAAGACTTCTCCAAGATTGCCGTTCCTCTGACCAAGTTAACCCGCAAGGAAGTGCCTCATGAGTGGAATGAAGACTGTGAAAGGAGTTTCCAAGCTTTGAAGGATCTCTTGACCACTGCTCCAGTCTTATCATTACCAATTCAAGGAGAAAAATACGAGGTATATACCGATGCTTCGGGTATTGGCCTCGGATGTGTATTGATGCAGAATGGAAGAGTCATTGCATACTCTTCCCGACAATTGAAGAAACATGAAGAGAACTACCTGGTTCACGACTTAGAACTGGCCGCGGTAGTATTCGCTTTGAAGATCTGGAGGCACTATCTCTACGGAGAACAATTCACTGTGTACTCCGATCATAAAAGCCTCAAGTACTTATTCTCCCAAAAGGAGCTGAACATGCAGCAAAGGCGTTGGCTCGAGTATCTCAAGGATTTCGACTTCACTATACAGTACCATCCTGGTAAGGGTAATTCCGTAGCTGATGCCCTTAGTCGAAAGTCGAGAATAATATTGGCCAACTGCATGATACAAGAATGGAAGCTGCTGGAGAAATTCTCTGAGCTTGATATCAGCACAGATGAGAAGAACATGTGTATTATTCTATCTCATATGAGCCTACATCCAGAATTGCTACCTAAAATCAAGAAGCTACAGGAAGAAGATCCCTCACTAGTGGAGATAAAGAGCAAGCTGGACGAGAGACTGGATTTCAAGCTGGCACCTGATGGCAGATTGCTATTTCATGAACGAACATGTGTGCTCGACTGTCCCAAATTGAAGAAGAAGATTCTTGAAGAAGCTCATAGATCGAGGTACACGATCCACCCTGGAGCCACTAAGATGTACCAAGACTTGAAAAGAACTTTCTGGTGGCCTAACATGAAAAGGGAGGTAGCAGATTTTGTGTCTCGTTGCCTCACATGCCAACAAGTGAAGGCGGAACATCAAAAACCCGCCGAAAAGCTACATCCGTTGGAAATTTTCAAGTGGAAGTGGGAAGACATTGGCATGGACTTCATCATGGGTTTGCCCAAGTCTAGGGGCGGATATGATGGAATTTGGGTAATTATCGACTGGCTAACTAAATCGGCCCATTTCTTACCCATCAAAAGTCGATGGTCAGTCGACGTACTTGCTGCCCTATATATTAAGAAGATGGTTAGATTGCATGGAGTTCTCGTCTCGATCGTATCTGACTGAGACCCACGCTTCACCTCTCATTTCTGGAAGAGTCTACAATACTCTCTGGGGATGAAACTAAACTACAGTACTGCTTTCCATCCCCAGACAGATGGACAGACTGAGAGGACTAATCAAGTTATGGAAGATATGTTAAGGGCATGTATTATAGATTTCGGCGGAAGCTGGCACGACCACTTATCCCTAGCCGAATTTATCTATAATAACGGCTATCAAGCTAGTATTCAAATGGCCCCTTTCGAGGCGCTTTATGGCAGGAGTTGTCGTTCTCCAATATGCTGGGAAGAAGTCGGTGAAAGATAAATTCTAGGCCCAAATATGGTTAGAGATTCGACTGAGAAGATACACCTTATCAGAGAGAGACTCAAGGTAGCTCAGTGCAGGCAAAAATCTTATGCTGATAATAGAAGGAGAGATTTGGAGTTCCAAGTTGGTGACCATGTATTTCTCAAGGTATCTCCTGGCCGAGGTATTAGAAGATTCGGTGTTAAGGGTAAGCTTACACTGAGGTTTATCGGTCCATTCGAAGTATTGGAAAGAGTGGGCGAGGTGGCCTACCGTATTGCTTTACATCCTCAACTCTCGGAAGTGCACAATGTATTTCATATATCGATGCTGAAGAAATATGTGCACGACCCTTC
The DNA here is from genome assembly GCA_022559845.1 of Amorphophallus konjac. Lineage (NCBI taxonomy): Eukaryota > Viridiplantae > Streptophyta > Magnoliopsida > Alismatales > Araceae > Amorphophallus > Amorphophallus konjac. Next base: position 63,900,902 of record CM040118.1, on the reverse strand, counting down.
TCACGTCATCGACCATGCTGATTTGGTTATTCAAAGAGATCTTACTTATGAGCAAAGGCCGATGCGAATCCTCGACCGCGAAGTCCGAGTTCTAAGGAGCAAGACGATCCCTATGGTGAAAATTCAATGGAATCGATGCGCGGAGTAAGAAGCAACATGGGAGACTGAAGAAGCTATGAAAAGAAGATACCCAGAACTATTCTAAACTGTAAGTATTTTATACTTTCCACAATATCCTTATACAATTGAATTTGGGGACCAAATTCTTTTAAGTAGGGGAGTGTGTAACACCAGAGAATTTTAAAATAGAAATATAAAAAAATTATTATATATGTATATATTTAATTATTGAACTCATATTCTAATTCTATTGGATTAACCATTTAAAACATTTAATTACCAATAGATGCTTTAGAAGATGCCAAATTATATTTTCAATCACTTAGGAAATTAATAATACATCTTATTATACTATTCTAAAGAAATAGGAAATAGGTTATATAGATAGGGTTTTAAAGGATAAACATCACTTTTACTAGATGCCAATTCATATTTTTATAATTTAGAAAATTTCATATTTCAACTTTTACATTATATCATAAGGGTATATAGATGAAGTGTTAAAGGATAAACATAATTTAGAAAGTGAGAAAGGGTATATATATAATTTTGGTTAGTGTAGAGTGAATACAAAAATCTCCGTTCAAAATAACGACATATGTTAAGTCGTTATTTCCTAAACGTGAATAGTGACGTGAATAGTGCCACTTTTTATTTAAAAAGAATTTTCAAAAAATTATTATATGTAAAAATAGAGAAAAATGTAAGGGTCTCACCCCTGAAATTTCACAAACAAATTCCATCAATTTTTAAAGATAAAAATCTTTGAAGTTTAACATGGAAATCTTAACTTACGAAAGACACGACCCTCTCTTGGGTGTCATTTCTTTTCCGACAACTATCACTATCATTCTATCCCTCCAGCCTGTGTAGGCTATAAACCCACTAAATACCCTATAATTCTGGATCTTCTCCCCTATCCTGTCGACCCTAAGGTTATAAAATACACTCTATTTTCCCCCTATTTGGTTAGTTCGAAGGCTAGACACGGGAATAAGCTCTGAAGAGTTGCAGAGGAAGGGAATGGCTGCTTATTCCTCTCCTGTCAACTCCTGTCACTTCACAGAGGTAGGTGTTCTCAAATCCTTGCCTAACTAGTAGCTAAATAGGAATTGATGCATGTTTAGAGTTCGATCAACTAGTCAACCATGCTATATATATATATATATTCTGGTTTTACCATGACGAAGAATAATACCATTTATACATATGTTAATAGCTTGTTACATACTGTTACCATGATTTTTATGAGTTTGAACTTAGTTTATTAGCATGATTTCATGAGCTTTTTAACATATTTTATCACACTAGTTTTCAGTCTTAATAATCCTGTTTTAAACCTTAAATTATAGCCTCTGTTACATAGATTACGTTAACGTTTTAACACCCAGGTCATTTGAAAATGGCGCCCCTGACTAGGGCCCCAATTAACAAATTGAAGACTTCGTCAAAGTCTTCAATTTAATGAAGACATGCACCATGTCATCAATTCGATTTCTGAAATTTTGAGCAATTGATAATTCAACACATTCAAAAATCCATAACTATTGAACTAAAGTACTAAATTTTTGCATAAACATGTTTCTGAAATCCTGATATTTTTCTCAACATATTCGTGCCATTACTTCCTGATTCGGAGCTTTTTCACACTGATGAATAGTGGACACCTCTCTGTAATTGGCGCCCCTGACCAGGGCGCCAATTTCAGAATTGAAGACTGCCTGCGAGGGCGTTAATTAATTGAAGACATGTACCATGTCATCAATTCAATTTTCTGTAAATTCCATAAATCAGTAAACCAACGCATTCAAAAATCTATAATTAATAAACTGGACCTTGAAAATTTTGACAGAATATACTTCTGTGACCCTGAGATTTTTCTCCACCTTACTATGTCTTCGGATTCTGATTCGGAGAAACTTTGGAGAAATGAATAGTGACTTGTGTCACAGAACTTACAGTTCTGATGCGAAGCACAACTCACTTGGAACAAACAACTCAATTGGTGTGTCGTCAATTCGAGTTGAACCTGTACTTAAATTGAAGACACCCTGGAAGTCTTCAATTAAATGAAGACTGTTCACAGGGGCGTCAATTCCGTTTCTTGAGGAATTAAAGTTATAACATTAGAAAATTCATATCTGTGAAACCAAAACTCAGTAATTATATCTGAACATGTTTCTGGACTCCCGAGGAATTATACTAAATATTCATGTCCTTACTTTCGAATTTCGAGAAACTTTTTCGAAATGAACAGTGATTTGAGTCACAAAACGCATCGACTGGGTGAAAATCAAGAATTGAAGACGGCCCTCAAGTCCTCAATTACTGAATTTTAGACGGCCCTCAAGTCTTCAATTAATTGAAGACTTCATGAGGGGCGCCAATTTCATATATGTATATATTTTTTGAAAAATCAAAAATTTGAAAGGTTGGGCAACCCCCAGGCGTCAATTCTTTAAATGATGGCTGCTAGCAAGTCTTCAATTAATTGAAGACTGCATACAGGGGCGCCAATTCTTTATATACTTATATATATTCAAATAAATAGCCCCTGTAATTGGCACCCCAAGCCAGGGCGCCAATTACTGCATTGACGACTTCCAGGACGTCTTCAATTAAATGAAGACATCCTGGGGGGCGCCAATTTGATATATGCTTATATAAATTTCCAAAAATTAAAAATTTGAAAGATTAGCAAACCCCCGGATGCCAACTTAGTAATTACAACTTCTGATCCTGATCTGTCTCGAGAATTGTGCAAACATAACCCTAATCCAGACTCCTGCATATGATGAATTCTTGAATTCCATTCCATGAAAAATCTACTCGTGTATACCCTACATGGTCAAACCTTGAACCTCTTAAACTATCATTTGGGAGTGTAGGAGCTAAGTGCCATGCAGGGCAAAGTGCTAGGTTGTGGGAGCCACCTCTTGAGGCCGTATGGCGTAAAGTGCTACACGACGGGAGCCACCTCTTGAGCATGTAGGGGCCACCTCTAGAATCCTCAATAACCAAATGACTAGTTAATCTCGTCTGAAATACTACGTTTCTAAATTCTTGAAATTCCATATTGGCTATAAATGAGAGTGGAGGTCAAAGGTAATACATGAAATGCTGTGCATATAGGGCCCGGTCTGGTCCTAGGAGGAGCACCCGAAGGTACTTGTGCCCATGGGAGTTTATTGACCACGGTGTTTAGCATTGCACCAGAGTATTTGCTTGACTTGAGACACTCCACCCCTACTCTCTCTCCTTACTTACTTGACTTGCGTGCCCGGAACGGGCAATACTTGACTTGTGGCCCGAGAAAGGGAAAAATACTTACATGATAATAGCCAATTCTACTGATACGTGCTTAACTTTACTTGCTTGAATTGAATTTTTACTTGCTCGTACCTGAGATATACTTGTACTTGAATTCGTAATCATACACGAATCCCTGCTTGCCCCGAAGTGGCATTTACATCTATAAATTCTTGAAATACTGCTTGTCAAATACTTGAAATCTGGATATACTCTCTTTATACAGTTCTTGATCTCTTACTGTTTATCATGCCTAAATTTACCTGTATACCTGATTTTTCTTATACGTACATCATGCATAGCCATGCTGATAATACATGCAACTTGTAAATCACGTAAAGATTGCTCGTATTTGAGATGTAATTCCTAGTGAGTGATTCGCTCATCTAGTTGCTTCCTAACCTTTTTAGGTGAATCGGATAGCGACAAGAATGGGTTTGAGGCCGAGTGAAGAGTGCTAGAACGCCATCCATCTATCATTAGCTAGTCGAGTCTTTGAATTTATTTGAGTCTACTTTGTATTTCCAGTTATGTCAGTTAGTGGTATAAACTTTGTGTTAAGTCGTGTAGCCAAATGTTTGGCTTTCTAAATTTGGAAATCTTCATGGACTATCTTTAATTCCTTTGAATAATCAAATAATCATCACTTGGACTATTGAAATTTATTAGTTTTATTAGTCATTTGCGCACTCCGAAATTATGTATGTTAAAATTCTTATCGCTCTAATGACACGATCTATATAGACGCATCACGCATCCGAGTATCTTCCGCGCTCGGGGCGTGACACGACCGGGTCGATCGGAGACCAACACAATGCGAACCCGACATTGCGAGCATGGAAATCGCCTAGCGGTCTAACCCTAAACCGCCACGAGACCTAGTGGTCTACACTTGGACCGCTAAGGAAAGGCTAGCGGTTTAACACTGGACCGCTACACACCGAAACCGCGGACCCCTAGCGGTCTACCCTTGGATCGCGAGGCACTATCTTGCGGGCTACCTCTGGCCCGCTAAACCCTCGGAACACACGAAACTCAAGCGATCTTAGCGGTCTAACCCTTGACCGCCAAGGACCCTGGCGGTCTATCACGTGACCGCCAGCCTTGAACTGACACAGGGAGACCCCTAGCGGTCTACCCTTGGTCTGCTGGGCGCCCTTAGCGGTCTCTGGAACGACCGCTAAGGCATCCCGAACTTGAAACGGCGGGAAACGCCCCAAAAACCTGATCCACGCCCCAATCACCCCCGGGTGATGGTGAAACAAAGGGGAATCCATCCCCAAGCCTCTTAACATGCATCTATGCCCTTAGATCGGTCAAAAACCTCACAAAACGGGAGATCTGGCTCACCCCCCAAAATCATGGATTTGCCCCAAAATGCTCAAATAGGCCCTCTCGGCTCACCACGGCCTACAAAACTCGCGGGAAAGAAAGTGCACGAGCTGGGGGTCCATCTCCCTACCTCCACCGAAGATTTCACGCGTCGTGGATGCCGATCCACGAAGAAAACGCCCTTGAAGCCTCGCCGGGACACGAACTCGCGGCTAAGCTTCACCGCGCCTCCACTGCCTCGATCCTCACCTATCCTCGCCCGTGCCTCACCCGCGCCGTCCCCACCTCGCCCGTGCTCCACTCCGTCGGACGCTAGAGAAAGAGGGAGAGAGGAGAGAGCGTAAGAAGAGAGAGGGAGGGAAGAGAGAAATGAGAGGGGAGAGAGAGAAAGAGTTAATATATATATAAAAACCCCAAAATTCTAGAAATTCAAAAAAATACTAAAAATTACCTCCGCGATCCTTGGGAGGAGCACAACACGTCGGTACTGTCCTGGAGTCGGAGAATGCCACGGTTCACCCTGCACAAAGTTCCAAAGGCACATCAGGGAAAACACGTGTAAAGCATAAAATACACTCCGAGACCAACGAAAATGATCCGAAAAAATTCTGGGGCATTACAGATAGACTCCCCTAAGCTCTTTCTTCATGTCCCACCATGACTCAATGGGCCATTGCCTCCTAATTTGCCTCAAGCATTCAATGTCTCTCCACTTCTCGGCAGCCTCGTGAAGAAGCCTATCCTTGGCAAAAGAGAATTGCCTGGCCTCGGACATGATGTAATAATCGAAATATTTATCCATGGCAGCTTCCCTATGTAGGTAGTCGCTCGGGACTTTGGAGCCACAAAAGTCCGAGGCTTCGGGCCCAATGAAGGAGATAGGATGGTTTCCAAGCCCATGGGTGTGCCAACGGTTATATCGCTTGGGCGACCGAAAAGCCATTGGAAACTGGAGGAAGGGGAGACTACATGTTGGACATGGAGACACAGGGAGACAAGACAAACTGACTCTCTAACGGACTAGACAATGGACTAGACATGACCCAAAAATAACAATGCAAAGTTGGAATGAAGACTCGGCTACAAACCTAGACTTAACCAATAGACGGTACTTGGCGAAGCTAATTGATCCGAAGATCCCCTCACACAAGGCTGCTACCTTCCCGATAGGCCTAACCTATCATTCTGGTGACACCTTTCGATATACCGAATATAGGGTGCAATGCGACACCTTGGACAGACTTAGACCATACTTTGATGACTACCCTAGACTCAACCTTCTGCTCTGATACCAATTTGATGCGGGACGGACAGTGAACCTGGGACTCTAGCTCGCGGACGTCCCTATGCGAGGGAAACGCGGGATCTGCGCGGTTGAGAAACCGGCAATGAGTCTCGGGTACTCGACTTTTCTGTGTGTACTCGGATTGAGTCACGGGACGGGTCACACTCACTCTCTCGCAGCGGTGATTGAAATAATATAACGGGCTAATTAACCTATCACTCATGCAGCGGCATAAAAAAATATACGAGTAAAGCAAATGCCAAAGAGGGGAGCGGAAACGATACCTCCAGGCTCCGGGCGTGGGGAAGACGATCCCGGCTGAACTTCATACTCCTGATACAGTAAATAATTAAATTACAGCAATAAATATTACTGCCCACTCCACGCAGGGAGGTAAAGGGCTACAATGACGCTGGGAGTATCGAACTCGGGTTGACGGGCGGCAATTTGGGCAGCTCCGGCGGTAGCGCGTGTCGACAAACGTGGGGTCGACATCCTGGCCGGAGGGCCGATCGGGCTGGGAGAGGTACCACGGCGGCGGCGGCTCCTGGAGGGGCGATCCCTAGGAGGGGGACGCGCTGGTTCACCTTGTGGAAGGCGAGGCGGCCCTAGTCGGAGACCCGACTGCTTGTTGTCCACGGACCAGTGGTGCAGTTTCAGCACTGCGCGACCCAGCAAGAACAGCTGTTGCGATCAGATCTGAACTCAAAACGACGTGAGACCAGCGCCGTTGGAAAGCTCTCTTGCAGATCTACGAACTCCTGCTATGTCAGGAATTTTCCTACCTCTTTAGTTTCCATGATGGAATTTATAACAGGCTGGCTCTCAGGTTCGGATCTGGTAGGACAGATTTGGATCTGTCTGAGAATGAGGGTTGACCGGAGTGAGAACGGTAGATCTGGATGCTGGGTTTTTTATGGGAGATAGAGGGGAAAGTAAGGAACACGAGGATAATTTTTATGTATTTTTTTGAGGTGGTTTGACAGGGGAAATGGATTTTATGGTGGAGAGGGATCAGATCTGGACTGCACAGGACAGAACAGAAATGCGTTTTTGCAGAGATTTTTATGTGGGGTAAATGAACTCCAAAAATCTTAAAACAATTGTGGAAGATGTATTTGGTGGACAAAAGTTTCAGTCCAAATTTCAGCTCGTTCTGAAATTGGAAAGGGGGTCAAACATGGGAAGAATTGGGCTGCTGGAACACAGATCTGCACAGGAGGCAGATTGCTAGAGGTGGGAAGAACAGATTGGGGAAAATGGCAAACGAAGGTAGAATAACTTGAAATTTTTTGTGGAGGATGGGGTGAACATGGGGGACTCACCCTCTAATTTTCAGCACGATCTGAGCTCCTGATGGAGAGCTAAAAATCACGCACTAGGCTTCTGTCCAGCAATGGATAGAACTCCAACGAAGTGGCGGTGGCGGTGGCGGCTCGATGGCGGCGGCGGTTGAGCTTCACACTCAGAGGAGGAGAGATCACTTGGAATCCACCAAGTTTTGTAGGGAATCCACCCTAGAAACACAGCAGTCCAGCTGCAAGAGGAGAGGGGAGAGAGGGGGGCGCCCTTGGGCTCTTGGAAATTTCCAATCTTTTCTTCTCATTAATTCTCACATAATGGAAAATACATGGATTATATAGAAATGTACAAATGACCTAAACTACCCTCAGATCTAGGGTTAGGGAGGGGTAAACTAGGGATAGGATAATTAAACCCCATGTGGTCAAATGATCAAATTAAATAAAAATATAATATGGAATAAACTGTATTATAAGGGGGGGCGCCCCCATGACTAATGGGTGTTCAAATTGGACTTTCTTCCTTCCTTGTCCCCCCTTGGTCCAAGTCCAATCTTGGACTTTGAACTAGTCCCACATGGGTCCTAGATCCTAGGTGGACCAATGGGAAAGAGGGTGGGGGCCCCTGCAGGACCTATTGGCATTTTACATAGAAACTCAAAGCCCTTTTGCAAAGAAACCCAAGGATTCCTAAAGACTAACAAATTGTCTTATAATGCCCTACAATTGCAAACCCAATTAGCCAAGGATATAAATGTAAATAAAAAGACACAAATGTAAAAATAAAATGTTAGTGCTCGGTGTTGATTCCCATCAGTTTCTTCCTCTACAGAAATTCGGCGCCACTTGGCTGGTGCCTTGGAAATCTTCCCTTTTCCCATGGCCGATTTCTCTGCATGCTTGTCTTAAGCAGTGCCCCTGTCATGCACATGCTTCGATCTGGCCTCCTTGCGATGTTCTTCAACTTCACCCCTTGATTGCACAGCCACTTGTTGTTGCTCCTCCTGAGCTCGTCGTTTCCCCTTGCTTCTGGTGGCCGGAGATGACATATTGACACGATGAAGCAGCAAGGAAAGCACACAAACAAACAGATATGGATGTATGCAATAAAGATAAAGTGCCGGAATGAAGAGAACATGGTCAAGCAAGTGGTAAGAGACACGGACGACTTTATGGCGTTGGTGCGATGGTGTTTAGAGAAAGAGAAGACTCGACCTGTATATGAGAGGATTCGACAAGGATGGGTGACTAAATAGGGTAAAGTCATCAAAAATTTCTGTTAACTTTACCAAAATCAGAGACATTTATTAAATTGCCCTTCTCTTTAAGATATATTGCCTTTCCTTGCGGTTGTATGGTTTGCTACTTATAAGTGTTAAATCTTGATACATGAATATTCTTAAATTAATCCTTTTATGCAGAAACAATGGAGATAAAATAATCTTAACAATGTACTATGCCCAGTTCAAAATCATTCATCTTACTTATCATTTTCACTAGACATCAACGGTATAAAAATCTACCTTATATTGAAACTAAACAATTTCAGATGTCTAAAAGTGGCACAGAGTCAACTATATTTTCTTTCATTTATTTATTTACTTGAGCAGTCAAGTATGATTACATCTTTTGACTCAAGGAGACACGTTGATTAGACGCCCGAATCCCTGGTTACTCAGTGTAATCAACCGTCCCGCTTCAATTTTTTGAACAGAGGTAGCATCTTTTATCATGACATAACTTTTGCATTTCTTTGATGCAGAAAGTCAGTTCCTCCAAAAGACATGCCATTGCTCTGCCATATTACTATTATTTTTTTTATTTTATGACATATTCTCTATTCTTTTTCAGATTTTACTTTAAAACTATTTAAGGATAAAATAAGTACATGATTCTCTACTAGAGATGTCCTTTTACTCACAATTTTCAGATTTCAGGAAATTGACCAGACAGATCCATTTTCAGAATGTTTTAAAACCATTTTAAGTGCACTCATGAATAATCTTGAACAATTAAGATTAGATTTAATCCCAATAAACAGCAAATCACAGTATTGTAAGGTCAAACAATTTCTCTTAGATATGGGTGGTCTTGAAATTATATCTCTTGATTAGTAAAGAGAATAGACTTTTATGACAGACTCCCCCTGAATGAATGCACAGACATTTAAGAAGGAATATGAAAGATTTGACATAGACGACATAGATGAGAGTATAGGGATGGATATATTTATGAAGCGAAGAGAGCTAAGATGGGTAATGTAGGTGGCCACATCCAAGTATAAGGAAAGCTAAAGTCAGATTTGCAGCCAACCAAAGGCACAGCCTAGACCTGCCAGCAAGATGAAGTGGTCCTCATTGGGCCACCTGAAGCTTCTCATAACACTTCCCAATTGAAGCGAGGTCGGTTCACCTTCCATATACATCGACCTATTAGCTTAATCAAGGTATGTCATTCAGCCAAAATGACTCATCGCAACAATTTCTACTAAACACATCTTATAAGTCAAACCATAGTGTCAAGCACTTATCCCTCTGCAGTGAGGTCGATGCACCTTTCATATGCTTCGACATGCTAATATAGTAAGGTCGGTGCACCTTCCATATGCATCAACCTGCTAGCTTATCCAGACTGACGTTTCAGCCAAATACCAATATCGCATCGACTCCACTAGATAGAAACTCGACCTCATAAGATTCCAACCAACTGTTATTGCTCGAACACTTATTCAGATATCACAAACAGACTATCATAAACTTTTCTGACAAGATTACCTCATTCTCTTCACTGAATTACATTTTGCCAGCTCAGATCAAAACATATCATGCTCCCCCTCAATATGTGCAACAATTTCAGCCAAGCAACAATCCTCTTTTTTAGTGTACACATGTATGCAAATATGAAATGCAAAATGCAAATCTATCATTACATGCAAGTTGACTAAGGGTACTTGGCGGATAACTTGGATCCAAGAGAATCGCCATCACGCATAGTGATAGTTTCTAGACATGTGTGAATTTCTTTAAACAACAATTCACATCTTCAGAGCATACCATTAAGCCTGGCGTACTGAATCACATACCTTCCCTTATCACAACAGAGGAAAACACAACCCTCACTATTATTCCAGATGAGGAGGAGATTAAAAAAGCTGTTCACTCCCTGGGACCTGATAGTGCCCCAAGACCTGATGGCTACACTGGAAAGTTCTTTACTTCCTGCTGGGACTTCATTTCCGATGATGTGATTAGAGCAGTGCAAGGTTTCTTCAGAGGAAAGCCGTTGCCAAAAGGTACAACATCATCCCTAATTGCTATGATTCCTAAGGTGGTCTCCCCAAATTCATTTGCTGATATGAGGCCCATTAGCCTTTGCAATTTTTCCTACAAAATCATCTCAAGCATCATTAGCAATAGGATGGTGGATATTCTTCCACGTATTATATCTGAGAATCAAAGGGCCTTTGTTCAAGGGAGGAATATAGTGGATACTATTTCATTAGCCTTAGATATGATGAAAGAGCTTGGGAGGAAAGTCAGAGGAAATAATATCATTCTCAAACTTGACATGGCCAAGGCATATGATAAGTTGGAATGGGATTTCTTGTTAGCGGTCATGAGGGCTTTTGGGTTCTCTAACAAATTCTGTTCTCTGATCTCCATGATGCTTTGTAATTGATGGTTTTCTGTGTTATTCAATGGTTCACCCACTAGTTACTTCAAATCAACTAGAGGGGTCAGACAGGGGGATCCTTTTGCCCCGGCCCTTTTCATTATTGCTAAGGAGGCACTTAGCAGGGGAATTACAAGCCTATTCAACAATGGAGAAGTTCAACATTATCATGTGCCTCGCGGTTGTTTGCAAATCACACACTTACTCTATGCAGATGACACATTGGTTTTCTTAAATGGCATGGCTAAGAACATTAAAAGATTGTTGGCATTTATAGAAGACTATGAGGACTCATCTGGACAGAAAGTGAATGAAAGTAAAAGCAGCTTTATTGTCTCCCACAAAGCAGCATCTGCTGTCATAAGAAGGCTATCAGATAGCACTGGCTTTCATCATAAAACTGGGCTACAATCTTATCTTGGTGTTCCTCTTTTTGAAGGCAGGAAGGGAGTTTCGCATTATAAATACTTGCTGGAGAAAATTTGCAATAGGATAAATAGCTGGCAGTCCAAATATCTATCCCAAGCTGGCTGTAGGTGTCTCATTAACTCTGTGCTTCAATCCATCCCTGTTTACACAGCCAGTGCCTCTTGTTTACCAGCTACTATTATTGGGATTATAAATAAGCTGTGTGCCAATTTCTTTTGGACCGGCAAAGAAGGTCTTAGGCATCATTGGGTGTCATGGTCCAACATTACTAAACCAATAGAGGAGGGTGGTCTTGGTATCAAAAGCCTGCATCACATTCAAGTCTCGATGGTGGCCAAGCAGATATGGAGAATTCTTAATGGCAGCTCCCTATGGTCCCAGTTTGCAACATCAAAATATATAAAGGGCAATCTCAGCACCATTCAGAAACCTTTCCCCGTTGGTGTTCGAAGGGACATCTTTAGTCAGGCCAGGAAGATTATTCTCTCCAACACCCGGTGGATTCCTATGGATGGGATGACTATTGATTTGTTGAAGGATAATTGGTGTGGTGTTGTACTGGCCCCAAACAACAGCAATCCTAAGGTCACGCTTAGTGAAGCTATTCTAAATCCAAACCACCAGGTGTGGTCTCATATCCCTCATTATGTTGTTCAAGCCATTGGAAACTTACAACTGCAACAGAGGCCGGACAAATGTGTTTGGGCTGCTAACATTGATGGCACATTCACTAGTAAATCTGCATACAATGCAGCGAGAGTCCAAGGAACTCGTAGAATGCAACTAAAAAAGATATGGGGATCTCATATCCCTCCAAGAGCCTCTTTGTTCTGTTGGTGGATCATGCACCTTTCTGTTCCTGTCGACTGTGCCATTAAGAAATATGGTATAAGTCTCCCTTCTAAATGTGTATGCTACAAAGACAATAATCAGGAAGAGTGTTTGAATCATCTTCTGATGGAGAGTCAACTGGCCAAACCACTGTGGAGGTTCTTCAGGATTCTTTTTGACTCAAGATGCAGAATCACTAGTTCTATTACTGGATTTTGCTAGGATATTCTATGCACAGCTGATAGCAAATCTCCTTATGGCTTTGCTACCATTCTCACCATGCTACTCATACTATGGGAGATTTGGAAAGCTCGGTGCAAATATAAATATGAAGAAAAGGGGCCTTCTACCAAAATCTTGCAACAATAGATTATAAGGCAGGTTGAGTTTTCAATGAAACATGTTACCTTTAGTAGGGCCCCTTCAGCAAGCGAAAGACACATACTGGAACAATACAATTTTACATATAATCTGATTGAGAAACCTCTAAAGATCATCAAATGGTCCTGTCCCAATTCAGGGTATGCTTTAAATGTTGATGGGGCAGCCAAAGGTAACCCTAGGCATGCTGGTGGAGGTGGTTGCATCAGGGGCAGCAAGGGAGAATTCATCTTCGGGTTCTCTTACTACTATGGAGAGGGGACTAACATGGTCGCTGAGGCAAGAGCACTACTTGATGGATTGAGACTTCTGGTCAAGAGTGGACTTCCTATAGCCGTTGTATATTCTGATTCTAAGGCCCTAATTACCATGATCCAGTCCAGCAGCCATCCTCCTTGGAGGATATATAAATGGTGGGATGAAATAAAAGACATTATCACAAGGAACGGATGGTACCTCCAGCACATCTATAGAGAAGGGAACTCAGTTGCGGATGCTTTAGCATCCTTAGCTTGTACCACCTGAACTAACAAGGATTTTAAGTTTTGGAAAGACCTCCCTAGCAGAGTTCGTGGATTTGCTACTGTGGATGCTGCTGGCCTTCCTAGCTGGAGGAGTTAGAGCTCTATGAATTTTGTGTCCTTCTTTGGCTCTTTTTGTTTCACACTTAGGGGAATGCCCCGTGGATACTTGTACATGAGTTTCTTCAATATCAATATAATTTGGGCCGGATATTATTGGTGGAATTAGCACATATTGTGCAATCCTCCAATAGTAGTCCTTGGTCTCGTTTATATATATATAAAAATAAAAAAATAGTTTCCAGACAGGCCTAACCTATCCTTCCACAGTCACCATTTAATATACCGCCTAGTCAACATTTATTGAATGAAATGCAATAGAATGATATACTAATTTCCCTTCAACAAATCAATCAAGAGACCAATTATTCACCTATGTAGTTAAGTGGAATTTCATGCAACACATCTTCAAACTGAGAGCATAACTTGCATAATCAACTAAACTAGTGAGCATGACCAAACCAACTATGCACCAATGAAGAGAATATATATTATTAACAAACATCAACTACGCAGTAAAGAGAACATGAGATGAGGTTTTGACTGGCCTTCATGTGCCTTGATTTTATTGTACCCCCATTTTATTTTCTGCCATCAAGGCACACCTGCAAGTAAAAACTTATTTTGGATTTCTAGGAACCCAAGAATTCTTGGGTTCAGAAATGTTAGTTTCACCTTTCTTAGGTGCTTTCCATGATCTTAGAGCACTCAAATTATCAAATCTCATAGCAAGACAATTATTCGTGACATGCCCCACCTTCCCACAATAATAACACAGATTAAATGCATTCATGTTCTTCTTTAATGGACGTGCATGGTATTTCTATGGGATGACATTAATTCTGCCATTTCTATCATGGAACTTAAAATTTCCTCTCACATGCCAACAATCCTGGACTGTGTGGCCAACTCTTTTACAGTTAAGACAGTAAGGCCTCTTATTTAAGAACAAATTTGGCCTTCTTTGGTCAGTGAAATTTCTAGAGACTTTCAATTCATCATTCTTAAAAATCAAGCAATCATGCATTATATGGCCAAATCTATTACAGTAAAAGTACTGAATTGCCTTTTTCTGTACCACATGATTTCTAACATGAGTTTTTCTAGCATGCACATGAGGATTTTGACATAAACCCTTTTTGTTTGAATTTGTTTTGGCGTTTCTGAATCTATTCAATTTCTTGCATGCATTTACTTCATCAAATTTCATGACTTGACAGGCATCCATCATATGACCTATTGTGCCACAATAATGACATGAAAATTTCTTTTTATACGCAAGTTTTTTTGGGACAGATTCATGAACAAGATGCACTGTGGTAATAGAAGCCTTTTTGGACTTGTTCGGATCATTAATCTTTTTCTATTTTTTAGATTGTTTCCTTGTTCTCTGAGCAGTGAACTGAAATACGTATGGGTTTAAAGATTTGAATGATTCAGAAGTCCCCAAGCAAGAAGTATCCATTTTATTCTCAATCTTCCTTTTATTTTCAGGTTTATAGCCTAATCATTCTCTTTGAAAATTAACTTGACTTCCAAGAAGTTTTTCCAAATTTTCTATTCCTTTTACCAACCTTGACAATGAATTTTTCAAATCCACTATTTCTGTTTGAAGAGATGAAATCTGAAGTTCACAGTTTGTTATCTCTTCTTCACATGAAATGATTTGTTGATGCATGACATCATTCAAACTTTTGAGATTATCAACTTCTGGTTTCAATTTCAGTTCACTATTAGCTTCATTTTCATTTGAAACACACTTTCCCTTTTCAAAAACTAACACTCTCTCAGACATTGCAGTATTCAAGGTTTTAAGTATTTCATTTTCACTTTCTAATAATTGCTTTCTTTCACTTAACTTCTCCTCTATATCTTCAAGTTCAATTTCGTTATCAAAGAGATTCTTATTCTCTTCTCTTAAAGATGCCATCAAATCTTTTTACCACTCAACATCAGATAACATATTTTCATTCAATTCCTTCAAAGACAAGCACTTATTACATGATGAACTATCACAAGAAGTATTGGGCATGTTTTGTTCGACTTTCTTTTTCAACTTCTTATTTTAAGATTTTACTCTCCTATACTTTTCATACAATTCAGCATACATCTCTCTTAGATCATCAACAGTCATTTCATCAAGATCAGTTTCAGAGTTTACCTGATCCTCTCTTCCATTGCTCGAAGTACTGCTGTCTGCCATAGAGTTTTTTTGGTTCTCATGAAATTCAATCACTAAATCCCAAATCTCCTTCGTAGTCCTGCAGGTAGAGATAGAGGAAATGATGTTAGTATCTACTGCATTCTTCAAAATACTCAGAACTTTTACATTCTCAAAGTTCTTTTGCTTATCCTTCTGGGACCAAGTACTCTCCTCTTGAGGCAAAACATGTGGACCATGTTCAATAAGGTTCCACAATTTTGGATCCATAGAGTTCATAAAACCGCAGAAGCTGCCGAACCATTTATTGAAATTTGAACCATCGTATATCACGGGAGAGTCCATTTTAACAGATAATCAGAAACAATCAAAGCACAGATAACAGGATCTGATCTGTAGGTCGTTGGATCCGTTAACACAGACACCCGCTCTAATTCCAATTGTTGGGATTGAGGTGCTAGCTGATGTACGCACGGTTGAGATCCAGAGGGGGGGTGAATGGATCCCGTTAAAAACTTTTACGGAATTAAAAATTTAACTACAATCAAAATAAACGAATGAAATCGCTGCGCTCTCTCACTGAATGAACTCCTCACGAAAAACACATATCAAGCACTATGTATGCAAACAGACTTACGATGGACACAGTTATGAGATAAAATTCCACCCACTCAAGCTGATTTTCTATGAAGTTCTGGACAATGCATTCAGTGTATGTCAAATGCTGTGAGCTGATCACTGAAATTAATATCTGCTACAATGTAAACTACTGATCCGGTCCTAAACATTCATCTAGTGGAACCAAAGCAATGCGCAGGGAATCACACAAAAGAGGCTAGAGTTTTAAGGTGGTTCGGTCTCAACCTTGAGACCTACGTCCACCCCTCACTCAAACCTGAGTGAGACTTACTGCTAATTACACAACTTAATTCCGCTGATCCACAGCTTCGGGGATTGAATCCCTACAAACCGCTGATCCATAGCTTTGGGGATTGAATCCCAGACCGTTGAGCTTCATAGCTTGCTAAACCCGCTGAGCCTCACAGCTTGCTAAACCCGCTGAGCCTCACAGCTTGCTGTCCAAGGAATCGCTCCTCGCCGCTGAGCAACACAGCTTGCTCCGCTGCCTAACAGCTTGAAGATAGATTCAAAAGAAAACATGAAAAAACAAAAACAATACACGGATAAAGCTTGAGAAACAATGTAGCTCTCATGAGCATTCAATTCTAGATCTAATCTAGAAATTGAAACTTCAGCAACTATCTCCTCTGACTTCTTCTCCTCTCTCCGATACTCTATTTTGCAGTGGCTCTCTTTCACTCTTCTGCCAAGACCTTCACGCTCATAGCTTCTCTTTTGCTTCTATGATCTTTCCTCTCAAACTCTTCTTTTAGAATCCTCACTGCTCACAAGCTCCAATCATTCTTTTACTTCTCTGCACTCTTCTTAGTTCAAAGTTTTTCTGATTGCTCTCTTGACCAGTCTCTCGTGCTCTCTGTCTCCTTTCAGTAAGAGAAGATCCCCTTTAATTTCCTCGAGCTGAATCTTGTGGTCCCCACGAGATTCCATTGGCGTGTGGAGGGAACATTCCCGCCAATAACTTTTCAGAAAAAGTAACCTGATGAAGTCCACGTGTCAGATCAGAAAAAAGATGAATCCACATGGTGAATTATTCTGCTGGACATTCCGCCTTGGATCACGTGTCCATACATTGTCTTCATATGCTCAGCCATTCGCCTAGGACCACATGACATTCAGATTTAAGTTCAAGTCACGTGAGCCACTTGAGTCTTTAATAAATTCTGCATTCTAGGTGTTCAAGCAGATTGCTGAATCATTTCTGGATATTCTTTAACTTGATATTCCTGCCAGAGCAGATGTGAAAATCAGTTATCAACCTTATCATCATATGGCTTATGAGATATTATAATAAGTGCTTAAAAGAATACAAATTTAGGAAATTTCATAAGGATCAGACACCCAGATCAAAATGGTATGTGATGATGCTGATGCCTCGATGCATATATTTAGTGCACCGACCTGTGAGTGTACACTATGGAACGAATGCTGTAGATCAACTACAACTGCATCGACCTGTGTAAAGCACAGGTAGACCTAATATGCAAAGAGAGAATGGATGAGGACAAGAACTTATGGGGATGCACCGACCTGTGTGAACCACAGATAGACCTGTCGAGCTAGAATAGGTGTAGCTACACTGACCTGTCAAGGCGATGGCTAGTGCAGCTAGTGCTTAAGCATCGACCTGATGTCTTAAGCCATCATGAATTCATTGACTAGAGTCCAGTGAATGACATATGTGCATCGACCTAATAGAGCGTATTGCTGCATGTGCATCGACCTACTAGACAGAATGCATGTATGTGCATCGACCTTGCTGAACACAAGGGCCTCTGATGCATCAATCTGATAAACTGATGGAGTGTACATGCACCGACCTAACAGACTCACTGCGTGTATGTGCATCGACCTGACAAATTACAAACTTGAATGTGCATCGACCTTGTGTTCCTGACACTTATGAAGATGCATGACCAGTCTGAAGACTCATGGACTTGAATGAGATCCAGACTTAGGACAATGTAGTCACAACATGATTCATAGTGTGACATCATCAAAACCAGGGTTCCAACAATTTATTTAAGGGGGAGAGATTTCTAACACCCTAATAGGTCCGAAACTCAAAAATAATTAAATATTTTATATCTAGAGCCCATATAAACTTTAGATTCTCTTAACCATAGTCCAATACCTTGAATTGTATAGTGAATATGAGTTTAACGAATGTTATTAAACAAGTTAAATAGGTATCTCACTTTATTAATGTGTAACTCTTCATAATAATGTCGGAATAGGGTCAATATTAGACCCACTGAAATTTTTTTTTAAGATCTAGAGATTTCATGTTGAGTATATTTTTAAATTTTGACATTTGGTTGGTCAAAAATAAAATAGAATGAATTAGTTCTTTGAAACGTTGCTATTGTTAGGTTTTCAGGGGTTTTTATAAAATTTCTCCCCTCTCTTATCCCTCTCATTCTCATCCGATCAAAGTTATATATATATATAAAACCCCAAAACCCCACGTTTTCTCTTCTTCCCCCCCTCCCCCATGTCATCTCACCCCCTCCTTCTTATCTTCTTCTTCTCCTTCTTATCCCCTCCCTCATCCTAATTAATCTCCTTCTTCTTCTTCTTATCTTCTCCTCCCCTCCCCCTGTATATATCCCCCACTCCCACTCCCACATTCTCACTCCCCTCTCCCCCTCCACCTCTATTCCTTCTCTCACCCCCTCCCAACACACACACTCTCTCTCTAATCTTTCTCTCTCTCTCAACTCTCTCATCTCTCTCTCCCTCTCTCTCTCTCTCTCACACACACGTTCCTCAAGTACTCTCCCACTCTCTTTCTCTCATTTTTTATTTTTCATCTCTCTCTCTCCCTAATCTTTCTCTCTTTCTCTCACCTCTTTTACCATTATCTCATTGGCGGAGAAAATAAGACGAAGTCGAAATAAGGTGAAAAAAATTACTAGAAGTTTAGACGGGATATTTGAAAGCTTATTTGAATCGTTTTACCCTCATTTACGTAGAAAACCCTCATTACGGATAAGTTGCGAGTTGTTTAAATTGTATTATTTAAGAAAGATATAATAAGATAAAAATTATTTTTGGTGCATGAAAATTATCTTTTCCTACGTAAGGATTATTACGGGAGATCGGGTGAGATATTAAACTTAATTTGAGGAGTCCACCCTAAAGGTAGGCACATGATATATCGACTACATGTTATTTGATATTTATATTTATTTGATTTGACTTTATTTAAAATATGATTATTCATACTTAAATCAACGCTTTATTTAACATATTTGACCCGATGATTTATGCTTAAAATCGGTTATTTATTTAGTTACTATTATGTTAATTTCATTTTAATAATTAGAAGTGCAGTTTTATATAGTTAAACAATAGTGATTTATTTAGTTAATAAATTTGACCCACTATCCCATGATTAAAATTTTATTTATGACATTAAAGTATGACTCGATGACAATCATTTATTTTAGCAATTTTAATGACAAGTTTTACGTATTGAGGATGACTATGTAATAAGAAGAAAAAAATAAATAATAATAATTAAGCATATAGACTGTGTCACTTTAAGGAGGTGTGGGCGACAAATCGTAGTTAACGTCCGCTACGGGATTAGGCCCATTTTCGAGGACAAACAGACTTCTGAAAAATTTGGAACTGAGAATTAGAAAATTATCTGGGGAATGGTGGAGTATTAACTCCCGATCTTGCGCGGTTGATCAAGGTCGATAGTCTCAACGTTTAGACCATTTGTCTTTAAGTAGACGTATGGATGCCTAAGTATGTGTTTGCTACTGCTTATAGTGGCGAGATACCTGTCCAATATGTGATTATCCAATATGTGATAACTAACTAATGCATTATGTAATTCTGTAAATAAGCATGACTTAATATGAAGTTCGGATTTGATATATGACTATGATATGATCTGGAAATAAGTTTATCTGTATAAGCTCTGATTTAGCTAAGATATGTACCATGTCATTTATAAGTCAGATAAGATTTGTTATACGTATTTTCTTATAATATTAAAAATTATTCTATTCTATTAGATTTCCTTCGCATTCATAGTATATGTACGATCCAATGAAATTGTGATTAGCTTTATATATTTCATGGATTTACACATGTTAGTATATGATAAGCATGCGATTGGTTTTAATGCCTACTGAGTCTTTGGACTCATTTCTGTTACCTAACCATTTCAGGAAACTAACAAGCATGCACTCTGACTCCCACATGCAGTAGGTCAGAGGGTGATCTCGGGTGTAGTTTAGATTCCGCTGCGTAGAATAAGTAGGTTTGATTTTCTTTTATATAATGAATGTAAATCTGACGTTTAGGTAAAGATATGTAGAAAACAATATACGATGTAAATTATGTGTGTTTATCTTATGGAAATTGTATGGTTGTACTATTGGAATATGTGATGGTTTGGCCTTTAGCGCCTTGTAAATATCTCGACCCACAACAGTCCGTCTATACGCTGTGACGTCCCCGAACTGGATACGGGATCGCAGAAAGGGGGCACCACAATACCTTTATTGATTTTGAGTATTTTCTTAATCATTTACTAGTAAGTGTTTAAGAAAATTTCTTAATCAATAAATATTTTTGTTATATCAGAGAAGTGTGGGGAGATGCTGTCGAAATTTTCAGCAAATCGTACAACACATATAGTAAGTGATTGCGCGATCAAACCTTCATAGATGAGTTAAAAAGTGATAATCTAAATAATACACCCTTCCTCTGCAAATGGTCTATGGCGAACGATGTGTGGAAAGGGTCGGGCTTATTTTCAGGAGTAATGATTTCAAAGTTATTTGTGCATTAACATTTAGTGGGTGCAGGCAAAATGTTGACAAATCGTTCATGGATGCATTGTAGAATAGTTGACCGGGTGGTGTCTGTTGAGTTTAAGCATGGAGTTGAGAGTTTCATTCATTTTACATTGGGGAATCCAAATGCAGCAATAGACCGTGACGGTCACATTCGATGCCCTTGTTCAAGTTGTAGAAACTTGAGGTGACATTTACCATGGGATGTGTAGCATCATTTGTACAAGAACGGGTTCATGGACGGTTATATGAATTGGACGTGTCATGGTGAGGATGTCTTGTCCTATGAGCCTAACAATGTTGTAGGCACAAGTGGGTACATGGATACGGTTGTAAATGCTGCTGGTCCTAATTTTAATGTTCATGAGGAACATGCATACATGGAAGAAGCGTCGAATAAGACAGCCGAAAGATTTTATCAACTACTTAGGGATGCTGATGAGCCGTTGTGCGATGGTTGTGAAAAGCACACTCAGTTGTCTGTAGTCTCACAGTTGTTGAACTTGAAATCTGAATTTTACATTAGTGAGACTTGTTTTGACCGTCTCCTCCTCTTGATCAAGAGTATGTTGTATCGAGACGAGAAGTTGCCTGAAACTTTTTACGGTATAAAAAAGATGGTCAATGAGCTAGGGCTTGGATATGTGAAAATAGATGCATGCCTGAATCACTATATGTTATATTACAAATAGGATTCAGGTAAGATATCATGTTCTATTTGTCATCATGACAGATTCAAACCTAAGAGAGGGGACAATTCAAAGTAAAAAGATGTACCTTACAAGACATTGTGATACTTCCCTCTTACGCCTAGACTGTAGCGACTGTATATGTCCTCAAAGACTGCTCGACATATGACATGGCACACCGAAAGAGTACGCCGTGCTGATGATATAATCAGTCATCCTGCCGATGGTGAAGCTTGGACTCACGTCAGCCGTACTCATTTTACTTTCTCAAGGGAGCCATGTAATGTTAGGTTGGGTTTATGCACAGATGGTTTTAATCCATTCGGTGGTTCAGTGGCATCTTACTCTTGTTGGTCAGTGTTCATGACACCGTACAACCTTCCGCCGGACATGTGCATGAAGCGAGAAAATCTATTTTTATCCTTAGTGATTCATGGTCCAAAAAGTCTAGAAAAAATTTGACATATATCTCAGACCGTTGATTGATGAACTGAATTTTTTATGGACTGATGGAGTTATTACTTATGATGCATCTGGGAAGTAAAATTTTATTATGAAGGCTGCACTGATGTGGACAATAAGTGACTTCGCTACATATGGAATACTATCTGGTTGGAGCATACATGGGAGATTAGCATGTCCTTACTGTATGGAAGATACTAAATCATTTGTATTGAAACATGGTGGGAAAGCATGCTGGTTTGATTACCATCGGCGACTTTTACCAAGTGACCATCCTTTCCGAAGGTAAAAGGGCTCATTTCAGAAAAACACTGTTGAAATGGATGAAGCAGACTTACAACAGGTGTCTGGTTGACATATGGCGGCATGGGTGTAAAATTTATCTAATGTAGTACAACTGTCCGGTAGCACACGACAACTCCCTAGATTTGGAAAGGATCACAACTGGAACAAGAAAAATATTTTATGGGAATTCCCTTATTGGTCAACGCTTCTTGTACGACACAATCTGGATGTCAAGCATATCGATAAGAATGTTTTTGATAATGTGTTCAACATGATCATGAACATAAAAGGCAAAACAAAGGACAACGCCAAAGCGCGTATGGACTTAAAGATGCTTTACAAATGTGCAGAACTGGAACTGCAGAGCGTACATGGAAAAATTGTGCAGCCTAAAGTGACTTACATGCTTAGTGATACATAGATCAAGGAAGTGTGCCAGTGGTTGAAACAGTTGAGATTCCCAGGTGATATGTGTCCAACATAGCCCGTTGTGTGAATGTTAATGAGGGAAAAATATCTGGACTGAAAAGTCATGACTGTCATGTGTTCATGGAGTGGCTGGTGCCCATTGCATTCCGTGAGTTGTTGCCAAAGCCTGTATAGTTTTTAAAACCAACTTAGTTAAAAACAATTCAGATAACTAGGTGTTCGGGGATCCAAAATGTAAAATACTAGCCTGATCGACGTGCCGATCATTCCAACGTGACCTGAGTGGTGAGAGAGACTTGGGAGAGCTGATAAAATTCAAATCAGACACCCGGTTTGGGCTCGGTGCTCAAATTACTCAATTCAAAACTAAGTTTATTTTTAAAGCTAACTTTGTTTAAAATAATTCAGATAACTTGGGGTTCGGCGGTCCAAAATATAAAATACTGGCCTGATCGGCATGCTGATCATTCCAACGCGACCTGGGTGGTGAGAGTGACTTGGGAGAGCTGACGGAATCCAAATCGGATACCCGATTTGAGCTCGGCGCTCAAATTACTCAGTTCAGAACTAAGTTAGTTTTCAAAGCTAACTTTGTTTAAAACAATTCAGATAACTAGGTGTTCAGAGATCCAAAATGTAAAACACTAGCCTGATCTGCATGCCGATCATTCCAACGCGACCTGGGTGGTAAGAGTGACTTGGGAGAGCTGACGGAATCTAAATCGGATACCTGGTTTGGGCTCGGCGCTCAAATTACTCAATTCAGAACTAATTTAGTTTTCAAAGCTAACTTTGTTTAAAACAATTCAGATAACTAGGGGTTCGGAGGTCCAAAATGAAAAATACTGGCCTGATCAGCGTGCCAATTATTCCAACGCTACCTGGGTGGTGAGAGTGACTTGGGAGAGCTGACAGATTCAAATCGGATACCCGGTTTGGGCTCGGCGCTCAAATTACTCAATTCAGAACTAAGTTACTTTTCAAAGCTAAGTTTGTTAAAAATAATTCAGATAATTAGGGGTTCAGGGATCCAAAATGTAAAATACTAACCTGATCGGCGTGCCAATCATTCCAACGCGACCTGGGTGGTGAGAGAGACTTGGGAGAGATGAAGGAATTCAAATCGGATACCCGGTTTGGACTCGGCCCTCAAATTACTCAATTCAGAATTAAGTTAGTTTTCAAAGCTAACTTTGTTTAAAATAATTCAGATAACTAGGGGTTCGAGGGTCCAAAATGAAAAATACTGGCCTGATCGGTGTGCCGATCATTCAACGTGACCTGAGTGGCGAGAGAGACTTGGGAGAGCTGACATAATTCAAATCAGATATCCGGTTTGGGCTCGGCGCTCAAATTACTCAATTCAGAACAAAGTTACTTTTCAAAGCTAACTTTGTTTAAAATAATTCAGATAACTAGGGGTTCGGGGGTCCAAAATCTAAAATACTGGTCTGATTAGCGTGTCGATTGTTCTAAGGAGACCTGGGTGGTGAGAGTGACTTGTGAGAGCTGACAGAATCTAAATCGGATACCCGATTTGGGTTCGACGCTCAAATTACTCAATTCAGAATTAAGTTAGTTTTCAAAGCTAATTTTGTTTAAAACAATTCAAATAAGAAATTGGGTTGGGGGGGTCCAAAATCTAAAATACAGGTCTTATCGGCATGCCGATCGTTCCAACACAACCTGGGAGATAAAAGTGACTTGTGAGAGCTGACAGAATCTAAATCGGATACCCAGTTTGAGCCCGGCTCTCAGAAGTGCATTATCTAAATACACTTAGTTTAAAATTAAAGAAGTTGGGTTCGAGGGTCCAAAATCTAAAATATCGGTATGATTATCATGCCGATCGTTCCAACACAACCTGAGAGGTAAAAGTGACTTGTGAGAGTTGACGTAATCTAAATCGGATACCCAGTTTGGGCCCCTACGCTCAAAATCACATTCTGTAAATGCACTGAGATTGAAATATATGTAAGAAATTGGGTTAGGGGTCCAAAATCTAAAATATCTGTCTGATCGTCATGCCGATCGTTCCAACACAACTTGGGAGGTAAAAGTGACTTGTGAGAGTTGACGTAATCTAAATCGGATAACCGGTTGGAGCCCGGCGCTCAAAATTACATTCTGTAAATGCACTTAGTTTAAAATACAGATAAGAAATTGGGTTAGGGGTCCAAAATCTAAAATATCGGTCTGATCAGCGTGCCGATCGATCCAACACGACCTGAGAGGTAAAAGTGACTTGTAAGAATTGACAGAATCTAAATCAGATACCTGGTTTGAGCCCGGTGCTCAGAAGTGCATTCTCTAAATGTACTTCGTTTAAAATTAAAGAAGTTGGGTTGGGGGGGTCCAAAATCTAAAATATCGGTCTGATCAGTGTGTTGATCATTCCAACATGACTTGCGAGGTAAAAGTGACTTGTGAGAACTGACGGAATCCAAATCAGATACCCAGTTTGAGCCCAACGCTCAGAAGTGCATTCTCTAAATGCACTTAGTTTAAAATTAAAGAAGTTTGGTTCGGGGGTCCAAAATCTAAAATACCGGTCTGATCTGCATGCCGATCGTTCCAACACGACCTGGGAGGTAAAAGTGACTTGTGAGAGCTGACGTAATCCAAATCGGATACCTAGTTTGGGCCCGGCGCTCAAAAGTGCATTATCTAAATGCACTTAGTTGATAATTAATGAAGTTGGGTTCGGGAGTCCAAAATCTAAAATACCAGTCTGATCCGTATGTCGATCGTTCCAACACGAGCTGGGAGGTAAAAGTGACTTGTGAGAGCTGACGGAATCCAAATCGAATACCCGATTTGGGCTCGGTATTAAAATTATCGATTTGATATTATATTTGATTCAAATTTATATAATCAAATAAAATATTTAATTTATCTTTTCAATATTTTTTTATTTATTAATGCATGCTTAATGTTATTATTTTTTCAATATAGGATTCTCCAGCGAGTGGCAATGGAGGGGACGAGCAGGACGGGGAGGATGAGGACATAGAGGATGCGTATGATATTTCCTGATTAATTTTGTTGTTATAAAATTGATAATTGATGCTCTGTTTCATTTCTTGATATCTTGTGATTTATTTGTGATGGGTAGATTTTATATTTTTTTATTTAAATTATATATATATTTAAAACATAACGAATATATTTTCCGACGGAACTTCTGACGGCTGTAATCCGTCTGTCGGAATAATTCCGACGGAATACACATTCCGTCATAAAATATACAAAGTTTTGATTTTTTAAAAAAATAAAAGTACTATTCTGACGGATTTCCGATGGTATTACCGACGGAATAATATCCATCGGAAGAATTTCCGACGGAATCCCCGACGGGCAGCGATTTTCATCGAAAATATTAAGTTCCCTAATCTAACAAGAATTATCGACGGAATTTTCGTCGACTATATGTCCGTCGGAAATTACCGACGGGCTTCCGACGAAAAATTCCTTTATCGGAAACTTCCGACAAGGAATACCCGACGGATGTATTCCGTCGAAAGTACGTCGGAAATTCCGTTGAAAAGTGTTTTTTCGACTAATTTCTGATGGAATTTCGACGGATTATGTCCATCGGAAACTTCGCCTTTTCTTGTGGTGGGAGGGGAGGGTGGGGGATGGGAGGGGACAGGAGAGGAGGGGAGGGGGTTTCGAGAGAGGGAGGGGGGCACGGTGGGGCGGGGAGGGGAGGGGGAAGGGGGGCACAGTGGGGAGGGGACGGGAGAGTGGGGGGGTCGGTGGGGGACGGGAGTGAAGAGGAGGGTGGGGGACGAGAGGGGATAGGAGAGGAGGGGAGGGGGTGGGGAGGGGAAGGAGGCGCATTGGGGAGGGTAGGGGGTCGGTGGGGGATTCGAGAGGAGGGGAGGGGAGGGGCGGGTAGGGGGGTAGGTGGGGGATGGGAGAGGAGGGGAGGAAGGGTGGGGTGGGGAAGGGAGGGTGGGGGGCGGTGGGTGAGGGGCGGGGAGGGTAGGGTGAGGGTGGGGGGCGGTGGGGGACGGGAGGGGACGGAATGGTGGGGGGCGAGAGGGGACATGAGACAAAGATGGGAGAGGGGGGGGTCTGGGTGTGTGGAGGAGAGGGGAGGGGACTAGTCTATTTTTTTTAATATGTGAGTTCCAGGGCCAGTGAGGGAGGAGAGGTGGTTCGGTGGGGGCCATGCACGTCGTCACCTCACAGGCACAGCCAACACAGGAACAAAGTTGCCAAATCACCTGCTTACTTACACCCATGGACTGCCCAACTCACATCGGCCTATCTCACCCACATGGGGAAACCTTGTGCTCAAATACACCCAAAAATAAAACCCCAACTCACCGCACCTCGGATACCTCAATTTCAGATGTCGTTGGCTTGGGACGGCCCATTACTAAGTATATTTTAACCCAAAAATCATTAATTATCAAACCTGGGGTGAACGACGCATCATACGGCCCAAAAAGGTAGCCCGTACAGTAAACCAGTCGACCAACACCTAGGGTCGGTTGACCGACCTACACTGGTTTGTTGACCGGTGCACTAGTCAGTTGACAGACCTACATTGGTAGGTTGATGTGGACGCAAAAAATTTCGCGTCTGTAAACTTCCCGGCTACACATCAGAAGATGAAATACACATCTCCCCAAGATGCGGGGTGTCAAAGCTCGTCTGACCCAATTATTGGGAAAGAAGATCCTGAGGAGACTCTATGTCTAGACTCTGGAGGATTCCACTGCCCGGCATCACCTCACACTCGCCTGGGTGCATTAAATGATGGGGAGCTAGGATGCTCCTGAATGTACACACTGCTGTGGGTTCACCCTTGGGCCTTTGGCAGCGAAGAACACACCGGGAGGCTCAAAACTCTTGAGTCCTTGAAGAAGATCAACAATTGTGAATGACGAAGTACCCACTGTCAACCCACACTCAGGCGGGTGAGTTGAACCTTGGGTCAGAAAGGGGAATGATTCTGGGCTTGTAGGCTTTAAAGAATAAGTGCCCAAATGATCCGGTGGCCCCCCACCATGCTGAACTGGTGGCTCCGCCTTCCCCGCGATCTAGTGGCACCGTTGAACCCCTCATCCGGTGGCCACGACAAGCCCCTGATCCGGTGGCGTTCTCCCCCTTGATCCGGTGACGCCTTCCCCACTGCGATCCGGAGGTGCCTTCCCCATTGTGATCCGGTGGCCAGCCCACGGTGATCTGGTGGCCTACCCCGTGAGAATCCGATGGCCCCTTCCCCTGTGGCAATCCGGTGGCCAGCCCAGTGAGCCGGTGGCCATCCAACCCACCTCATCCGATGGCTTTTGGCCCTGGCAAACTGGTGGCGTCTGCCCATGGCTTTGATCCGGTGATGTGGCGAACCGTTCATCCGGTGGCCCCCTTGGGTATCTATGGCGTCCCCCCCCCCTCAACCGTTGCGCCCAATCTTTCGCAGCCTATAAATAGAGGCCAGATCCCTCAGATCGATGCGCGCAAGAAAAAGGGGAATTAGAAGAATTCAGTGAGGCAGATAAAGAAGAATAAAGAGAGAAAAGGCTATAAAGAGTGATAGAGGCAGAGGTGCAGGGGTTGAAGAGTTCGTAAGTGTGAAGCGAGAAGAAGGTTCAAGAGATCTGAAGATCTATTTCCACTGTGTCCTTTGGATCAGATCCAAGGTACAGCACTCCTGCGTGAGCATTTTGATTTGCTTTTACTGTCAGCTTTCCGATACTGAACTTCTTGGTTTACTGTTTTCATTTTTCATACTTCTTCTAAGCTGTGTATCAGCGGAGGCTAAGCTGTAAGGCCCTGTGGATCAAGCTGTTAGGCAAAGGTGGCTAAGCTGTAATGCCCAGCAGTCAAGCTGTTAGTCAGCGGTTAAGCAAGCTGTAAAGCTTAGCTGTTGTTGGCAAGCTATGAGGCCCAGCCGTTCAAGCTGTTTGGCACCAGAATCTACATTCTGATTGGAGTGTGGGGTGGATGTAGGTCCTGAGGACTGAACCACCTAAAAAGATCTTATGTACTGTGGTTTTTTTTCCAATTTGTCAACCGTTAGATGCATGCTAGGCACGTTCCTATCTACGATTCTGATTGAATGGATTTAGTGTACTCGCATGCTTAATTTGGTTTTATCAATAGTATTGACTTGCTTAGGAGTCTGCACTTTTGCAGTTCATACGTTCGATTAAGTGCATCATTGGCTTTCATATTCTTCAGAGCTTAATTATTTTTAATTCCGCATAAATTTAAAGTCTTTAGTTTAAGTTTTAAATTGATCAAATTTTTAGAAGGGGATTCATTCACCCCCCCTCTAAATCCTTGCTGCACCGTTGCACCGACTCCCATCGGTTTATCACTTGGTATCAGAGCATACCATAGACTCTACAAGAATTAATAAATCATATTTGTAAAGAAGTCGACAAGCTCATAGATGTTGACTTTGTAGCCGAAAATCAATACACTACTTGGCTGGCCAATATTGTGCTAGTGAAGAAGAAGAATGGGTAGATCAGAATTTGCATGGACTTCCGCGACCTAAACAAGGCATGCCCGAAGGATGATTTCCCGGTGCCCATCATTGAAGTGGTAATTGATACAACTATTGGCCATGAGGCCTTAGCATTTATGAATGGATCGTCCGGCTACAACCAGATCTAGATTGCCGAACATGACCGAATTCACACGGCCTTCCGATCGCCCAAAGGGATATTCCACTACAAAAGGATGCCCTTAGGCCTCAAGAACGCCGACGCCACATACCAGCGAGTGATGACCAAGATATTCGACGAGCTGCTGTATAGCTAGGTCGAATGTTACATTGATGATTTAGTCGTCAAGGCTAACAAGAGAGAGGATCACCTGAATGACCTCAGAATTATCTTTGAGAGACTATGGCAATATGAGCTGAAGATGAATCCAATGAAGTGCACCTTCGATGTCTCCAGTGGGAAGTTCCTCGGCTTCATTATCCGATACAGGGGGATCAAGATTGACCCCACCAAAATAAAAGCCATTCAGAGCTGCCTCCCCCAAAGAACTTGGGAGAGTTGAGGTCCCTGCAAGGCCGGTTGGCCTATATACACAGGTTTATCTCCAACTTGTCAGGATGCTGCCAGCCGTTCCACAAATTGATGACGAAGAATGCACCTTTCTGCTGGAACTAGGAATGTCAAAAGGCCCTTGACCAGTTGAAAGAATACTTGAAGACTCCGCCCGTGCTGGGGGCACCGGTCAAAGGGAGGCCGCTGATTTTGTACATACCTGCCACTGAATGCTCACTGGGAGCAATGCTCGCTCAGAACAATGATGAGGGAAAAGAGCAGGCTCTCTACTACCTCAGCCGGGGACTGGTCGGGCAGAAGGAAAATACACTCCGATTGAAAAGGTCTACCTTGCCTTGGTATTCGCAGCCAAAAAGTTGAGGCATTACATGCTATCGCATGAAGTGAGACTAATATCCAGGGCCGACCCGGTCAAATACATTCTCTCTCAGCCGGTCCTGAAATGCCACCTCGGCAAGTGGGCAGTGCTGCTGATGGAGTTTGACATCACTTATGTGCCGCAGAAGGCCATTAAAGGTCAAGCCATTATGGACTTCTTCGCAGCACACCCTGTGCTCGAAGACTCTCCATTAATTATGGAGTTGCCCGAAGATGAAATGCTGGAGGTGGGTCAGGTCTAGCAAGTCACTTGGCATTTATACTTCGATGGGGCGTCAAGAATAGAAACTACCCCATCGGGACATACAAGAATAATAGCTGGGGCCGGCATCGTCCTAAAATCCCCGGAGGAAGAAGTGCTACATACCTCATGCTCCATCAACAACCCATGCACGAA
Organism: Amorphophallus konjac; assembly: GCA_022559845.1. NCBI lineage: Eukaryota > Viridiplantae > Streptophyta > Magnoliopsida > Alismatales > Araceae > Amorphophallus > Amorphophallus konjac. The sequence goes on along the minus strand of CM040118.1, from coordinate 63,870,364 downwards.
CAACGAGACAGAGTATGAAGCTCTGATAATTGGACTCCAGGTTACCCTTCACATGGAGATCCAAATGCTGCAAGTCTTTGGCGATTCGATGCTGATCGTCAAGCAAATTCAGGGACAATTCGACGTCCGAAAACCTGAATTACTCTCCTACCACGTCGAGGCGAAGAGGCTCATGGGGTGGTTCTATTTCATTGAGATAAACCACGTCAGCCGGAGCCAAAATGCACAGGCTGATGCATTAGCCAAGCTGGCAAGTTCGTTGGCGATCCTGCTGGATGGGTCACTCAGCATACGGGTGATAAACCGGTGTCAGGTGCCCAGTATGGTAGAGGAGCCGGAAGAAGAGGAATGTGAAGCTGCGATAGTAGAGGCAGTCAGGCCGGCCGACTGGAGGGAGCCACTCATGCAGTGGTTCAAATATCAATAGCTCCCCAAGCAAAGGGAAGAAAGGATTAGATTGGTCAGGATGAAGGACTCTTATGAAGTCCAGAATGGGATCTTATTCTGAATTATGGCAGACGCCAAGAGAAAAGTGCTTCTCCGCTGCCTATCCACCGAAGAGGCTTGGATGGTGATGAAAGAGGTCCATGCTGGGTCAGCTGGTGCCCATCAAGCAGGACCAAAGATGAAAATCGAAATCAAGACGCTAGGCTATTATTGGCCTACAATGTTTGATGACTGTTGCAAGTATGCTAAGTCATGTCAGAAGTGCCAAGAGCACGCGGTGGTCCCTAGAAGACCCCCAATGCAGCTGCACCCGACAGCGCCTAGCTGGCCATTCGCCTAGTGGGGAACAGACATCGTGGGCCCATTGCCTATGTCCTCCTCAGGGTGCAAGTACATTCTGGCGGCGACAGACTATTTCTCCCGCTGGGCGGAGGCTGTGGCTTTGAAAGAAGTTTCGGGAGAAATCGTTGTCAGATTTGTCCATCGAAATATAGTTTTCCGATTTGGTACCCCCAACCGAATTCTTTCAGACAACGAAAGTCACTTCCGAAACCAGAAGGTCTACAGATTGGTCGAAAAATATAAAATTGATTGGAGGATGTCTACTCCATACAATCCACAGGCCAATGGATTGGCTGAAGCCTTCAAGACCCTTTTCACCCTCCTGGCTAAGATAGTCAGTGCTAGCAAGAACGATAAGGAAGAAAGAATGTATGAGGCACTATGGGCATACCGCACTGTCTATAAAACTCTAACGGGCTGCTCACCCTTCTCCTTGGTGTACGGCTCGGAAGCAATTGTCCCAATAGAATTGGAGATCCCCTCCTTGAGGGTGATAATTCAACATGGGCTGGTCGAAAGCCACCAGACGAACACAGAGTGAAGACTAGAGAAGCTTTCTGACCTGGAAGGGAAGCGACTCCGAGCTCATCAGAATATACAGGTCTATCAGGCCCGCATAGCCCGCGTCTTTGACAAGCTAGTCAAGGGACGCGAATTCAAGAAGGGTGACCTGGTCAAGATCAAGAGAAGAGAAGTCATGGCTGGCAACCCCAAAGGCAAGCTGAAAGAAAATTGGCTGGGTCCTTATGTGGTCCAGAAAGTGTACGAGGGAGGAGCATATGTTATTGTCAACCATCGGGGGGAAATTTAGTTCCCACCCCTTAATGGGAAACGCCTAAAGTTGTATTATGCATCGCTTCCTCAATTCAATAAATAATTGGACCCTGCGTCCCTTTTTGAGCAGATATGTCTTGTAGATCTCCCACAAGATTATGCAATATCCATCCAAAAGAGAGGAACAAAAGAGAGAAAATAAACAAAAAAGAAGAGAAAAGAAACAAAAAAAAGAACAGAGAAAGGGAATAAAAAAGAGAAAGAGAAAAGAAACAAAAAAAGAGAAGGGAATATATATATATATATATATATATATATATATATATATATATATATATATATATATATATATATATATATATATATATATATATATAAAGAAAAGACTAATGTCAATGAGTTTTCAATTCTCCGGCTCCCGTCGGGGCGAAATCCTCCTGCCCAGATTGGGACCTCCCGTCTGAATCGAGGAACAAAAAGACTTTCATGCTTTGACACTAATCCCGTGTCGATGACTAGACGAACAAACAAATAAACTACGTCAGTTCCCGATATCCCCTCGGTACTGATAAACAAGCGCCTGACCCGGACCTTCCGTTTGGGTCAAGGAATTAAAGACTTTCTTGCTTTGACACTAATCCCGTGTCGATGACTAGACGAACAAACGAATAAACTACGTCAGTTCCTGACATCCCCTCGGTACTGATGGACAAGCGCCTGACCCGGACCTTCCGTTTGGGTCAAGGAATTAAAGACTTTCTTTCTTTAACACTAATCCCGTGTCGATGACTAGACGAACAAATGAATAAACTACGTTAGTTCCCGATATCCCCTCGGTACTGATGGACAAGCGCCTGACCCAGACCTCCCGTTTAGGTCAAGGAATTAAAGACTTTCTTGCTTTGACACTAACCCTGTGTCAATGACTGGACGAATGGATGAGCAAACTACATCAGTTTCCAATATCTCGTCGGTACTAATGGACAAGCGCCTGGCCCAGACCTTCCGTTTGGGTCAAGGAATTAAAGACCATTTCCTGTTTCGACACTAATCCCGTGTCAATGACTAGACAAACAAAACTTCTCAGGTCCTGATACTCTATCGGTACTGATGACCAGGCACTTGACCCGGGCCTTTCGTCTGAGTTAGGGGACAAAAGACCTTCTTGCTTTGACACTAACCCCATGTCGATGACCAGACGAACAAACGAACAAACCACTACATTAAACCCTTTGACTTGGACCTCCCGTCCGGGTCATTGACTAAACAAACTCTTCTCTCCGTCTCCTCGGGGTGATGAACAAACTTTTTGACTTGGACCACCCTAACCTTTTGACTTGGACCTCCCGTCTAGGTCAATGAATGAACAAACTCTTCTCTCCGTCTCCTCGGGGTGATGAACAAACCCTTTTGACTTGGACCTCCCGTCTAGGTCAATGAATGAACAAACTCTTCTCTCCGTTTCCTCGGGGTGATGAACAAACCTTTTGAGTTGGACCTTCCGTCCAGGTCATTGAATGAACAAACTCTTCTCTCCGTCTCCATAGGGTGATGAACAAACCCTTTCGACTTGGACCTTCCGTCCAGGTCATTGGATGAACAAACTCTTCTCTCCGTCCCTCCAAGGCCGGATCAAAACCATGCAGTTCGGGTGACCCGTTGATACCATTCAATAACCCGCGCGGTTTGCACGGTGGAGTGATTCCCTCATCCTTTCTCTGAAAGGGCGATCACTCTCTTGTGTATCCACGTGGATCCTTATCGGACTTTCCCAAGTGAACTGCCTGATGGGACCCACTCTCCGTCGGCACGCTCCAAGGCTGTCCGAGGAGAAGAAAAAGATTTCCAGACATGCATGCATGCAGGAGACATGTGTGAAGTTGTAATATTCTATTCTTTGTAAGAGAAAAGATACATGCACTCCAGGGCATACTCCTGCATTACAATTTCAAAACAAAAAAAAAAAAGAGAAAGCGACACTTAGTCTATCCCCCGGAAAATCTCCTCAAGAGGAAGGATCCCGACACAAGAGAAGTTCACCATTTCATTCAGTCGATCTTCCTGCTCTTGAAGGTGTTCCAGCTTAGTCCGCACGGAGGCCACTTCAACCTCGGCTACGGCCAATTGCTCGGCTTCTTCGGCCTCTGTCGCCTCAACTTTTTGAAGTTCAAATTCAGCCGTGGTGAGCCAGACTTTGAGCCGCTCTATTCTGCTTGCCAAGGCCTGGGCGCGGTCGCGGCACTCCTCCATGGCCCTCCGGCGCTGCTCCTTGTTGCCCTCCCGCACCTCCAGGGTTTGCAAATATCCGTCCTTTTGTAGGCGGAGTGCAGCAAATTGGTCGGGGACTTGCGTCTCGATGAACTCGCGACGGTTCGCGTACTTTAGTAATAATAATACGCGTCGCGACCACTCATCCAAGGGGCAGCCCATGATATGCAGTGCCTCTGTTAGCTTCTCCGCTATGGCTCTCATGCCCTGATATGTGAGGGTTCGGTCAGCGAACACCATAGATCGTAGCGCCACCAAAGTTTGCCAGATCGGCAGGTCCGAGGTGAAATGACCTATTGAAGGGACAGCCGGGAGGTCGAACTTGACGCTATTGTCCACTGTCGCCCAAAGCTCAGCATCGACCATGGCCGAAGAAGATGGGAGAGCCGGAATCGAGCTGCTCGGTGCCTCGACCGTAACAGCAAGCTCCTGCGTAACCCCCGCCGAAGGTGAAGGTAGGACTTCAATGGAGCTACCTGGCACCTCGGCCGCAAGGGGCAATTCCTACTTTACCGTTTCTGTAGGGCTTGGGCTGGAGGCTATCTCATATACCGACAAGGCTGGGGCCGTGGCTTCTTCTGAAAGTGAAGTGATCATGAGGGTCAAGCTCGAGGTTGCATCAGAGGGGCCCATTTCCACAATTGCTTGGGCCGCTGGCGGGGGTGAAGAAGGGCGCCACAAAATATTCCTTAGTGTCTGCACGTCCATGGGAGTGCCCAGGCACCGAGGCGACGGGGGTGATGCTAAAGGTAGTCTGCATGCCAAGGACCTCATGATAGATAGAGGAACGGCTGCACCCACCCCCAAAGCCGACGCTAATCCCTGCTCAAGTATCGGGCTGAAGAATACCCCGGACTTGGCTATCGCTCAGCGGCGAACTCAGGGAATGGCTACCCTTCCCGACACTTCAGGTACCTGGTCACGCGAGGCAGAGTTGACTACTTGTGTCAAGACATGGCTAGTTGGATTTGCAAAATATCAAGGGACACTTACATTTACCTCAGCCGCCGGCACTTTGCCAAGCTCGGGTGTCACGTCAATTGGTGGTGACGTCTCAGCCTCAAGTACGGGGGCTTAGGAGGCAGGGACTTCTATTGATCTTTGAGGAGCCTATCCATGCAAAACCAGGAATTAACGAAAGCCATTGAGGAGCACCCGATCAAAGGTGAAGAATATGAACTTATACTTACATCTGCCTCAACCAAGCTTAAGGAGGTTGGTAAGGTGGAAGGTAGCAGAATGTGCATGGACTCCACGGGCTCCCCAAGCACGTCCCTAGTCGAAAGCACCTCATCCGAAGAATAGCCATAGTCTATCTGTTCGCCTGATGAAGATCCAGTTGGGGCGGGCACGTCCTTAACCGGGGGAGATGTATTTTTCTCGGGTTCCATAGCTGCAGGTGCCTGGGGTGGACTAGGCATTGTGGACTTCCAAGACCTCAAGCCCCTCATCACGTACGTTAGCGGTGCCGGAGAAGCCACCGGAGCAACTTCTTGCTCCTCTATCCCTATCTCACCCTCTACCAAAGAAAGGAGTGTTCGGGTCATCGAAGGATAGATAGTTTGGAGGGAACGAAGAGAAAGCCAGTCTTTATGACTATAGAAGCTACCTTTCTCGGCCTCCTTTGCGGGAGAGTGCACGGCGACAACATCCTCCCTGGGCCTCGCCATAGGAATCTCTTCCGCCCCCACTCCGGGAATGATAACCAGAGCATGATCTTCTACACCTCTTGAAATGCCAATAGCTAACAAGGTTACAAGGCTGCATTCTTAGTAGGCAGTCCGACTATGAAGAGGCATAGGGACAAAGAAGCTGTACCCCTAGTTCGGCTTGACGCGGCACTAGAAGCGGCAAACTCTTCGAAGGAGGGAAGCCCGGGGGCTAAAGGAACGGTGGTAGGAGGTGCCTCAACCTCGGCCCGTCTCTTCTTGGCCCTCCTCTTCTCGCCCGCCTTCGTCGCAGCCAACGCCTCCTTCACTGGTGACTTTGCCCGTGCACGCTTGCTGGCCGGCGGTAATGGCGTAGGTGTCGGAGCTGGCGCCAACGTGACGAATTGCAGCGGTGTCCATACATGCGAAAGGAATTGCCTGTAATAGTTCATCTTATAGCCGAAAGGATGCTCTACACGGACTAATCAATACCGTGAACATGGTAGAAAAGGGAATATCACTGTTACGGTCAATAAACCCAAAATAAACATGCATATATACATATATGAAGATGGGAAAAGGTGTTATACCTGAAGGGCCGGTGTAAAGACGAGACAAAGGCCAGTATGACAAAGATGGCTCCTTGTCTCTGCGGGCCGCCTCCCTGACTAGCCAACACACGTCCCCAACCTTGGCACATCGATCAATGAGGACGGCAAAGTCTGAATGGTTCCGGGACGCAAGGCAGCAATATAGATTCAAGTGGTCCACTCCTCACCCGTCAGCATAATGAAAGGACAGATTGAGGTTCTTGTCTAATATGGTTGCTGCCGGATCCTCAATCGTAAGCTCGTGTACTCAGAGAAGAACAAATAGCCATGTGGTTTGCTGATAACGTTCGGGCCTCCAATACTCCTTTTTCACAAACACCCGATAGGGACAAGTAAAGTCTACCTTAGGGCACCAGCTCTGAGACGGGGTGACTTTCTCCTCTACTGGAAAGGGATAGTTGATCAGATCCAGCCGGGCTGTCCCTATTCGGCATAAATCTCAGAGAGACCGCTTGAAATCATCAATCGAAACTTTCGGCAGGTCGATGGGCGGGGGCAGCTTAAGCGGCTGAGCTTCTTTTGCGGGCAGATAAGTAGTCCTCCACCTCCTTCTTTCTGTCGGATTTCAGTCGAAGCAAATGCTCCAGGTCAATGTCAAGGACGGCCGCTTTCTGCATGCTCAGAAATTTCCTCTCGGCGTCGTCCCAGCAATCTATTTTACACAGTCGGTAAAACCCCACCCGGGCATTCCACCATTTAATATAGTCTTCTGTCACCCATGGAAATTGCCCGGGGGCCGGTACCCTAAAGGACGAGGTGTCTGATCGGTGGAAGAAGTCCCACCAAGCCCCCTTGAAGCATCCTCACAGGCAGAGGAAATTGGGCACTGTGCGTGGGTATATGCTTGTCATACCCAAAATTACACCCGAAGCAGAAGGGATAATATGGCTCCAGCAATAATGTGCTCCCCTTCCTGAAAACAAGAACACTGGGGTGAATAGACAACGCCCAGTCGTGGAGTTCGGGCTCTAACAAAGGGCGGCTGACCGTACGCTGGCTGATGGGGTGGATATACCTCTCCACCTGATCGTCCTTACATTCCCTTTTGCTATTCACTAAGGGGCTAGAATGGGCCGCCAATGCCCAGAAGTGGATGCTGCCTGGGGCGTCATGAGGAATTGTCGTAAGTCTACCCCTCATAAGATACAATTGTGCTAACGCTGACCCAGGCTCCGCGCTCTCAAATTCCAACATCTGGGGAAATAGCGTCTAGGCTTGAAGAGTGCGGGGCGCATACTCTGGAAATAAAGTGCAGACCCATGCGTTGAAGAAATGCATAGGCCCAAGTAGCCGCACCTGCCGCGGGAGCTAGCTCTTGCTAACGTCTCCCAGGGTCTTGTAAACCAGGCACAGTGCAGCTGGGCAAAGTGACAACTTGAACTCCCAAGCCATCTAATAGGCGGGGTATATGGTTTCTAGCCGAATGACGCTCTCATCCCCATATGGCAGAGTGAAAGCACAGAGCCAGTAGGAGAGGAAGGCCACATAATGCGTCATGGGGTCGACGCCCGCTGGGTTGGGGCCACTCTTACGCCCTTTGAAGACAGCACTGTTGTTGTACCCTGACAATTTCCCCAGCAAAATACCAAGGAACAAGGGCTCGGGAATTTCCCCAAACACCTTTAAGGCATGGGCTACCCGGCCCCTCCGGCAACCCAGTGGGCCCGACCAATGGCCCCAACCCGCTAGCCGAGGTGTACGGTAGCATTAACAACTAACCGGGATCACTCCCGACCCCTCAGTGGCAGACTTTGTTCGCATTCTATACAACCACCGGGCCAGCCCATGGGTGCCCCCAACTACAAAGCCACACCACGTGGCACTTAGTAAAGAGGCTAGGGGGCTACCCCGGGATGCCTTCCTTCAACCCTCCAAGGTCAAAGGGGAACCCAAATAAGTCAACCACAGGCTTTGGAGGCCCGCAGTACACATATACGGCTCACACATGTGTATCAGGCATTTTCCTGAACGTCTTGTGAGCACACATATTCTAGCCTTTCTACTGCAAACCACGGGCCGACCCGCGGTCCCAGCATACTACTCGGGTTCTACAATGACCCTCCAGCAAGTCGGGGCTATCCTCGACCCTCAGACGCGTGGCCACGAGCCACTTATATTTAGCTCTCGGGCCAACTCGAGGCTACCCTGTCAACCCGCCGTACAGCGCGACATGCAGCACGAGGCCCGGCCCATGTGCCCGAAGTGCCTCTCCTTAGCTCCTACGAGCTCCCATCCTCAGCCCAAGGCCCATCCCGAGGCCCCTCCACAAGGTAGCTCGGCCGTACAGCAACCCGAGGTGTGTCGGGTATTTACCCGAACACCTTGCGAGTGGCAACTATGACTCGACATACAACAGCCCCCACGGGCCAATCCCAGCACCCTAGAGCCCCGTGTCCCTCAAAGGACACCCCCAGATGGTGAAAGAAGACCCCCGGGGCCATCCCTTGGGGTTGCAACGTGCCCGGGGCCAGTTCGCCCAAGGGCGCGGGCGCGCCCCCAGGGAGGGCGAACTCCCCGGGGGCCGCGCCCTCTCCCCAGCCCAGAGGCCCGACGGTCCTCCCCAGTCCCAGTTCGTGCAAATTCTCCGTCTCACGGTGCAAGGTTCGTGAAAGGGTCCATTCACCGTACCCGTACGTGGAAGAAGTTGCAAAGAACGCCCATGACGAGGTCCTCAGTCAACACGCTCGCAAAGCTCCACGTATCCTGCTCAGTCTTGTCCTTTTCTTCTTAGTCAAGTTAGGAAGAAAATAACAAAAATGGGATTTTATAGAGGTGGGGCTGCCCCCCTCTCTCTCTCTCCCTCCACCCAGTCCGCCTAAACCCCCCAGGGGGGGTTTAGGCGGACCAGCCTGACCCCTCAGGCTGGTCCGCCTAAACCCCATTACAATAAAAAAAGCTTTTTTAATTAAAAAAGGTGCCCAGCCAGTCCGCCCAAATCCCCTGGGGGAGGGGGTTTAGGTAGACCAGCCTGCCCCCCCAGGCTGGTCTGCCTAAACCCCATCCAAAAATAAAAAAATAGTTTTTTAACAACAAAAAAACCCCTCCGAAGAGGGGTTTAGGCGGACCAGACCAGCCCATGGGGCTGGTCCGCGGACCAAACCAGCCCCTTGGGCTGGTCCGCCTAAACCCTATTCCCCCCACTCCGTTGAACATAAAAATAATAATAATAAATATTTTCCTTAGGGTTTACTTGGACGAAGTTGAACCCTCAACTTGGTCTGCCTAAACCCTACCCCATGATCCTTTAAATTCCTATAAATTCCACCCCTTAGAAGCTCAAGGGGCAATGAATGCATGCACAAGCAGACGCACAGACGGACGGACAAACACCCCCGACCTAATTACTGCACCCTCAGACTCCCGAGACTTTCGGCAAGGGTCGGGAACGCAAGAAGCTAAGTGCGCGTGTGGTTGGCTTGCTAGTCGGCTCACACATGCCGAGGGTATGTCACGTGTACTTCCCTCACACGGAATTTAGTCGTCTCACACAAGTCCATCCTCGTCGCATGTAAGGTGACTATGTCAACGGTGAGTACACCCACATCCCGGGTCCGTCCGTGTACGCCAACTTACGATGACGAAACGCACTCCATGATGCCGCGCCTAATTCATACATGGAATCGCGTGCCTACTGCTCACGCCTCCAACCGGCCGTTGGCCACCCGGATTAACAACTTGAGTCTAGTCGAACCTCTGGCCCGGGAATCATAGTCCCAGGGCAGACCTCGACTCCCTAGCATGACGACACTCGCCGTCCGAGACTCGGACCCGACCGCTCACCTCGAGCCGTGTCCGACCTCCACCAGGCGCCAGTCGACGTCCGCCTCCGCCACCAAGGCAGTCAGGCTCACATCGATCCCTTTATAAGGAGTTTCTGTAAAACACGTGGATATCCGCTTTATTACGCAATGACCCGGGGACCGACCCACATGTCGGAGTTATCCCGCGGCTTGCGCCAGTTGTACTTTGGCCCCCTCGGCCTATTTGTAAAGCCCACGTGGCCCTCATGCAACATAAAACCAGTGGAATACAAGCACCTGCATTCGGGTCCCCAGCTTTCTACCTACACCACTCGGCGTACGTGCCTAACATCCTGACTCCAGTAAACACCCCTCAGTCGAAAGCGCACCCACAGCTACGGAATGCTCCCGGCCCTCTACCCACGGCTTCAGATATATATACAGGCTTCTCTTCAGCATGGAACGAAGGTGTTCGGATTCAATCCGATGTAAATTAACACCGGTTGCTTGCGACCGGTGGGGAAAGACGTCCAGTACACAATTCCTACAATCGCCTGCGCACTCGCACCCGTGGAACCCCTTTTCTCCATGTGTCGCTCAATCACTCGAGCCCATGTGCCACGTCCTGATGATGCTTCCCCGGTCAACCCTTGGTTCCATGGGTGACTGTCGAGAAATCGACTGGCACGCCCGCACCCTGTCCGGCTAACCCATGCCCTTACATTTCCATGCCATTCGACCCTTTTTGACTTTCCGTAAGAGGAGAGTGCCCGATATCGCCGTGAGAGGCATGCAACCGTAAGAGGATACCCGAGATATATCAAACTCTCGTATTTTACTTCCCCCGCTGTATCCCTTCCTTCACCCCAGACATCGGCATAAAAACCCCCGCAACAACTGTCCAATTCTAATTTTCTCCTGCCGTGTTTCTTCTGAGCTACCGCAACGTTGACAGAAGGGAAGTCATTGTATTTCTTATCCCCATGGAAGAAATATCTTAGCCACATTCCCATGCGCACTCTTCTTTGCTCACTGCGTAGTGGCTACGTCTCCCCATGGTATGACAAGCAGAGCTCTCGGTACGCCTTCATCAGGTACCGATAAGAGAAGCCGATTGTGTACGTCCCGTCCCCATCGGTTTCGTCTTTGATCAACTCTGGGAGGCACACTTATTCATACGGCTCCCCGTCAATGGGTAAGCCGGTTAGTTGATGAAGGCTCATAGGTCAAGGGAGGTTTCTCCTTCTGCGGTGTAGAAGGTATTGAACTCCACATTGAAGACCTCCATCATCCCGCAACATAGGCCTTTGGAGATGGGGTATTTGAACCGGGAGGCATATATGCTGTGGTACACCCCGGCCCTGATCAGCAGTGGGGCATAGTTGTACATCATGTAGTCAGTGAATTCTACTGTTCCTTCCCTGAAGCTATGGGCGTCTTGGACTTTAAAATCGGCAAACCAGCCTATGGCCAGCTCATGCTTGAAGCGAATGGCCAAACAGTCCAGAACGAATGGCTCTTCCCGATACCCCCATTTTAGTGGGGCCAAGAACAATCCGAAGTGGGGCTACTCCTTGTGTACCCGCCCGGTAACATTATCCCAACGGGCTGACGTGAATTCTGGAGCCCACACCAGCTTCCCTTCAGATGGAGAGAGTTCATCCAGCCCCAGCACGAGCTTCCATTCCCTTGGCTCTCCCAGTAAATACATGGGCACACTCCTTGAGACGGTGGAAGCCAGGCTATCCCTGGACTTTAAAATAGCCTGCTCCACGTCCTGCACAGCCCTGATATCCCGCTTCCCCCGGGAACTGAAGTGCTTCAAGAAATAAATCAGATGTTTGTCCTTCGGGAGGTCCCGCCGGTAGTCCCTTCCCGGTTAAAGGTGTAGCCCGCATGGGTTAAGGCGAGGCGCTCAAATTCCATAGTGGCGGTATCGGAGTCTGATGACTCTACCAGCATGGCTATTTTTGCATGTTCTCTGTCAAGGTCCCCCACATTCAGCCATGTGGCAGCAGGGGGAGCGACCGAGGGAGCAAGCCTGGTGCTCACAGTACCCTAAGAAGAAGATGCACTTGGAGAAGCCATTTCATGCAAAACACCAACAAATGAATGGTCAGAATAAAAGATTACATATGGAATAGAAGACGAGAAGACTACTGCTGAAATTAAGTGAATGGAACATGAATATTTCTGACGAAATTTTGGCAGAATCTCCCCTATGCCAGGAGCACAAAAGGGAGAAGCGGGTGCATGTCCACAAGGAGTGATGGCTCCAAAAAGTCATGGTGCGCACGGAAGCGGCAACACCAACTAATGTCTCGCCCTTTCGGGCTACCCACTAGCCCTGAGGCCCTAGCCGCTGGCTATTCCCCACGGGTTCCCCTGGTCCGGTGGCACTCCCCAACTCCTGATCTGGTGGCACCCCCCCAGACTCCTGATCCGGTGCCACTCCTCGGCTCTTGATCCGGTGGCCCTTTGCCAGCCCTGATCCGGTGGCACTCCCCAGGCCCTGATCCGGTGGCCCTCGACCGGCCTTGATCCGGTGGCACTCCCCAGGCCCTGATCCGGTGGCATCCTCTGGCCGTGATCCGCTGGCCCTCCACTGGCCTTGATACAGTGGCCCTCCACTGGCCTTGATCTGGTGGCCCCCCTGCGAGCCATCTTCCGGTGGCTCGTATGCAGCCTCCATCCGATGGCCCCGTGAGGCTGCTGAATCGGTGGCACTAGCGATCGCCGCCTCTGCATCCCTCGCACGTGAAGAAGAAGAAGAAGAAGAAGAAGAAGAAGAAGAAGAATAAGAGAAGAAGAAGAAGAGAAGAAAGAGAAGAAGAGAAGAAGGAGGGGAATGCGAAGGGGCTTAGGGTCCCACGGTCACCGCCCCACCATGCGAAAAGGAAGAAGAAAAAGAGAAAGGGGAGAGGAAGAAGAAAAGAAGGAGAAGAAGGAGACGGAGGGACGGCCAGAGCCCGTCACAGCGGTCGAGGGAAGAGCGATCAGTGGCGAGTAGAAGGAAGGAGAGGAAGAAGGGGCGCTGGGGCTCGGGGTTTTGAAATTCAAACGAGGTGAGGGGGAATGAACCACCCCTCCCCATTCTTTTATAAGGGGCTCAGGCCCGTCGAGCACAAAAAAAGGAAAAAAAAAGAAGTAAAGGGAGGCAGAAAAGAGATAAAAAAAGGAGGAACAAAAGAGAGAGATAAAAAAAGAAAAAAAAGAAGAGAAAACAAAAGAGAAAAAAAGAGAGAAGAAAAAAAAGAGAAAAAATATAATAAATACACACACACACACACACACACACACACACACACACACACACACACACACACACACACACACACACACACACACACACACACACACACACACACACACACACACACACACACACACACACACATATATATATATAGTGTGTGTGTGTGTGTATATGAATACACGTATGCCAAAGCCAAACCAGGATCGTCGTCGTCTCCTTGGCTTTGCCGGTCCCTGATTTCAAAGCCTCGGTGATACTCTATGAGGGCGAGTGCACTCACGTGCACCGCTTGCCTCATCCTTCACCCGCGCTACCCGTGGGTGGGTGGCATTTATGGACGCGAAAAATTTTGCGTCTGTAAACTTCCCAGGTACACATCAGAAGATGAAATACGCGTCTCCCCAGGGCGCGGGGTGTCAAAGCTCGTCCGACCCAAATACTGGGAAAGAAGATCCCGAGGAGACTCTATGTCTAGGCTCTGGAGTATTCAATTGCCCGACAGTACCTCACATTCGCCTGGGCGCATTAAATGACGGGGAGCTAGATGCTCCTGAATGTACACACTGCTGTGGGTTCACCCTTAGGCCTTTGGCAGCGAAGAACACACCGGGATGCTCGAAACTCTTGAGTCTCTAAAGAAGATCAACAATTGTGAATGGCGAAGTACCCACTGTCAACCCACACTCGGGCGGGCAAGTTGAACCTTGGGTTAGAAAGGGGAATGATTCTGGGCTTGAAGGCATTGAAGAATCAGTGCCCAAATGATCCGGTGGCCCCCCACCATGCTGAATCGGTGGCTCCGCCTTCCTCACGATCCGGTGGCACTATTGAACCCCTCATCTGGTGGCCACGACAAGCCCCTGATCCAGTGGAGTTCTCCCCCCTTGATCCAGTGACGCCTTCCCCACTGCGATCCGGTGGCACCTTCCCCATTGCGATTCGGTGGCCAGCCCACGGTGATCCCTTGGCCTTCCCCGTGAGGATCCGGTGGCGCCTTCCCCCGTGGCAATCCGGTGGCCAGCCCAGTGAGCCGGTGGCCGTCCAACCAACCTCATCCGGTGGCTTTTGGCCCTGGCGATTCGGAGGCGTCTGCCCGCGGCTTTGATTCGGTGATTTGGCGAACCCTTCATCCTGTGGCCCCCTTGGGTATCTGTGGCGTCCGCCTCGCCCCTCAACTGGTGGTGTCTACCCAGCAGCCCCCTTCATCCGGTGGCCCGTTTCAGTGGCTCATCTAGTGGCTCCAGCACATTTAGATGAAAACAGCAACCCCTACTTTTCGTAGGACTGGCGGTCAGTACCTCTGTCCATTGGTTTTCTCTCCGGCGCGCAATGGTCTCGAATCGAGTTGTCACGATTCGGGCAAACTTCTACGACGTACCAGCTCAGCTACCAACTCCTTGCATGTGAGACCCGTCCTTTAATAGATCTTTACCGGTAATGGAATAGAATTAAATCCATGAATTTTGGCTAATTTTATGAAATTTATGGGCCTTTTCTAATATTTAATCTAATTAGATTGAAGCCTTTAGGTAAATAAATGGGCATTTACACGTTTTTGCTTAATTGAGGGTTTAGAATGCGAATAGGGTTAAAAATAAAAAAATAATATTTAACCTTTTTTTTAACCCTCTCGATCTCCCCTCTCTCTCCCACTTTCCCTTTTCTCCCCCCTCCCCCCTTTTCTTTCACCCGACGGGGCGAACTCGCAGGCACCCGCGGTGCACAGGAAACCCGTGAGGCCCCCCCCTCGCCCGTCCCTCATCTTCGCGGCGGAGGACGGCGGCGGTGACCACCTCGGCGGCGACCTCGAGCGGCGGCGGCTTCTCCCCCTTCCACCGCAGACGGCCGCGAGCCCCCTCCTCTCGCCTTCCTCTTCTCGGCGGTGCTAGGCGGCCCAAGAAAGGGGAGGATGGCCGGCAGCCTCACCAGTGACCGGGCAAGGGGAGGACCGTGACCGGCCTCCCCCTCTCTCGCCCCCCCTTTCCTCCTTTCACGGTGCGCGGAGGCGAACGAGACCGGCGACCCTCTCTCCCTCTTTCTCTCTTCTCAGCACACTGGCGACCCGACGACCTTGGTGGAGGAGCCGGAGCTCCGTCGACGAACCGGCAAGGGGTAGAACATGGCGGCGGCCTCGTCGGAGCCAAACCCCGGCGCGGAGACGCGGTTCCACGATGACATCGAGCGACCCCATCTTCCCTCCTCACGGCGAAATTGGCATCCTCGACTTAATCCTGTGGAGAGGCGGCAGGGAAAGGACGAACCGCGACGTCCCTCAGCTTGCATGCGGCCGGATCGGGCGTTTCCATTGCATATGAGGTAGGGGGATCGTCGCCCTAGCCCGTTAAATTGTTCCAAAAGCATGCCCATTGTCTTTATGTTTTAAAAGCATGCCCATCGTCACTGAGTTCATAGATTAATAAAAGTATGCCCATCGTCGCTGAGTTCATAGATTAATAAAAGCATGCCCATCGTCGCTGAGTTCATAGATTAATAAAAGCATTCCCATCATCGTTGAGTTCATAGATTATAAATTATTATATTGAGATGATGGATTGGCAGGGAATAGGTTAAAAATGGATTGCCAGGGAACCGGTTAAAAATAATAACTCCCGTCGATTTGAGTCGACCAAGAGGGGATCCGGTTATGATTCCGGTAGGTCTGATTCTCCGGTAAGGACTATGTTTCAGTTATTCTAGATTTTATAATGATCCGCCATAAACCATTTATTGACTCGAGCGACTGACGATTAGACTGCGTAAATAAATTAAATTTGAATGGTGGAAGAAATCTCACGGTTAATCCGTTGAGTAGCACGCGGCGGTTCGTTGTTCGAACGCCTAAAACCATAGCGGCCCTAGTTCGACCGCTTGTTCTATATTGATGCGTGTTCATTTAAATTATGCATTTAATTATGGAATGATTGCCATTTTGGCATATTCAATTATTTATGCATTGAATTATTGAATAATAGCCATCTTAGCATATTCAGTTAATTATGTCTTGAATCTTGTATATTTGCCATGTTTAATTGTTATCATAAATTATGGCATGATTTTAGATCCCAATAGAGCTAAATTCTATTTCCTAGTGATGGAACCACCAGTCGTAGCCCGATGACTTTCAGTGTTGATCCCACCCGGGAGAGGTGGCGGGGTATACCAACTTCACGGTTTTTAAGCTAGTTCCGTGGGCCCCAGTCCATCTGTAGCGTCCTACGGAGGGGAATACTAGCTAGAGGCCTGGCTCTAGGCACGAGCCGGTGTGTGCACACGTGGTCAGAGACTTGGACTGACACTGACGAGTGTTGCTCTGACTAGTTACTTATTTTGGTACTGTTACGCGTCTCGCTTGCTATGATCAGGCTTGCGTAGATGCTTGAGACGCAGTGTAAGCCATCAGTGGACGCATCTAGTTTCTTCTTTTGGTGGATCTCCTCTCCTTCTCACTCTTGTCACTTGGAAATGATTGAGTTATTGTCTATTGGTAGATTTCGAGTACTTGCGTTTAAATTCTAATTGGCATGCTAGTTAGCTGTTCATGAACTGTTTAGTTAGTTTTACATCTTTATTAAATTATCATTTATTTATGTCAATGCATGCTTTACTGCTTTACTTTAGTTAGTTGCGAGTTAGGGATTTCTGTGAACCCTACTGAGTCTCTACTGTGAGACTCACCCCTTCCTTTCACAGGTGAGGCGGAGCAATCGGCTGTGGGATTCTCTCGTGCTTTTGGCGAAAAACCTTAGAGCCAGCAGTGGTCTGTTAGTGGTCAGTCTGTTCCTTTTCTTCTTTTGAGCCGGGCTACGTCCCGTGTAGTTATTTATTTTTTGACCATTGTACAGTGTGGGACTTGTGATATATGGATCTGGACGACTTGTATAAATTTACCACTCTGAAATGTTTAATTGCTTCCGTTTAAAGTTCTAATGAATGCTTTTATTAATATTACGCGTGTAATTTCTATTCGTTATGCATCTCCTCGACAAACACTCACTAACCCTTACGGGGCCTCATCGGCCTCTTGGGTGGCTTCCCCGAGCTCTTGGTATCGGTAACTTGATGATATCGGGTTATCAGTATCCGGATCTCCTGGGTCGTCACACTGCAGAACCCAAATCAGGGAATTGGGCAGCAAACATGGTAGGGAGAAAAGACAGGAGGGAAGATTCAAAGTCTGCATGTTGACCTCTCCCTGGGCGCCAATTTGGTCACTGCGAAGGGGCTCTGTTATAAAAGGGAGCTAGCAAGAGAAGAAAGAAAAGAAGAGAAGGGGAACGGAAGCAACAACAAGAGGAGACCCCCGCTGCGTGTGCAAAGGAAAAAGAAGAGCCAGAAGAAAAGAGAGAGTGAATGAGAGGGAGAAAAAGGAGAAAAGCTTGTTTGTGTGTGTAGCAGGTGAGGGAAAAGAGAATATGGGGAAGAGGGAGCCTTTGCTCTTCTCCTCCTTCGCTCTCTCTATCAGGCCCAGAGCTTTCCTTCTTTTCTTTCATTCTTCGCCCATGTACTCCGGTTCTTTCCCTATTGGCCTTATGGCAGGAGCTTTTGTAACCCATTCTGTATTTTGAATGAATGAAAGAAAGTTTTCTCCTTGTTTGTGTGTCTACTTGATCCCCACCATCCTCTTTGCATCGCATAAATCCCCTTAGTCTGACGGCCAAGAACCCGCTCAACGTGATGAGTGGGGTTCTGAAGCCAATGTTCCAATGAATGTTCCATTCGATGCTTCTCACGCTTTAAGGCCCTACCAGTCACCCTCCGGGTCGTGTGTTGTTTCCTTTCTCCATTCGAAAACCCACAGGGAGCATCTGCTAAGGTTTGGTTTCTCCGAGGCCTTGGGCACAGCCTTGCATGTATTGATACCTCAAGACCTACTGGAGGGCCTTCATTCCCCCTCCCAGTGTCAGCTAGCCCATTCCCTTTGTGTTATTTGGCTTGAGCTTCATTTCTTCCCTCTTCCTTTTACCCTCCTTTGCTCCCTGTCTGCACCTCACCACTGTCCCTTTCAGTCTGCCGAGATCACTCCCTCTTGTGCCTCGATTCGACGAAGTTCTCCCTATCCCCATCCGGTGGCCTTGCCACCTTCTTGATCCGGTGGCCTCGCCACCGCCCGTGTTACCCGGTGGCCTTGTCACCTTCTTGATCCAGTGGTCTTGCCACCGCCCTCATTCTGGTGGCCTTACCACCTTCTTGACCCGGTGGCCTTGCCACCTTCTTGATCTGATGACTTTTCACCCTTGCACTTGATTCGGTGGCTCTGCCACCACCTTAATCCCGTGGCTTTGCCACCTTCTTGATCCAGTGGCCTTGCCACCTTCTTGATCCGGTGGCTCCTCCAAGCCCTCTCATATCCGGTGGCCCTTCTGTGATCTGAATTTGTTCGTGTTTGATTCTCTGCCATTTTTCGACGCGTTTGTTTTCGAGTGTTTCTGCTTCCGTGCGCACTCGTACTGTGTAGGGGCCATCTCGGACTTGTCCGTGGATGCGTACCCGCGTTACCCCCCCCCCCCAGCATGCGGGTCCGGGGGAGTTGCTGCCGAATTTTTGCCAGACTAATACATATTAAAATACAGAAGGAAGCAACAAACAAATGCAATCAATAATAGTGAGAAGCTCTGACTGAGACAAGAGAACTGTGGAAGACACGAAGAAACTGAATATGAACACCGTAGTGACAGACTGACGAATATGACCCCGAACATCAGCTACATAAATAAAGAAGGGAATCAACTAAAGCTCCTCATATGCATTTCATGAACAAAAGAGATCCCCTCACATGCATTTAATCACTGCATTGCATTTCATCCACGCTTGTGTGCCATGACCCCGTGGTATATGAAATGGCGACGTGTGGAAGGTCGGGTCACGCCCGGCTGAAAGCCACCACTATGCATGAGTGGGACACTCCGCCTCGTACCGTGGATTAATTCATAAACCCAACTAAACCTCGTGCATGCTCTAATTCGTGGGCCTTTGCGTGCCATATCTAATTAAAACCTCCCGCATACAACCCATTAATGCATATTGAACCCATATTAAACCCGCATAACCTTTTCTCGAGATCATGACACATCTGAGTCTTCTACAAGCGAAAGTGGGCCGTCGGTATCTCACTGCCAGGGCTGGGTGCGTCGACGTAGCCTTCCGCTGTGTCGACCCACTCACCACCTGCACCCCTTTCCTTGACAACTGGTGCGTTGACGCAGCCTTCTGCTGCGTCGAGCCATCCTGTAACTCCTCCATCGTTGTTAACTAGTGCGTTGATGCAGCCTCCCGCTGCATCGACCCAGTGGCCGTCTACAGCGCCCATCAATGATCATGGCGTCGACGCAACCCTCCTGCTGCGCCGGCCCTCCTGTTGTCTGCCGCCTCTTTAAGGGTTATTTCGTCGATGCAACCCTTCTGCTGCGTCGACTCATTGTCATCCCGTCAGCTTCTTTGCTGCCTGCTGAGCCAATCTTTTTGCCCATTCTCACGTGCATCCGTGCGTGCTTCGTAGTTTGCATTAAAGATGTTTTAACCAAAACCAAGAAAGCAGCTGAGCAAAGATGAAAAGAGTAACAACAAAACCTGAATGGATAATAACACCATCCCCGATTCAATGGCATTCGATCCGGTGTGCCTCCTAGACCCTATGTAAATAGGAAAACCAAAGTTGCCTCGCAGTGTGGACTTGGATCATGGGGGCAACCCCATCGTGGCCAAGGCCATGTGCTGTCCTGGGCCGATAACTCGCCGACCGGGGTCCATTCCCCATTTGGGAACTGAGCCTATCCTTCATGAAATTAAGCTTCGAGCATGGTATGCTCATGGCGTACACCGGCACACATTCTGTGCCCATCCCGTGTACTCTCAAGTCGGGTCATCACCCGAATATTAAAGCGACGAAACGCGGCCAATGGTGAGCTAACCGTTCTGCTGATTTAATAAACAAACGTGCACCTTCACCTCTTTAAATTTTGATTGCCATTTATCTGCTTATGTTATTAACTCATGTCATCAATATAATTCTTTTGGCCGTAGGGCCCTTATTCTTGGCATTTAATCAAGGGTGTTCTCCCCTCCGGGGAGATGTAATTAACGTCGTGACCTTTATGGCACGACGGGCTTTGGTCCCGACATGACACACACAATCATCTGATCGGTCAGACGACGCGCACCAAGGGCTTCCTTGAAGACCAAATAAACTGTCACTTTGTGACTGGCACGCCCATGCACTAAATAGACGAATGCACCCAATTAGTTAAATAATTAATTTAAAAATAATTATTTCAAAAATTAGGGCGTGTTGGAACCCTGGTTTTGATAATGACAATCTATGAGTCATGTGAAATTGAAATGCATAAATCTGTCTATATTTCATCATTGCATATATGATTAAGTCCGTGCATAGTTGCGTCATTCAGCTTACAAGGTCTGTGCACCTTGCATCTGTTGCATACGAAGTCCATGCATCTGTTGATAAAGTCAGTGCAGCGTTACATCAAGCATAAAAGAAGTCCGTGCATATTCTATTTGTGCATTGAAAGTCGGTGCGTGTTCTGTCTCTCGTGTATAGAAAGTCGGTGCACCTTTTAGTTAAGTCTATGCATACCACGTTATCTGTCAGATAACGTAGGTATATGTCTTAGTCGTTTACATTCATAGTCGGTGCATGTTTTCCTTTCGTTCATGCTAAGTCGGTGAAGTTCATGTTCATTCCATACTTAAGGTCAGTGCATCTTTTTGTTCCTTGCACATGCGACGTCTGTGCATGATTTGTTTATGAAGCTTTGGGTCTGTGCATCCCTGGCACCTTGCACAGACCAAGTCTATACACACTCTTCTTATGCCTTATTAAGTCTGTGCACATTCTGTGTGAGCAAAATCAAAGTTCGTGCATTCGTGCATTCGTGCATTTCGTGCATTTCGTGCAACTAAGTCTAAGCAAGGTTGCTCACGACACGATTAAGTTTGTGCAAGTGTATGCATGCTGCATAATAAGTCTATGCATATCTCATTTGATGCATAACGGAATCTGTGCAACCTTTTTCTCTCGCACGAACAAAGTCTGTGCTAGATAGGATTTGGCATTTTACGTCTGTGCAATGTGTGTATTTTGCACACACCAAGTCGGTGCATTCAGTGCTCTTGCACACACGTAGTCTGTGCATCTCTTAGCTCTGCACTCATAACAAGTCTATGGATTTCACTGTTGGAGTCTGTACATGCTTTCTACTTTGCATATAAATGTTAATGCACCTTAGTTTTACTAATGCGTACAACGTATTTGACGAAATGCCTTTTACTCATCGGACAGGAACTTAAGCAATTCAAGGGGATGAGTCACGTGGCTCGTAGTCCAACTCAGCAAAGGGGCACATGATCCAAGGAGCAGCCAAGCCTGGAAATTTTGCCACATGGAAAGCCAACCTATAAATTCTGACACGTGGCTAAGGAATTCCAGAATCCTCTTGGCGGGAGTGTTCCCTCCACACGCCTAGGGCGTGAGCTCGTGGGTCCCTGACTGAAGATATATATGACCCCTCTTCTGCGAACAAAATGGCTACTGAATCGAAGACATCTGAGTGGAGATCTAAAAAAGAAAGAAAGAGGAGAGTTGCAGAGAAGAGCAGAGCAAAAGAAAAAGAGAATTCGTGAGATAGAGATTAGAAAGAGATAGAGAAGAATCAGAGTGTGTGTGGTAGAGAGATTCAAGCAGAAAGAGAAAAGAAAAAATGCGATCAACCCAGATTGAGAGAGAAGATCTGTGAGAGAGCCAAGTGAGAGATTGAGAGATGAAGGAACTGAGAGTTGCATTCATCGGTCTCTTGGTTTAGAACCAGAGCCAATCTGCTTATTGTCCTGAGCTACATTCCAGTCTTGTTTTTGGTTTTCTATTTTCGTTTGTCTTGTTTTAAAACTCTTGTTACTCAAGCTGTGTGTCAGCGTTGCAGAGAAGGATTTCTCTGGACAGGTAAAGCTGTAATCCTCAGCGGGCAAAGGTGGATTCCTATGGATAGGTTAAGCTGTAATCCTCAACGGTTGTAGAGGAGGATTCCTCTGGACAACAAGCTGTGAAGCTCAGCGGGTTGTAGGGATTCGTCCCCGAAGCTGTGGATCAGCAGCAAGCTGTTAGGCAGCAGTGAATCCACACTCAGTTGAGTGTGGGGTGGACGTAGGTCTGAAGAACCGAACCACCTAAAATCCTTGGTGTTCCTTGTGGTTTGATTGTGTGACTATTCATCGTCAGATGCATGGTAGGCACGGCTTCAATGCATACACCTAGTTGATGGAACTTGTACATCAGTTTAGAGAGTCCTGATCAAGTTGTCATGAATCTTATTTTTAAATTGGTCAAAAAATTAAGAGAGGGATTCATTCACCCCCCTCTGAATCCATTGCATCTATCCCAACAATTGGTATCAGAGCGGGTGTCTGCACGGAGGGTCCAACGACCTGCAGATCCGTTCCTAGATTAGGTGTCGGTGTGATCTGTGTCTGATCTATTTTGCATTTCGATTTTTGATCTTGTCTGAGCATGGCATTCATAACTGATCTCCCGAGATTTGAGGGTCTAGGTTTTTATAGCTGGCTTAATCAATTTAGAGAGTACGTGATGCAGGTTAATCCAGATCTATGGATAATCATTGCACACAGTCCTTATGAAGTTCCAAAGGATAAATCCTTATGGAAAACTTCAGATCAGCTGAAATTCTCTAAGAATCAGAAGGCCCTGGAGTTAACCCGAAGGGCGATAAACACTGACAAATTCCCGTGTGTATTTGAATGCTGTAGTGCCTCTGAGATTATCAACATGATTGCAGTTAGCAGGTGTCAGGACGGAGTGAAATGCTTCATGGCTGCAGATGAAGATCATGATCAGATGGAATATACTTCGTCACAGGTAAATTCTGAAACCGCCAATTTAAGTTTTGATGATCTGATTGCTTCGAATGAACATTTGATTGAGAAATATGATAAAGTCAAGTCTGAAAAGAAAAAGCTTAGAAAAGAAATGATTTCTGAAGTTACACGATTGAGAGCTAAAAATGAAAATTTGAAATCAGACATGAAGAAGGAAAGATATGAAATAGACAGATTGAAATTTGAAATGAAAGTATTAAGAATGAAGCTCTTAAAGATGAAAACTCGTGTAATGAATGTGCCTTCTTAAAGGAACTGATTGAAGACCTTGATTCTGATGATGATATGCAGAAGAACTTAATCAGATCCTTGAAAGAAGAAAATGAATCATTGGTTAAACAGAAAAAGGAAACTGATGAATATCAAGATAAATTGATTGAAGAAAATAGTAATTTGAAGGAACAGAACAAAAAGTTGATGGTTCTTAACACTGTCTTATCTGAAAGATGGCTGGCCTTTGAAAAGGGAAAATCCATTTTGAAAGAAAAGAAAACAAACAATCAAACAAAGTTTCAACAAGAAAATGAAAATTTGAAAAGTCTCAATGATTGTCTGCATCAACGAGTTATCTCATGTGAAAATGAAATCGCCACTTTGCAAGCTGAAGTTGAAGATCTAAAAAATTCTCTTTCAAAATTTGTTAAAGGGAAAGATAACTTGAATAAATTGTTGGGTTCTAACGTGAATTTTCAGAAAGAAGGGCTTGGATATGTGCCTGTTAATAAACAGACCAATGAACAGAAGAAATCAACTATTTTTGTGAAAAGTTCAGAACATGCTAACTCACCTAAGTCTTCCATTTTTCAATTCACTGCAAAGAAAATAGAAAATTCAAATAAAAATCAGAAAAAGGTTCACAAACCAAAGAAGAATGTTGAATTAAATAAGTACAAATCTATCCCTAATTCTCATATGCATGCTGCCAACTGTTCACACACACATTCACATTCTCATGCGAATGTCAATGCTATCAAACCAGTGCATGTGAATAACAAAGGAGTAACATGTCATTATTGTGGGAAGTGTGAACATGTTATGCATGATTGTTTAATCATGAAAAATGATGAACGAAGTGCAGTTAGGATGCATTCTAGAAATTTTCATCCTAGGAAACCTTCTACTGTTCAGAAAAAGAAAACTCAGTGTTATTGCTGTGGCAAGTTTGGCCACGTTGCTGCACGATGTTGGCATGCACAGGGTAGAAATAGTCACTTTAGCTTTGCTAAAACCCCTGTGTACCAAAATGTCTTTGATGAAAATAAATATGGTTTTAAAAAAAATACTGTTGCATGTTTTGAATGTGGAAAACCTAGCCACAAAGCAAATCAGTGCAGGTTGGCAGGTTTTAGAAAAAAAAATCCTCATGCTAACAGAAGTACCAATCATGTTCATTCGCATCAAGTTCATGCTCATGCTTACTCATATAAAAAGAACATGAAATCTAGTGCTTCTTGTCATTATTGTGGACAGTTTGGCCATTTCATGTCTAACTGTCGTTTGATGAAATCTGATAATTATGATGCTAGAACATTGTGGAGAGCACCCTCTAAAGGTGCAGTTGGTATCTCAGGACCCAAGACTGATTGGGTTCCTGCTTGCCCAAAATAAATGTTGTTTTGCAGATATGCCTTGGTGAAATAAAAGTGGGGCTCAATAAATTCAGGGCACAAAGGTTAGTCAAACTCCACCTCTCATTTTTGTTAATTTTGTCTGAATAATACTCTCTTTGGAATGCTGTATGATTGTTTAGATAAACTTGATTGATGCTATCTCTTTAAGAATAATACATGTTGATGAATATAATTCATGATAATGAGTAGATGCATCCATCTACATGACTTCTTAGTTTATCAAATAGATACACGTGCACAATGCATTACCAAGTCTGTGCACAGTTAGACGTGTCTGCATATTACATCAGTGCATGCTTAGCTAGTATGTTCACAATGTCAGTGCAAGTATTGTTACTGAACGCATGCATGTCGGTGCACATCCACTAGGTCTGTGCAGACATTTCCCATATACGTAACAAGGTCGGAGCACTTATTAGATGCATGCATATAAACTCGGTGCATCCCTTGCCTCGAGTGAGATGAAGTCGGTGCAGTCTTGTGTGTCATGACAAATATGGGTCTGTGCATGTTCATGTAGAACACTTACATATTTGTGTACTTTAAGAAAATCAAATAGTGATTATTTGATATCTCTGCATGTTCTGAGGGGGAGCTGAACTTATCAAAAATCGAATGCATGTTTGGGTGTTGCACGGTTTTTTATGCCAATGACCGGGGTGAAGGAAGGGATACATCGGGGAAGAAAAATACGAGAGTTTGATGTATCTCGGGTATCCTCCTCACGGTTGTATGCCTCTCACGACGGTATCGGGCACTCTCCTTTTACGGAAAGTCGGGAAGGGTCGAATGGCATGGAAGTGTCAGGATAAGGTTTAGCCGAACAGGGTGCGGGCGTGCCAGTCGAGTTCTCGACAATCACTCATGGAACCAAGGGTTGACCAGGGAAGCGCCACCAGGGCACGGCACGTGGGCTCGGGTGATCGAACGACACGTGGAGAGAAGGGGTTCCATGGGTGCGAGTGCGTAGGTGATTGTGGGAATCGTGTACTGGACGTCTTTCTCCACCGGTCGCAAGCAACCGATGTTTATTTACATCGGATTGAATCCGAATACCTTCGTTCTAAGCTGAGGAAAAGTTTGTATATATGTCTGAAGCCATGGGTAGAGGACCGGGTGCATTCTGCAGCCGTGAGTGCGCTTTTTCACTGGATGGTGTTGACTGGGAGCAGGGAGTGCTGGAGGTTCACACTAGGTGACACAGTGGAAGACTGAGGGCCTAAACGTGGATGCGAGGGCATTCGTCCAATTGGCGGTGTTATACTGAGGTGTATACTTCTTTACAGAAAAGCCGTAATGGCCAAGGTACAACTGGCGCATGTCACGGGACAACTCCGACGTGCTAGTCGATCCCCAGGTCGATGCATGATGAATGAACACATATGCGTTTTACAGAGGGGTCCTCCCGTGGCGTGGGCCAGGGCCGTGATGCCGAACGGGGGCATGTGACTAGATGACTGGAGGGATACATCGATCCGGTGTCTGGACGAGGGTCGATCACGACTCGAATTAAGCGATCGAACATGGTCTCGTGACTGCGAGGGAGCATGACGTCATGGTACGCGTGTGGTTGCAACCGACGGGCACGCGAGGGGGAAATCCCAGCATGAGGGGACGTTTGCCCATGTCGTAGCGTCCCACATACGGTGGGTGTTGACTTGAGTATGACGGCTACATACGGCGTGTGGGGAGTGCAAACGACATACCCCCCCCCCCCCCCCCCCCCCGCGTATTAGGCCGACGAACAAGTCACCCACGTAAAATTCTCCTTAGCACGCTGCTTGGAGCCGCTCGAAGCCTTGGAGGGAAGCCGGTGACGCCAATGCTTGACGTTTGATGTTCTGGATGCTTGATGCTTGATGCTTGATTCCAGATCCCCACCCCTTGAGATCCTAAGGGATTTTTATAGGGGAAGTTGAAGGGTCACAGGGATTTATGCGGACCAGCTAAGGGGGGTGAGCTGGTCTGCGTAAACCCAAGTGAATAGCGCTTGGGGTTACACGGGCTGAGAGAGAGGGGGAAGGGGTTTACATGGACCAGCCCAGGGGGCTGAGGGCTGGTCCGCCTAAACCCCACCCCAGGGGGGTTTAGGCGGGCCGGTTCTGGTTTTTTCTTTTTTCAAAAACTTAATTTTTTTTTAATTGAATGGGGGTTTACACGGACCAGCCAGGGGGGGTGAGCTGGTCCGCGTAAACCCCCCCTTGGGGGGTTTAGGCGATCCAGCCTGGGGGTCCAGGCTGGTCCGCCTAAACCCCCTCCCCAGGGGGTTTAGGCGGACTGGCGCCAAGGAGAGGGGGGGGCGGTCCCTGCCTATAAAATTTAATTTTTTGGGCCCATTTTCTTCCTAATTTGACTAAGAAAGAAAAGGACAATTAGTTGGGGAGGATACGTGGAAGCTTGTGAGACTTGTACGCATTGACCGGAGGGCGAACCCGTCGTGCTGTCGCTCCATGCTTCCGCGTGTTGACTCCTTGAACTGGTACGGCATACGAACCGCGTCGTAGGACCGTAGATCAGATGAACCTGGGCTGAGTGGGGTCGTGGGACCACCGGGCTGGAGGGAGGGCGTGGCCCCCAGGGAGTTCGCCCTCCCTGGGGCGCGAGGCCATGCCTCGCGGTGAATTGGCCCCGGGCCGGCCGTAACCCTGGGGGATGGCCCCCAGGGGTCTTCTTGTGTTGTTTGGGGTTGCCCTTTGACGAACGCTGAACTCTGGGAAGTTAGAATGGGCCCGTGGGGGCCGTTGTTCTTCGGGTTGTCGTAGTCGCTCGGAAGGTGTTCGGGTAAATGCCCGACACACCCCGGATTGCCGAACGACTTGGGTAGATGGCTGAGGGGCCGCACGACGGACCTTGGATTGAAGATAGGAGGTCGTGGGAGCTAAGAGGGGGCATTTTGAGGACGTGGGTGATGTCTCGGGTTGTGTGCCACGTTGCACGGCGGGTTGATAGGGTAGCCTCGGGTTGGCCCGAGTGCTAAAATTGAGTGGCGCGTTGCCACATATCTGAGGGTCGAGGGTGGCCCCGACTTACTGGGTGGTCGTTGTAGGATCCCATTTGTGTGCTGGAACCACGGGGTGGCCTATTGTTTTGTGTAGAAGGGCTGGAACATATGCGCCCACAAGGCGTTCGAAAATATGCCGAACAAGCGTGTGTGAGCCGCGTGCACGTGCTACAGGCCTCCAAAGCCTGTGGTTGACTTGCTCGGGTCTCCCTTTGACCTTGGAGGGTTGAAAGAAGTGTTTCGAAGTGGGCCCGTGGCCCTTTCACGGGGTGCCACGTGGCGTGGCTTAATGTCGGGGCTCCCCCGGGCGGTCCCGGGCGGCCATGTAGGATACGAGCAAAGCCCGTATGTGAGTGGCCGGGGTTGACCCCGGACAATTATTTGTGTCACCGCGTGTCATGGCAAGTTGGTCAGGACCCTTGTAGGGACCCGCAGGGTTGTAGAAAGGGCTAGATAGCCCATGCCTGGAAGGTGTCTGGGGAAATGCCCGGACCCTTACTCCTTGTTATTTTTGCTGGGAAATAGTTCAGGTACAACAAATGCCCCCCACGGGTCGTGTGTCGGAGGTGGAGACGAGGGCATACGGCCCGTGAAACCCTCCTTCGAAGTTGTTGTAGTTGTATTTTGACGCTTCATATGTTTTTATTTTGCTGTGTTGTGTGTGTTGATTTTATGGTGTTCTAACTCTCTTTTTTTTTGTATCTTGTCTTGCAGCGATGGCACGCTTCGGCAGAGATGGACGAGTCTCGAGGCGCGCGGCGCGACAGGAGGATCACTGGGTGCGGTGGACTGATCGACAGATGCCCCCTCTGGGCGCACCCGTGATCACTGTGGCTGGTATAGAGCAGCTGGACCGGTGCCATACGGCAGTGGCTGAGGGTCCAATTGGTGAGAGAGCAGCTGGAGCAGGGGCCGTGGAGGTGGCCAGGATTCTGGAGGTGGATGGTTTGTACAATTACGACCGGAGCGGTGGCTATCCATTGGAGTTCCCCCTAGATCGTCACCTATTTGAGTTCATCCGAAGCTTGAGAGGGCCATCTTGATTGGCAGGGATAGCCTGCATGGTACAGCCTTCTACAGCTATCCGAGCCTCTCGGAGGACTACTGGAGGCAGTGTCAGTTTCCCAGTGTTGATTGCTTGGGATTCTTTGACATGGCGGAGCAGTCTGGAGTCAGGGTTGGGCCGATTGGCCCCGCTAGTTGGGATTTGCACGGTCACCATCGCACAGAGACAGAGGGGACCGCTGGGTTGGTACTGGAGCCTGCTGGTTTGTAGTATGCTGGAGAGGGCTCTGATGATCATAGCATGCTGAATGGAGTCATGTGACAGACTATCACTAGCTGGTACAGTTGCTGGGCGGTGATCCTGATGGGGACATCCCCAGCCACTCCATCTTTTTTGAGACTCGGTTGCTCGCCATCGGCGCATCATCATCTCCATCACTTAATTTTGAGCAGTAGCATGTAATTTTCATTTTATTTGAGTCATAGATGTGTAATCTTTCTTTATTTGAGTCAGTTAATAGGTTAATGGGTCAGTCTGATAGTCAATTGGGCCCAACTAGTGGGCTAGGCCCAGGGGCGCCCCTCCCTTGGACTTGTCTTGTCATTAGTGCATTTGGTCAGGGTTAGTTTGGTCATATGGAATTATGTAAGCCTATAAATAGGCCCCCACTCCCCTCATATGTAACAACTTTTGATGAATCATTTTGAATAGAAGAAAATCCCAAGTCTTTCTCTCCTCCACAAAGTTTCTCTTCTCTCTCTCTCTCATTACCTCCCTCTCTCTCTCTCTCTTCAAGGGAAGAGGTGTGCCCCCTACTCTCTCTCCTCCCCCTCCCAACCACTTTCTCTCACTTCCCCTCCCTAATAACTCTTTCCCAAGTCCCCACACCTCTCCATAACTCCTTCCCAACCCCAAGATATTCTCCACCAATTCTCACCCCACCTCCCAACCCCCAACTACCCACTTCCCTTCCCAAGCATATCTCCACCTTCCCAAGGCTGAAGCAGCCCCTCCCAAGGCCAAAATTTGAAATTTCCCTCCCCTCTCTCATCCCCCATACCCTAGGTCGACCCAAGGAGAGTCCCCCTTAGGTCTGGTCGCCCCCCCTTCCTCCCATTCCATTCAAACTAGAGCATCCACCACCTTCACCCCCCCTCCACCTTGTGCTGGACCCAGCAGGCACCCTGCGTCTTCCCCCTCTCCCTGCACCTCCACCACACCCTAGCCATCTCCCATACCTCCCCCACATCCCCTCCTACACTTCCACCATCTCCCATCAGCCTCTAGCACCATCCCCACCCCAAGCTTGTGCCTACTTGGAGCTACATCGACGGATCTGTGCGCAGCTGAGGACCCGCAGAAATCCAGCAGCTTGCAGAGGCGACCTCGACTTCATCCCGGTGCACCTGGGGGCCCAAGTGATACCGTCGGAAGCGTCTCCCTGTGTTCTTCGTAACGGTGGTGGTCTCGTCCTTGTCCGAGTTCGTAGCTGCCCGGAGGAGCCGTCTTCACCGGACTGCGCTTCTTCCTCCTGACAGTCAACCTGAAGCCACTTGCAGAGACTTCCACGGCCATCCTCTTGAGGATCTGGAGGAAGGGCTTGGCTGAGTTCTTCTACGACAAGTCTACTTTCGGGAACAAGAAGCGGAACCCCGTTCGGCATCCAGAGCTCAGAGTTATCATTTTTCTCCCTCGGGTGCGTTGTTCTATTCACTCTGGGACTGAATAGACACCTGATCACTGTTCTGGCTGTCCTTGTCTACTCTGACCTCTTCCGGCATCCCCACAGGAATCGTTTCGAAGAGGACTCGACAATGAATCCAGCGACACTAAACACGCTTGAATTGGAGTTCGAGAGCACCCGTGGTGACTACTTCTTCCTGATGCATTGGTGCTGAGATAGTCAGAGCCAGAGAACAGAGTCTCTGCTCATGGCCCCGCCCCGACCAACGCCGGCCACCAGAATTCCTACCAAAATTCGGACATTCTCCTGGGCCAACCCAAGAGGTTTTGCCACTAGTCTCGTCGACAACGGAGCTCGGGAGCGGCCGCAGCGACAACAACATCACCTGTCTATCCCCTGTTCCAGAGAGCGGGCAGAACCGACATCCGCCGTCCGTTTAGTTTGTAGTTCAGCTCTTCCCTCCCCCGCCTGGCCAGCTTACAGCCCCTCCCTACGTGGAGGTAGTGTTTGACTATATCACATTATCCCCAACCCCTTATCCAACCCTCCTGCGCGAGGAGTAGTGGTGTACTCTATAAATTTTCATGTCACGGGGCATCGACGCGGCGTGCGGGTGCGTACCCACTCCTCCCCGCTCGCCCTCGTCTTCGGCCGGGATCGGTGTTCTCATACCGATCAGGTGAGCTCCGGGACACATCCCTCACTGGTTTACTTTTGCTTATTTAGTATTGTCTTTTAGCTCCGTCGGACGGTAAGTGAGCGCCCGATCCAAATTTCCCTCCAATTGAGTGGCCACCGCGGAGTGAGGCGAGAACGACCCTACAACCCACGCCTTAGGCATGCTGGCCGCCCACAAAATTGGGTATCCCAGCCCCTTAGGGGGTCAGCCATAGCGAAGCCAAGCCTCGGAATGTGAAGGTCCCACTTTGGACCCTCCCCACCATCGCCAATTTGCCCACGGGCAATAGTGACCGTTACGCGAGTGAGCTCGCCTGAGTAATTTCATCGTCAAAGTTGCTTGCTTGCGAGTCATAGGTCCAAGGTGCATCGGTCTTGTGATTATCACCCCCAAGGTGGTGTCACATCAAATTGGTATCAGAGTAAGTTCTAGACTTGTCTCTCCTAAGTCTTGTCCTAGGGCACAATTACATTAGAATCATCATTGGTCCACCCGTTGCATCATCATGTATACTCCTCTCTGGGAAATGTAGTACCATTCAGATCTTGTCAAGGGTGATACCGACCCCCTAGTCTGGGACATCATCCTAGATGATGACCTTCACTTTGACGGATCTAGCCCTAGTGCCTACCTAAAGTGGGAGGCTACCTTGGAAAAACACTTTGAGCGGATTCGGGCGTATGGACCCG
Organism: Amorphophallus konjac; assembly: GCA_022559845.1. Lineage (NCBI taxonomy): Eukaryota > Viridiplantae > Streptophyta > Magnoliopsida > Alismatales > Araceae > Amorphophallus > Amorphophallus konjac. Next base: position 63,838,684 of record CM040118.1, on the reverse strand, counting down.
AGAGAATCACCATTGCCAAGGGTCGGCTTTCACCTCGAGCCAAGGAAGAGTGGGAATATATAGTGGGCTTAAGGAGGGTTAGAAGGCAAGAGCCCATTGACACATGGGAAGACATGAAAACTGAACTTAGAAAGGTCTACGCTCCCCGACATTCCCCTTTCTACCCGAGGAGCACTACCACTCCTCCATCCCCACCCAGCCAACCTAAGACCACCCTTAGGGCCCCATTCCCACCATTCCCAACCAAACCCCTCTTAAACATCGCCCCAACACTTCGCTATCAAAACATCACCACTAAAACCCAAGTGTCCAAAGCCTCCACCTCCCCACCTAACCCCATGAGGGCCCCCACACCCCAATCAAAACTCCCTTCCACAACCTACACTATTCAAACCCAAATGGACCCCGTGTCCACCCCTCCATCGAGGCCCATAACGACCACCACCCCCCAACCCAAAATCCCCCACCAAACCGGCACCCCACAAGCCCCCATGGTCCCCACCACTACCCCTCCATCGTCTCCTCAAAAGAACACACCTCCCAAAGCCAATCAACCTAAATCCCCTTACCCAACCCACCTTTCACTTCCAACCCCAATCCTACCCCAACCTAGGCTTCCACTACTACCAACCCCAACCCAAGTCCGACCTCGCTCACCACCCCGGATGCGCCATGCGCCGGCTATCACCAAACCACCCACCTTAGATCCTCCTACCCCATTGGCATTGGAAGAAGTGGCCCATACACTCGGCCACGTGGGGACAAACACCCTTCTGGACCTTAACCCCACCAAGGAGACCACCCATGTCCAAGTTGAAGAAGAAACCTCACACGGTGGTCTTAACCGTATACCACCCTCTCTAGTTGGGGCCGAGCTCATCTTAGGAGAACCCCTTGCTAGTTGGCTAAAGGAGAACCCAATTAGAGAGATCATGCCCCATGTTTGCCCTCCCATGGAGCTAGACCTCCCCATAGTACCCTTCTCCTCCTATCACACCACCATCCAATCATATTACCAAGTGGAGACATTAGGGGATCTCCTTAAGGGTCTAGCTTGGCAAATGGAGTTGACTGGCATGTTGACCATAGTGACTGACCGACCTAGGAGCCTTGACCTACTACACCTATGTGTCGGGTCTATCACCTCAATGTGCACCATAGGTTGCTACACTAGCGACCTTCTTCTATTCCTCCCCACACCCGATGAACCCGACCGTATCCTCGAATTGGAGTTCCTAATATCGGGTAGAAAGCCAAGTCATCCCCTTATGGCCAACCCACCTACCGATAACTTCGGCCCAATTATGTCATTAGAGGAGGAAGACCCACCACCATATTGTAAGGACCTTGAGGTTGATAAGATGGATTTAGAGCTCCTTTCCCCTGGGTACACTTACGATGATCCCTTTGATCCCAACCTATGGAAGCCTAGATACCCTTGTGACCCACCCACCTCACTCACCACCCACCTTTTTCTACCCTCACCCACCATGCTGGACCAAACCCCTCCCTTCCTAGAACTGGGTTATACCATGGGAGCCATGACTTCGGGCAATATACACTTAGGGATTGAGGAAGTGCCTCTTCCCATAATGTCCACCTTCCATGATCCCTTCGACCCTTTCAAGTGGAAGTTCAAGGGCCACCCCACATCCATGCACATGAAAGTCATCTTTGGGATAGGAATGCATGAACCTTGGCGTACCACACCACTTGGCATGATTCATAAGTCGGGTACATTCATTCACATCACCCACATGTCAAGTAGGAAGCATAAGTGGACCATATTCGGATGTAATGGTCCACCTTCATTCATCATGAGTCTTAAGCATGAAAGGAGAATACATGGATGTCCGGGTCCCCCGACATTTATCACACCCATGCATGATACTTTCATCTATGGATGTCCCGGCCCTCCTAAGTTTGTCACAGTCTTCATGGCATCAAAGTATGATCGGTCTACATTTGGCTGTCCCGGTCCACCTTTGCACATCATACTTTTCACACCAACACTGCATCGTAGTGCATGGCATACACATTCACCCAAGCATCTAGCAACGAGCGGTGAGGATCACAAAGAGTGGGCAATAGCTCGTAAGCACCACTTGGGATTCCAAGTAGGCAACTTGGTAATGGTGACATTGGAGTGGCTCTACCCTAGGGCTATCTCCAAACCGAGGGCACAAGGACTTGGACCTTCCCGAGTTCTGAGTGGCATTGGCAAACATGCTTTTGGTCTAAACTTACCAAAGGATTCTGGGACACACCTGACTTTTTGTGTGATGGATCTAGCACCCTATGAGGGCCCCACGGTGGAACCTATTAAGCATCTCGAGCCTACACTTACCTTTGTGAGTGACACCACCGGAGAGCCTCCACATATCAGCCCGAGAGCCCAACATGAGCACATGAAGGCGATACTAGATAAGCAAGGTACCATCGCTAGGAAGAGGGTGTGCCCGCGCTATCCTGAGAAGTGGAAGAGCCATCCCTCAGCTACGGATGCTGGGTTGAGCTGGGAGGACGATCTTCGCCCGGATCCGCTTTGGTGTACTGCTACCCCGATGGACCCACACTCGACGGGGTTGAGTTCTCCCCACCCCGGGGGTATGATGGGGACATCCCCAGCCACTCCATCTTTTTTGAGACTTCGGTTGCTCGCCATCGGCGCATCATCATCTCCATCACTTAATTTTGAGCAGTAGCATGTAATTTTCATTTTATTTGAGTCATAGATGTGTAATTTTTCTTTATTTGAGTCAGTTAATAGGTTAATGGGTCTGTCTGATAGTCAATTGGGCCCAACTAGTGGGCTAGGCCCAGGGGCGCCCCTCCCTTGGACTTGTCTTGTCATTAGTGCATTTGGTCAGGGTTAGTTTGGTCATATGGAATTATGTAAGCCTATAAATAGGCCCCCACTCCCCTCATATGTAACAACTTTTGATGAATCATTTTGAATAGAAGAAAATCCCAAGTCTTTCTCTCCTCCACAAAGTTTCTCTTCTCTCTCTCTCTCTCATTACCTCCCTCTCTCTCTCTCTTCAAGGGAAGAGGTGTGCCCCCTACTCTCTCTCCTCCCCCTCCCAACCACTTTCTCTCACTTCCCCTCCCTAATAACTCTCTCCCAAGTCCCCACACCTCTCCATAACTCCTTCCCAACCCCAAGATATTCTCCACCAATCCTCACCCCACCTCCCAACCCCCAACTACCCATTTCCCTTCCCCAAGCATATCTCCACCTTCCCAAGGCTGAAGCAACCCCTCCCAAGGCCAAAATTCAAATTTTCCCTCCCCTCTCTCATCCCCCATACCCTAGGTCAACCCAAGGAGAGTCCCCCTTAGGTCTGGTCGCCCCCCCTTCCTCCCATTCCATTCAACCTAGAGCATCCACCACCTTCACCCCCCCTCCACCTTGTGCTGGAACCAGCAAGCACCCTGCATCCTCCCCCTCTCCCTGCACCTCCACCACACCCTAGCCATCTCCCATACCTCCCCCACATCCCATCCTACCCTTCCACCATCTCCCATCACCCTCTAGCACCATCCCCACCCCAAGCTTGTGCCTACTTGGAGCTACATCGACGGATCTGTGCGCAGCTGAGGACCCGCAGAAATCCAGCAGCTTGCAGAGGCAACCCCGACTTCATCTTGGTGCACCTGGTGGCCCAAGTGATACCGTCGGAAGCGTCTCTCTGTGTTCTTCGCAACGGTGGTGGTCTCGTCCCTGTCCGAGTTCGTAGCTGCCCGGAGAAGCCATCTTCGCCGAATTGTGCTTCTTCCTCCTGACAGTCAACCTGAAGCCACTTGCAGAGACTTCCATGGCCATCCTCTTGAGTATCTTGAGGAAGGGCTTGGCTGAGTTCTTCTACGACGAGTCTACTTCCGGGAACAAGAAGCGGAACCCCGTTCGGCATCCAAAGCTCAGAGTTATCATTTTTCTCCCTCGGGTGCGCTATTCTATCCACTCTGGGACTGAATAGACACCCGATCACTGTTCTAGCTGTCCTTGTCTACTCCGACCTCTTCCGGCATCCCTGTAGAAATCGTTTCAAAGAGGACTTGACAACAAATCCAACAACACAGACCACGCTTGAATCAGAGTTCGGGAGCGCCCGTGGTGACCACTTCTTCCTGATGCATTGGTGCTGAGATAGTCAGAACTAGAGAACATAGTCTCTGCTCACGGCCCCGCCCAGACCAACGCCAGCCACCAGAATTCCTACCAAAATTTAGATGTCCTCCTGGGCCAACCCAGGAGGTTTTTCCACTGGTCTCGTCGACAACGGAGCTCAGGAGCGGCCGCAGCGACAACAACATCACCTGTCTGTCCCCTGTTCCAGAGAGCCGGTAGAACCGACATCCGCTGTCCGTTTAGTTTCTAGTTCAGCTCTTCCCTCCCCCGCCTGGCCGGCTTACAGCCCCTCCCTACGTGGAGATAGTGTTTGACTGTATCACATTATCCCCAACCCCTTATCCAACCCCTTGGAGCCGTACTACCTGCATCGCTTTGCTAGGAACTTCAGGTACAACCAGGGGATTCCACCGAACAGGGAGTTCCCTCTGACGGGCAGACAGTACAAGGGCAGGGATACCCACCTACTTGCAATGGCCTGGTGGGACTTTTACTGCCGCTGGGAGCCGGAGAGATTCTCGATGCAGGGGCAGGGACGTCGGGGATGATTTGATGTGCACTACGCCCGGTGGTGGTTCGAGCACAGTCACCTCTACCGACAGAAGGCCTCCGGGATCCGGAAGGCGGAGTAGAGTCGCTTGCTGAGGGAGGATATGCCTCCTATTGCACTGGATGAGGGGTACCTGAGGACCCGTGTTGCTCGGATTCGCCGAGAGATCGAGTGGGTTGTAGCGCGGTGGCCCCGGAGTGGCCGGGTTCATCTTCTTGGAGCCGAAGCAGCGGAGGGGCACTGAAGCCCCTGGGACGGGCATCGGCGACAGTGACTGGAGTGAAGGTGTCTCGACTGAGGGCACCTAGGGCCTGGTGGGCTCAGTTCTTGGCCGATTGTGGCATCCGGGGTAGAGGGTCGTTGGACCGGGAGCTCCCGCACGGGAGCTTCGCCGATACAGCGGTTGATGACTGGAGACGGCACATCGCCCATGCGATCGGGTCGGCTGGACTTGTGGAGTTCGTGTCCCAGGTTGAGTGCACGTGCACTCCATGGGATATTCGGGAGGCCGTGGCGATGGTGGCCCGAGCCCTGGTGTTGGGGTTGGAGCTGCTGGTGCCTTTACCATTGACCCCCTTTGGGGCTCCATGTTAGGATTTCCTCCTTTAGCCTGCTCTCTCCCTTTCATTCTATAATTCTTAAGTACATAACTAAGGTGTTGTATAATGCTGTGTTTGTCGGTAGATTCTGCGGCAGAGGGGGACCAGGCCTCCACGGGAACATCCTCAGGGAGTGGGGACAGAGGTCTACAGCCTAGTCAGAAACACCCTAGAGTAGGGGCTGCAGTCGCTGAGGCTGGTGAGTCCCCTGGGGGACTCGAGACCGACGGGCAGGTTGAGGCAGGGACGTCCTTGAGTAAGTGTCGCTTCGCCTTCTTTGCTCCTGGTTAGTGTAGCCATGGTAGTTGGCTAATCTTGTTTTACTGGACTTCTATTTTGTAGCCCCGTTGGAGACTAGAGTGGAGGCGGCTTTCTCACCCCCTCAGGAGGTGGATCCTCCACCTAAGGAAGGGGACGAGTACGAGATAGATATGGAGGGGCTCCTTCGCCTGATGGACGAGCCTGCACCCCATGCTGAGACCTTCCCCGACTTTGAGTCGTTGAAAGCTACTGGCGGAGCCCCTTTGAGTAAGGGCTTCTGATGCTAAGTGTGAGCTGCGATTCGCTTACTTTCGATTACTGACTTAACCATCTGGATTGTGCAGAGGAGGCGGAGATGTCGGGGGTCAAGGCCCCTGCTGAGATACTGAGCGGCGCCCCTGAGCAGGTAGAAGAGCCAGCACCCGCGGTGGCTAGTAGCTGTCCGGGTAAGTGTCCAATTGTTGTTAAGGGAATCTTCCCGTCGTTGTTGAACTCTTTTTTCGGCAAGCCAGAATTATTGACTTGATTTAAGTTGTTTGTTTGGCAGGTGAGGATGCGGCGGCCACCTTGGAGATGATCCAGGAGCTGGTTGATGCCAGCCCCTTAGTGGCCCTGCCATATTTTGGAGATGAGCCAGGACCGGTGACTTCCGTGCCCCCATCCACGGTTGAGGACCCGTTGAGTAGACCACTACCGCTACTGACGAAGGTGCCTCTCCCAACTTCGCCGACCGTGGTGTCGGCCTGTACGGTGGGGCTGGTGGAGTCCTCCAGTGTGGGACCATCAGGTATGTAACTGAGCACTTAATCGCTTTAGGGTGGATTATATGACTTTCCCACCCGTGCTGAGCTTTGACTGGCATGGATTACAGGTACCTCCTCCCCTCTGGAGGAAGCTATCAGGAGACGAGCCTCCCATCGTATCTACTGCTGGGGGCGACGAGGAGTTCGTCGACATTGAGGGGGTTTCCGAAGGGGACGCCCCGACTGGTGAGCTTTTTCCCTAGCACCTTCGACTAGGGAGCTATCTTCATGTGAGGCTGGACTTGATAGTAGCCTAATCTGGCTTTCTGATGTATAGGTGCCCCTGGTTTACCCACGGCCGGGGGTTCATTAGAGAGCTTGTCCGGTTCTTCAGGGGGTGGCAACGCCACAATGGAGACTGACGAGCTCGAGCTCGAGCTCAAGCTCTTCTTCCTCCAAGGCCTCTTCTGTCGGGGACGCCAAGATGGAGGCGGCGTTGGAAGGTATATACAGCTTCTCCCTGCCTCCGAATTGGCTTTGATACAGAGTTTATGGCAGAGTGCTGACATTTTTGTGTTATGTCCAGGACTGGAGTCTGAGGAGGAGCACGCGCCGGCTCCCGTGGAGGAGGGTCGAGGGGAGCCCTCTGTCACATCAATGGCCATTGGGAGGACAAGGTTACAGGGGAGTCCCTACCCTCTCCGACTCCGGCGGGGGACACTGCCGGGGTGGAGGAGAGGTTACCCTCACCGACCCCGAGCGGGGAAGTTGCAGGCGCGGCAGGAGCCATACCAGGTGAGAGTTAGGACCTTTCTCAGGTTTTTCACCTTGTCTTGTCGTAGGGAAGCCCTGAACATTGTTGACCCGTTTCGTGTTCGATGGGGTTGTACAGGTCCTTCCGGTGTGCCGGCTGAGATGGGTCACTCCTCTCTCGAGCTGGAGATCGAGTGGCCTACATCTGTTTCACCACCGGAGCCACTACTGGACGCCAGCGTAGGTGCGGCCTTGCTCCAGCGAGCCCGAGGCTATGTAGAGGGTGATCCCCTACCTTTTCCAGAGGAGCTTCGGCAGCGGCTGAGGGAGTGCACACACGGCTACCATGGCCTTGGATTCCCTTGTGGGCCCTGGATGTCTGGCTTGGCCAGCATCTGGGCGGAGTACATGCGGCTTCTGGAGGCTCAAAAGCAGCGGGCACAGTGACTGGCGGTTGTCCGGGAGGTGCAGGAGCAGTGTGTTCTGCTAGCGTCAGCTGGGACCGAGTAGAGGAGGCTTGCTGACGCTTGCTGACGCGGCCGTGTCTCTTGCTCATGACCGTGCTAGGCAGCTGAGCGAGGTGACCAGTAGAGCTGAGGCCCTGCAGAAGGCCTTAGAGGAGTAGCGGCAAGCCGTAGAGCTTGCTAGAGTTGAGTGGCGGGTTGCCGAAGCTGGGGCCGAGGCTAGTGTTCAGCTCGCGTCGACCTTAGAGGCGGAGCTCGCGGCTGTGGAGTCCCGCTTGGCGGAGCTGGAGGGGCTAGGCTGAGATATGATTGTATCACCTCTCTTCCTCCTTTCTTTTTTTGTTATCCAGACTATATGTCTTTTGTTACCCCATGGGCATGTCTTGGGCTCCCTTTTATAGAGTATCAATAACAAACTCCAGATTTTGGTGTTGTTGTTTGCTGAGTTGTTCTTCCCCCCAGTCTGTGGAATAGGGTTGGGTACAAGGGATGGCTACCACTTACTATCGGTTGTGCTTGATTGTTTTAACATGTACTGGCAAAGGGAGCAGGGGACTGGGTTTTACCCGAAATTGGAATTAGGATAAAAGACTGGGTAAGGGGAGTGGTGTGATTGGATTTTGGGTACTGGGAACTGAGTGCTGGTCGCTAGGAAGTAGGGAAAAATCCCTAGCGTAGGGTTGGCGTAGGCCCATCAAGACGTGGCGACCTACTTGGTTAAGGTCGGGAACTGATTCTAGGATGTATCAGTTGTAGGTTGACGCCTGGGTGTTGGTTGTTTGTTTGTATGTTGTTAACCGGTAATGTAGCTCTTCTAGGCTTGAGAAACTGGGACTGAGCTGGCCGAACGGCCTCAAAAGGTATCACAGTCGAGGGCCGTGATTAGGGCTGGGACTGATTGGCCCACCCGCGAAGAGATCGTGGCCGAAACTGGAGCTAGAAGCTGGCGGCTGGTCTGTAAAGGTGTTGTAGCCGGAGGCTAGAACTGGGGACAGGAGCTGGCCGGCTGGCCTGTGAAGGCATTGTAGCCGGAGACTGGAGTTGCAAATTGGCGGCTGGCCTATGAAGGTGTTGTAGTTGGAACTGGAACTGGAGACTGGGCGGCCGGCCTGTAGAGGCGTTGTAGCCGAAACTAGAACCGGAGGCTGGTGGCTGGCCTGTAGAGGCGTTGTAGCCGACGACAGGAGTTAGGAGCTGATGGCTAGCCTATAAAGGCGTTGTATCCGAAGCTAGTACGGGAGACTAGGCGGCTGGCCTATAGAGGCGTTGTAGCCGAAACTGGAACTGGAGACTGGCGGTTGGCCTGTGAAGGCATTGTAGCCGAAACTGGAACTGGGGACTGGTGGCTAGCCTGTAAAGGTGTTATAGCCGGAGGCTGGAACTAGAGACAGGAGCTGGCCGACTGGCCTGTGAAGGTGTTGTAGCCGGAACTGGAGCTGGAGAGCTGGTGGCTGGCCTGTGAAGGCATTGTAGCAGGAACTGGAACTAGAAACTGGGCGGCTAGCCTGTAGAGGTGTTGTAGCCAAAACTAGAACTGGAGGCTGGCGGCTGGCTCGTAGAGGCATTGTAGCCGATGAATGGAGTTAGGAGCTGACGGCTAGCCTGTAAAGGCGTTGTAGCCGAAGCTAGTACTGGAGACTGGGCGGCTGGCCTTTATAGGTGTTGTAGCCAAAATTGGAACTGGAGACTCGCAGCTGGCCTATGAAGGCGTTGTAGCCAAAACTGGAACTGGAGACTGACGATGACCGACCCTCGGGGGTGTAGTGGCCACCATTGTTGTGGAGTGATCTGAAGGTTGCCATCAGCGAGGTGTCGCGGTTGACGGCTTTCATTAGCGGAGAGTAGAGAGGAAGAAAGAATTTTTTCTCTTCTTTTTTTTTTCTCTTTACCAGCCCTACGGCCCTTGCAGGTTTTCGCTAGAGTTGGCTCCCTTTTACTTTTTCCGATGTGCCCTTGCGGGTTTTCACACCGAGGGGTTACCTGATTTTGCTTGAGACGCCCTTTCGGGTTTTCACCTCAACTGGGTTGGTGGCAATTTTTGCACCCAGTCGGCTCCCTTGTGGGTTCGACCAGGCCCGTCGGGGTATCTCTATTTTTACCCCATTTTTTTATATTATATATTTTTTTGAGACTGTCGTCCATAGCATGTTGCTGTCAGGGGACGTGACCTAGAGCTGTGAGGTGCGGGTGGTCAGATATTGTTCCGCCACTAACAAGGGTTTTTTTTTTTTACAGGCCTTCATGTCATGGTGGAGAAGGGCCACTTGGTTATGGCCAGATATGACTGGGAGTTATAGCTGGTGGATTAGGGATTGTAGGAGAAAACTGGGACTATAATGCTACTTGAAGACTTTGGATTTGCAGGGGATAGAATGATAAGTGTCTGGGAATGTGCTGGGATATAAGTTTTCCGGGATGGCGACTGGGAGCTTAATTGTCACAGGGACTGGTTGATCTGTGTTGCCGAACCAAGGGCCAAAGGTTGGCCAAACTGAGTGGGAGTAATGCAAGGCCAACTGGGGATTAGAGAGTCGTGGCCTAGCAGTGTAAATGGATTGAAGACTGGCTCTGGATGAGGCTAACGGCCCACCATGGAATAGGTGGAAGGCCATTCTGACTGGTGGGGAAAAGAAGATTTTCTCGTTATCGGCTCTACCGCCCTTTCGGATTTTTGCTAGAGCCGACCCCCTTTAGCTTTTTTCGACGCGCCCTTGCGGGTTTTCACGTCGAGGGGTTTCCCGATTTTGCCTGAGGTGCCCTTTCGGGTTTCCACCCCAGCCAGGTTACTGGCCTTTTTGCCCCCAGTTGCCCGCTTGTGGTAAGGATGACTGGGTCTACCAGGGCATCTCTATTTTTAACCCCATATTTTTATATTTTTTTTATTTTTTTTTGCTTACCTGGGAGCCTGGTGGCTAGACTGGTGCCGGTGCAGAAAGGCCCATGCTCTTGTGACGACGGGAACGAGGGTAGGAGGTTAGTCCTCGAGGATGCCTGGCGGCTGTTCTGGGGAACTGGGCTGGGTGCTCGATTGGAAATTGAAGACTAGGGGGGGCTGGCCGGTTAGATCCTTCACGGGGAAGGACCGGCCCCACTGGTAGTAGCTGAGATGTGCGCCTCAGTCTGGCTGGCGCGCGAACTCGTGCTCTGGTGCATAGTATAGCTTCATGTGTTTGCCGTTGAGAGGCGGGAACGGTCTATGACCTTTGTGATCAACACCCGTGTAGGCCCCACCCTCATAGACATTCTGGATAATGTATGGACCACGCCAATTCGGTTGTAGTTTTCCACTGGAGCGCCCTGCCATGACTTCCTTTTCCTTGATCAAGACGAGGTTGCCTTGCTTGAAAGCTCGCTGCTTGACGAGCTTATCATAGGCCCGGGCCATGCGGGCCTGGTATACTTGCATGTGTTTATAGGCTTCGAGCCGTTTGCCTTCTAAATCGGCGAGCTCTTCTAGCCTTCTCTGGTACTCATTTTCGTAGGGCCGGCAAGGCCGGTGTGGATCGCCATACGGTAAGAAGCTAACTAGATTTCGATGGGGATAACTGCTTCGTCCCGTAAGCAAGGGAGAACGGCGAGCACCCCGTGGGGGTTTTTTCGACCGTCTGATAGGCCCATAATGCTTCGTAGACCTTCTCACCCCAATCGCATTTTCGGTGGCTAACCATCTTAGCCAGGAGCTTGCAGAGGGTTTTGTTGAAGGCTTCCGCCAGACCATTAGCCTGGGGGTTGTAGACTGAAGAGGTTCTCCAGTCGATGTGGAATTTGGCCTCTAACTGGTATACAGCCTTATTCTTGAATGGTGTCCCCTTGTCAGACACTACGTGACTGGGAGTATCGAATCGGTATATAATGTTGTGCCAGACGAATCTGGCAATGATTTCCCCGGTGACCTCTCGCAAAGGTAGAGCCTCCGCCCAGCAAGAGAAATAATCAATGGCGGCCAAGATGTATTTATGGCCCTTGGAAGATGGCAGGAAAGGCCCCGCGATGTCCATGCCCCACTCAGCGAATGGCCTGGTGGGGGCTGTAGGACGCAGTGGGTTAGGAGGTCTTCTGGGTACTGGGCCAAAGGCTTGGCATTGATGGCATGTACGGGCATACTGGATGCAGTCCACATACATGGTTGGCCAGTAGAAGCCTTTGAGCTTGATGTTGTGCCTCATTCGATCTCCGACCTGGTGTGCGCCGCACAACCCGGAGTGGACCTACTGCATGACGGCTCGAGCCTTGGCGAGGGAGACACATCTCAGGAGAATCGACTTGTCCTTCTCATGGACGAGTCGATATAGGGAGTCGCCAATCAACTCGTAAGAGGTTGCTCGGCGGAGTAGCTGGACCCTTTGAGCTCGGTTAGGGAGGAGCCACCCCTTCTTGAATGCGCACGCCAATCATCCTCTTATGGAGGCGTACTCTGGTCAAGGTCGTGGACCTCGTAGATGGTGAGGCCGATGTTGCCTTCGAGTGAGCTCGGCATCAGCCTTCTATGTTTTGATGACGATATCGACCTCACCCTCGGGTGGGAGCTTGATGGCCGTGGCCAGTTTTGCTAAGGCATCCGCCTGAGCGTTGCTGCTTTTGGGGATATGATCTATTTCGAAGAAATAGAACTTCTGGGTTAATCTAGTGACGGCAGTATGGTATGGAACCAACTCTGGCTTCCGCACGTCATAGATGCCGAGGACCTGCCAGACTATCAGCTGGGAGTCCCCGTAGGCTTTGAGACATTTAATGCCCATGTGGAGAGCCCTCTGGAGCCCAATGAGTAGAGCTTCATACTCAGCTTCATTGTTGGTCAGGGATTTCATGAGGGCGCATGAGTTGTACAAAACTCCACCCTGTGGAGTTAGGAAACAATGCCGGTGCCTGCCGTGGTGGGTGGATCCTGGTTGCTTCGGGTAATCCCTCGGGAAGTGCCATTGAAGTAGAGCTCCCAGCAAGGTACACTGGTTGTGAGAGCGTTTTGCTGCCAATAATGCAAGACATCTATGCTCTATTCTACCGGTTGCTATGATTGAGTAGCGAGGGACTCCTCGTCCGGGAGCTCCGAGCTGAAAGGTGAGTCATCCGGCACTGGATGGGCTGCCAAGAATTCAGCCATACCCTGTCCTTTGATTGCTTTTTTGGGGACATAAGTAATGTCGTACTCCATCAACAGGAGAGCCCACCTCCCCAGTCTGCCTGAGAGTACATGTCATCGAAGGAGATACTTCAGGGGGTCGTGCTTGGATATAAGCTCGACTTGATGGGACAGTAGGTAACGCCGTAGCTTCTTAACTGTGAACACTAATGCCAAGCAGACTTTCTCCATAGGGGAGTAGCGGTACTCGGCACCGATTAGCTTCCAGCTGAGGTAATAGAGGGGCTGCTCTTTACCTTCCTCATTGATTTGTGCCAACAAAGCTCCTAGCGAAGCGTCCATGGCAGCAATGTAAAGGATGAGGGGTTTACCCTTGATCGGTGCCCCCAGAACTCGGGGAGTAAGGAGGTACTCCTTGATTTGCTCGAAAGTAGCTTGGCAATCCGAGTCCCATATAAACGGGGCGTCTTTCTTCATCAGCTTGCCGAAAGGCGCGCACCGACCGGAGAGGTTAGAGATAAACCTCCGAATGTAGGCCAGCCTCCCTTGGAAGGACCTGAGCTCGGTGATGTTGCTGGGTGGTGGAAGCTCCTGGATTGCTTTGATCTTGCTAGGATCCACCTCGATTCCTCGGTACCTGACGACGAAGCCGAGAAATTTGCCGCTGGATACGCCAAAGGCGCATTTCATGGGGTTCATTTTGAGCCCATATTGTCGGAGATGCTCGAAAACTTGGCGGAGGTCGCGCAAATGGTCTTCGCGCCTTTTAGTCTTGACGACGAGGTTGTCGACATAGCATTCGATGGTGTTGTGCAGCATCTCGTCGAATATTTTGGTCATGGCCCATTGATAAGTAGCGCCTGCATTCTTCAAACCAAAGGGCATGCGCTTGTAGTTGAAAATCTCCTTGGGGGATTTGAAGGCTGTATGGTTCTTGTCTTTAAGGGACATCCGGATTTGATTATAACCCGATGACCTATCCATGAAAGACAAGGCTTCATGACCGGTGGTCATAGCGACCATCGTTTCTGTAATTGGGACTGGAAAGTCATCCTTCAGACAGGCTTTGTTGAGGTCTCAGAAGTCGACGCAAATGTGGCTTGACCATTCTTCTTCTTGATTGGGACTATGTTGGCGAGCCAGATTGGGTAGATGCACGGCTCGATGAAATCAACCTCTGCCATTTTATGGACTTCGGCCGAAATCTGGAGCTCCAGCTCATGGTGCATGCGCCGCTACGGTTGCTTGACCGGAGCGACTAAGGGGGAGATGGCTAGGTCGTGCTCCGCTATGGAGGGGTCTAGCCTCGGCATCTCATTGTATGTCCAGGCGAAGCAGTCCTTGAATTCGAGCAGGAGTTGCTTGTAGTCCTGCCTTTCTGCCTCGGTGAAGAGAACGCTGATGAATGTCAGCTGGGGAGCTTCATCTTCACCTAAGTTGATTTCCACGAGCTTGTCCACGGTCGCCTGGCCGCCGTCCTCCAGCTCGGGAGGAGCGGGTTGGAAGTCGATGAAATCCTCATTGTCAGTGTCGGCTTCGGGCATTTCTTGGTTCTCGAAGCCACCGGCTGATGTCGATGGGACTGGAATGTGATTGTTGCTGGGATCCATCGAGGATTGATCTGGGTAGCCGGCTCCTGGCCAGCAATTGTCAACCGGGGATGCTGAGGTCTCCCCGGGGTTGCCTGGTGAAGCTGACAATCCTTCGCGGTTCGGACTAGAGATATCCCCCTCCTCAGGAGGGTTTGTTGAACTGGGTCCTTCGATTGGCTGAGAGACCGGAGGAGCTTCTTTATCCCTTATGCCTTGGCAAGGAGGCGAGGAGGGTTCCCCGATGGCTTGAGCCGGAGTTCCGACTTTGACGGAGATCGGGATCAGAATCTCCTCTTCCTCATCCCTGGAGTTGTCGAATTTGACTTCGACTCTAGCTCGATCGTCAGCTGGTTGCGCCAAGCCTATGACGTTGACTGCATAGTGGATGCGAAAGTCTGGGTCTTGGTCGTAGCCAAGTCCCCTGGTGTCCTTGTAGAAGGATGGGGGTTGCCCCCGGACCTGGGAAGGGGTCCATAGCTTACGGAAGTATCTTTGCTGTGAAGACGTCTGCCACAGAGGAATGTGTTGCTTCAGACACATTTCTTGAATGTGCGGCGACAACTCGCTCCGCACCTGAACTGCTTCAGGGGTATCATCAGCTTGCCTAGACCAGCCGAAGTCGTCATCCGGCGGGGCTTGAGGAACCATGTCTCCCTTATAGAAGATAATAGGTTTATCCCGGTTAGCCTTCTTCTTGTTTCGGCATTGTCGCTTGAAGGTGACAATGAATGTCGTCAGTGACTTGACGCTGTGCTCCTCGGATGCACATGGAAGCTGGATGTAGTATGGTGGCAAGCATATACTCTTGTCGATAGCTCGGCTAATAAGATTAGCCTCGAAGTCGATCTGCCACCTCTCGGGGCGATCTGGGGTTGACTTGGAGCCGAGGCGCAGCCGATGAAGCTTGGCTTTTTCCTCGTCGACGGAGAAGAGATCATCATCGTCTTCCTCTGAGAGCCAACCGTTGCTTTTGCTCTTAATTATAGGGTATGGACTAATCCCCTTGAAATAGAGTGCAGCGTCGGCCAGGTTGCATTCTGCCGGTGTGAACGGTGACAAGTCTGTAAAGACCTTATGTTGCTCCCCGTCCTTGGCATACTTGATGCATTGGTGGAGAGTTGACGGGACGACCCAATTTTCAAGGAGCTAGGGTCTGCCAAGCAGCATTTTATAAGATGTGTTGGAGTCGATGATGTAGAATGTCGCCTTGGAGGTGAAATCATCAAGCACCAGGTCGACATCTGTAAGACCCCTGATAAATAATCAAGAATAAATATATTCAAAAATGAATTAAAACTTGCATAAGAAGGCCAAATAGAAATAATCAAGTTATACAACACATTTAATGGGCTTTAACACATATATTATCTTTTCCAATTATATAAAAGCCTAACTGTAATACCCCGATTATTTATTAAGTTTTATTGAGCTTTTATTAATTAAAAATTGAATTAAAATGAATTAATGTTTGAATTTCGAAATATTAATATTTAATTCATCAGAAAATAGAACCTATAAATTCGACTACCTTAGAAAAATATGTAAAAATAGTAATTGGGTAAAAGATCATTTTTATAGTAATTTTATCTTCTGGACTTGACCCAAATTAATTATGTAACCTTGTCTAATTAGAGGATTAATCCCGCATTTGACTTTTACCTAACTTTTACCTAATCGTAACTTAAAACGTGAAATTCGACCTTATTACTCAACCAAATGATCTGAAATCAAGGGCAAATGGAAGGCCACGAGGTAAGGAACATTTACCCTCAATCAATTTGAGGTAAACCTAGCCCTAAAACGTGCTGCCGACATAGCTTTGGTCGAGTCAGGGATTCCGGCGCCGTTTCTAACACGTAACTTGCAGCGTCAAATACTCCCAACTCCGAAGGCTCCAGAAGCTCCATGACCTATAGAAATGTAGCTCTTCGACTCTAGTTTCATTTAGTAGCTGGGTCAGCCGACGAGGAGTCCAGATCTGGGAGTATTCGTCGTTTTGGTGGAGGGTGTTGGTAGTGCGTCGTTCTTCATCTCCAGCCCTTTAATCCGTCGATTAAGGTAGGTACCCTTAACCAAATGAGACTTGTAAATATAGTATCTTGATCAGCTCGACGAGATCTATCCAATGGAACTGAAATCCCCAAATTTCATTAGGTATCCGTGGAGATATCGAGCTTTTTGTGAGCTGTTGTCAAGCTTGTTCTTCATTCTAGGGTTTCGAATTCTTTCTCCGATTTGAGGTAGGATTTAACAGGCCAAACTCTAATTAACCTATATGATATAATCAGTATGTTGTTAGCTTTCATTTAACATAGAAATCCCCAAATTTATTTGAGCATGCTTGGAGAATTTCGATTTTTAGTGAGAGCATGTCTAAGAACTTGATTTATTTTATGTCCCTTAGAGTTAGAGCTTCATTACGGGCTAATTTTGAGTTAGATTTCTTGATCCACATATAGCTTATAATACATGGTTGGATTCAGCATCAAGTTAGCTTTCTTTTGACACCAAAATCCCCAAATTCTGTTGTGTATGTTGGGAGAATTTTTAGATTTAGTGGAAGTATGTCAAGAATTAGGTCTTCTTGTGTTCTTCATAGAATAGGTTGTGATTCTTGTGAATTCTGATGAAATTCGTGTTTTCAAATTGTAGTTTTATGACCCTAATATGTCTAGTAAGATTCCTATAGCATGTGGTTATGTTTCCAACTCAATTGGACCACAATTGGGTGAGTTTTTGTGCTTTCCGAAAGTTACTGCCGTTGCTGTTCTTGCAGGGGTCGACCCCTGGGGTCGACCCATTTTCTGGGCAACCCTGCAGGCCCGAGGGTCGACCCCAGGGGTCGACCCATCCAGTCCCTGCAAGGGGGTCGACCCCAGGGGTCGACCCATGTGCTGGAATGAAGGGGTCGACCCCAGGGGTCGACCCATCCTACAGAATTTTGAGGGGGTCGACCCATTCAGCTGCCAGACCCCATTTTTACAGGGGTCAACCCCAGGGGTCGACCCATACACCAGAAAACTAGTTTTGTCATTTTTTTTGACCCGAGGATCGATCCGGATCATTAGGGGATCGACCTAATCAACTTAGACCAATTGAAAACTATATTTTTGAAGAACCAGTGACCCATTCTGGAAACCTTATGATTTCAATTTACATTGGTTCCTACTTGCAAACATAGTGTAAAAACATGCCGTTTACCATCTTCATTTCGACTCATACATTGGTTAAATAGAAACCCACATAATTAGTGGTTAATGGTGTAACTAAATCTCTGTAATGCATGCTATTTCATTCCTGTGAGCTTGTTCTTTAATCATCTTGAATCTTCTTTTGGCTTAATGATTAATGCAAATGATAATGGATAATCTGAGACATATTAACTTGGTAATTAGGATTAATATGTTGATTAGCTTGTTGGATAGCTGCTGTACTACAGTAGCGCAGCATGATTAACTCTTATTGTGACTTGGTTTTCAATCTTCTTGATGATTGTGCTTACCTTGAAATTCTGAAATAAATCCCCTTCCTACTTGAAATTGTTATTGCTACATGGTTCAAACCTTGGAATTCTGGCCATAAATTGTGAAAGTCTAGATTCGTGGGATCTTTGATCCAAAGAAATCAATGTCTGGCAAATAATTAAGGGCTTGGTCTAGTCCTGGGAGGAGCGCCCGAACACTACGTGTACTCCCGGGGAGGTGATTGACTAGGTGTGGCATTTGGCACCAGTACTATGACATGAGTTAAATCTAGGACTGGCCACTACTCTCTACTACTCTCCACTACTCTCTACTACTTTTCACTTTCCACTCTTCACTGTTCTATACCCTACTTGTTGATACTTACTTGCTGTTACTTGGACGTGGAAATGAAACTACTTACGTGCTTGACATGACTTGAATTATCTTGATATGGCCAACACTTTATCGTTATCTCATGTAGTAAATTCTTGTCTTTGTTATTCCTCTTAAGTATTACCATTCTGTTCCTTTATATTTCTTGACCTTGCAAGATCTTTAAAATTTGTTTCATTATATCATCATTATTCTTTTATTGCATTATCCTTTGTAGCATGATATTTTGAAAATGTAATTAAATTGCTAATCACTTATACCTATCTGTTATTTCCTACTGAGCGTTAGCTCATAGTTGTTGTTTCCCCCTTTCCAGGCTTTTCAGGTGACGCGCTTACCAGTGGGGAAGGGCAGGAGTGATTTTTTGAGTGTATCAGTTAGTTGTGTTTAGAGTGTGTTGTGCTTCAGTTATGTTATTGTGGTTTAGAGTTGTTATCCCAGTTGTATTGAGTTGATTTGAGGATTTTGTACAAGTTATATTTTGTTTAATGGTCATTAAGTTATTTCCATTTCTTAGCATTTGTATATATTTAGATTAGTTCTCTCTCTTTCCAGCTCGTTTCTAACTGTACGTTCCGATATTCTGCGTCGGGGCGTGACACTAACTAAGGAAATACTTAAATGAATGGGTTCCCGCTCACACACACACTTTATGCACAACTAACCCACATATATACACCATGTATATAAACAAACCCAAACCCACGTAACCCAACAGCCCAATATGCAGGTTTGACCATGCATGGGAAATAATTAGGGTTTCACTCACAACATTTGGCAGGCGGCTGTTAAAATAGTTGGGTTTTGGCAAAACATGGGTAGTCATTAAACCCTTCCGTTAGTAACCTTCGACCCAAATGGAAACCCCGTACTCCTATATATATAAGCATACCCCCTCTAACATGCCGACGCTGGTTGCTGTTCGAAGGGGGGAGCTTCTTCCTCTGCTTGAAGAAAGTTGCTGCCACAGGAGCTTCCTTCTTCCCTACTGCGTCCATCTTCCTCCTGCTGCGTTTGAAGGGGGCGGCTGACATCATCCTCTGCTTCCCCTCCATCTTCATCCTGCTGAGTGCCTGCACAAGGAAGAGTTTATTCTTCATCCCGCAGGCATCCTGCAAGCCATCGCCATACCCTATTTTGAACAGAGTATCGGTTCTTCATCCTGTTCACCATTTAATCTTCAACAAAGGTAGGTTCTCTCAAGTTTCGTAGCCCAAACAAAGATAAATCATGGTTGTATTGTAGGTTTTTTTCTCAAGAACCCTATATATCATGCATATAGTTCTCGCTGAGTTTTGATGAAATTCTAAATTTTTGTAAGTAGCGACCCTTACTAGGGCGCTAATTCTTTCTGACGACCCAATGCACGGTCGTCAATTCTTGTATGATTTAATAATTACGCATGTTAAAAATTTAATATCTGTGTAACCAATAATCTGATTTAATGCATGATCATAGTTTTGGAATCCTGCTATTTTTCTTGACCTATCCATATACTTGTTGTCATAAATTTCTTTATATATTGGAAAATGCCACTGTTCATAATGCAAATGCGGTAAAAAGGAAAATGATGACTTGCACCATGTCGTTTCTCTTACATGTGACGCCCCTGTCAAGGGCGCTATATGCATAGAAGGTGACAGCTACCAAGTCGCCATTTAATAAATCCTGAAATTTTGATTATTTTAATGCATATATCTAGATTGAAAATTGACGACTCTTTACAGAGTCTTCAATTGATGAAATAACGCCCCTGACCAGGGCGTTACTTAATAAAATGAAGTCTTTGGCTAAGGCGCCAATTTCCTGTCTTCTGATTTTTCCTGTAAAAATGGATTTATATATATATATATATATGGCACTATGCTCCAATCCGTGAGTATAGTCCCACATTTTTTCTCGGCGTTTTATCGATTACCCCTTCAACTCTCGGTGACATACAAGCCCTCCATTGGACATTCCGTTCCTTTGGACCGGCAAGTTAGTCATTGGGACCTCCGTAAGTCTCCTCGTAGCCTTGGATTCCCTCAAGGCCGACTGAGCTGGTTGTACCTTAAACACCTTGCACCTTTTGATTGCCACATCTTGTGGTAAACCGGCCCTCTCATGGTGCCATCTTGGTCCATGAGAGAATAATCCTAGCCGGTGGAATGATGATATTCCACTAGGCGGTGTCTTGGATTGAGTCCCTTATAGATGGGGTCAATCTCTCAGCTTGATTCATGTCCCTTGATTGGTGACGGGTTTAGTCATCCACTCAAGTTATCACGGCTACCTCGTTAAGATACCAATTCTACCCAGGTTATCGACATGTTATGGTTCTCGTTGGTTTTGACACTATCCATCTAATGTTCTTCCTTGAATTCTGTGGAACCTATCCACGAATCTACCTTGATATCCTACATGAGTTTGTTCTTGGAATTCCATGGCTATCACTAAAGTGGTTATCTAGATATTACATGTAACAATGTCCGCGCATATAGGGCCCGATCTGGTCCTGGGAGGAGCACCCGAAAGTACTTGTGCCCATGGGAGTTATATTTATCACGGTGTGGCATTGCACCGAAGTACTTGCTTGAATCTACGACACCCCACTATCCCTCTCTCTCTCGCGTGCTTGACTTGATTGACTTGACACGACTTGCGTGGCCCGGAATGGGCAAAGTACTTGCTTGTTAATAGCCATTACCTCATGACATGAAAGAACTTTATTGATATACTTGGTACTCGTTCAAATACTTGAAATTCCCTATCTTGGATCAACAGTACATGCTATTTCTTCTCGTTATCATGTTCAATTCCGTATCGTTCTATTTTACAATGATTGCCATGCTAGACTTGCATTTTCATTTGGAAGAAGTAATTACTTAAACCAATTGCTAGTTCTTGAGTTATAATTCCTACTGAGAGTTCGCTCATCAAGTTCTTTTCCCCAAACCTTTCAGGTAATACGGACCCTGACTCAGACTCGGATGGGTAGGAGCAAGAGTGACGAGCGTAGAATCTGCAAGCATCATGCTACTACACCTTATCGTGTCGAGTCGTCCTGAGTTTATTCTTGGAGTCTTGTCGTTAGAACTTATGTTATTTCAAGAGTTGTAACATTTAAGGCTTGTGGGCCTGATTAGTAATGTTAAGTCTTGGAGTTATGTGACTTTGTTTAACGGTTAAGTTGCTTTCAATGGTATCAGTACTTGGTTATATTTTGAAATTCTTGTCTTATTGCGCACTCTGTTATGATGTAGAAATTCTACTTGCTCTGATTGACATGATTGATATAAACTCATCACGTTCTCCCCGGGTTCCTTCCGCGCTCGGGGTGTGACAGTTTTTGTGGTATCAGAGCCTAGGATTTCAAGTCCTAGGAAACCCAAGTCCAAGGTTAGGTCTATCCCTAAACTGTGAGGATGGGTAGCACCGTGGGTAAAGTCCTTGTAGGGCATCCGACTACAAATTTTAACATGAAACTAATTAAGGTTAACTCCTTGTAGGACTATGGCTGCTGAACGCGCACAATGGCGTGAGATGCAACGAACTGTTCAGGGCCTGACCCAGGCCTTACAACAAGTGGCTCAGGGTGGGGCACCTCATGGAGCTGGCGAAATCCATCGGAGCTTTAGAAATCTCAACCCTCTGAGATTCGCAAGTTCATCAAATCCCGAGGATGCAGAGAATTGGATAAAGGAGATCGAGCAAATCTTCCGCGTCATGCAATGCGTGGATGGTGAAAAGGTGCTTCTGGCCACGTTCCAACTGGAACGGGGCGCCCGTGCTTGGTGGGAGTCCGTTGAGGCCACCTTGCTCGAAGATCATGTTACTTGGGTCGAATTTGTCAAGCACTTTAATAGCAAGTATTTCTCCGACCGTGTTCAGGAGAAAAAGGCCGCGGAATTTGCTGCCTTGAAGCAACGATCCCTGTCGGTGGCCGACTACGAGGCCCAGTTCTCCAGGTTATCTAGATATGCACCACACTTAGTATGCATTGAGAAGATGAAGGCAAGAAGGTTCTTGAATGGGTTACGACCCCAATATATCACTCAGCTCACTCCCTTGGATATTCAAGTGTACTCAGAGATGGTGCGTCGTTCCCAGCTGCTAGAAGACGCTACAGAGTTGTCTGACAAAATCCGTGGTAAGGATAAAAGGGAGAATGTCACAAGCCCCAACACTTTTAAACCGTCTTTCAAGAAGCGGACCAATAATGGAGGCGAACCCTCCAAGGAGAAGAAATTCAAGAAGG
The DNA here is from genome assembly GCA_022559845.1 of Amorphophallus konjac. Classification (NCBI taxonomy): domain Eukaryota; kingdom Viridiplantae; phylum Streptophyta; class Magnoliopsida; order Alismatales; family Araceae; genus Amorphophallus; species Amorphophallus konjac. The sequence continues at coordinate 63,816,413 of CM040118.1, read as the reverse complement.
GCAATAACAAACCTTTCTCCATCACGGCACCGCCAAAAGAGAATTGTAAATATTGCGACAAGCCGGGTCATCAGGCTGCAGAATGCTGGAGAAGGCTCGGAGTATGCCTTTGTTGTGGGAGTAAGGAACACCGTATTCTCGACTGTCCAATGATGAACGAGCAAAGTGAGCCGGAGACAAAGGAAGAGAAGCGTCCGGCAAAGAAGCAAGGACGTTTACAAGCTCTCCAAGAGACGGAACCAACCGAGGGTGGGTTGGTGGAAGGTATTTTGTCTGTCTGCTCTAAATCTGCTCAAGTACTGTTTGATACTGGCGCCACACATTCGTTTGTTTCAAAGAAATTTGCTGCTTCATTCTCTATGGAACCTGAATGGATAAACTTGGTGATTTCTACCCTGTTAGGGAACGCGTCTGATGTCACTTTCCATTACCCAAACTGCAAGATTATAGTTAAAGGACACAACTTACCTGCAGATTTAATATGCTTAGACTTGAAGGAGTACGATGTAATTTTAGGGGCCGATTGGCTATCCACCCATCGAGCAACTGTAGACTGCCGAAATGGAAAAGTAACTTTTGTGGATTACCCGGAGTTAACTTACGTTACTCTCCGGAAGAGATCACCAGTCATCTCTGCTCTTCGAGCCCATAAACTTATCAACAAAGGATGCGAGGCATTCTTAGCATTTGTAACTGCCACGGAGGCTAAGGTAGCTAGACTAGAAGACATTCAAGTGGTTCGGGAGTTTACCGATGTTTTCCCTGAAGACTTGCCTGGTTTGCCACCAGAGAGAGAAGTCTCATTCACTATAGACCTTGTTCCGGGTGCCGGACCTGTTTCCAAAGCACCCTACAGAATGTCCCCCGCAGAATTGAAGGAATTGAAGGAGCAGCTTATGGAGCTATTGAAGAAAGGATTTATCAGACCAAGTACTTCCCCATGGGGAGCACCGGTGCTATTCGTCAAGAAGAAGGATGTATCGATGAGGCTGTGCATCGATTATCGGCAGCTGAACCACCTCACTATCAAGAATAAATACCCACTGCCGAGGATTGATGAACTCTTCGATCAAATTTCTGGAGCAAAGTATTTCTCAAAAATTGATCTTCGATCGGGTTATCACCAATTGAGGATCAAGGACCGAGGATATTCACAAAACTGCATTCTGAAGCAGGTACGGGCATTATGAATTTACTGTTATGCCTTTTGGACTAACAAATGCCCCTGCAGCTTTTATGCAACTTATGAATAGCATCTTTAGACTGCATCTGGACAAATTTATTGTGGTTTTCATCGATGATATCCTGATATATTCAAAGTCTGAAGAGGAGCATGAAGTGCACTTGAGGATAGCATTGCAGATATTGCGGGATAATCAATTATATGCCAAATTTAGCAAATGCGAGTTTTGGCTGGAAGAAGTGTCCTTCTTAGGACACATAATTTCAAAGGATGGAATCTCAGTGGACCCCGCAAAGGTCGAAGCGGTAAAGAACTGGGAACAACCGACAAATGCAACAGAAATTAGGAGCTTCCTTGGTCTTGCTGGTTATTACCGGCGTTTTATTAAAAACTTCTCGAAGATTGCAGTACCACTCACCAGGCTGACCCGTAAGGAAGTGCCATATGAGTGGAATGAGGAATGTGAACGAAGCTTCCAAACATTGAAGGACCATTTGACCACTGCTCCGGTCTTGGCCCTTCCTATTGAAGGAGAGAAGTATGAGGTATATACCGATGCTTCCGGTATTGGCCTCGGTTGTGTATTAATGCAACAGGGAAGAGTTATTGCATACTCTTCTAGGCAGTTGAAGAAGCATGAAGAAAACTACCCGGTGCATGACTTGGAGTTGGCCGCGGTAGTATTTGCACTAAAGATCTGGAGACACTATCTCTACGGAGAATAATTCACAGTATTCTCCGATCATAAGAGCCTCAAATATCTATTCTCTCAGAAGGAGCTTAATATGAGACAACGTCGATGGCTGGAATATTTAAAAGACTTTGATTTCACTATTCAGTATCACCCCGGTAAAGGGAATTCGGTAGCTGATGCCTTGAGTCGAAAGCCGAGAGCCCTTATAGCCAGCTGTATGATACGGGAATGGAAACTATTAGAGGAATTCTCCAGATTAAATATAAGCACGGACCAGAAAGACGGGTGTATTACTCTCTCTCACATGAGTGTGCATCCGGACTTGCTATCCGAAATCAAGAAGTTACAAGATGAAGATCCTGGAATGATTGAAATCAGGGAGAAACTAGATCAAAGAACCAGGTTCAAGCTGGCAGTTGATGGAAGACTAATGTTTCAGGAAAGGACATGTGTCCCGGACTGTCCTGAGTTGAAAAGGAAAATTCTAGATGAAGCTCACCGCTCTAGGTATACCATTCATCCTGGAGCAACTAAGATGTACAAAGATTTAAAAAGAACTTTCTGGTGGCCGAACATGAAGAGGGAGGTAGCGGACTTTGTATCTCGCTGTCTCACGTGCCAACAAGTAAAAGCGGAACACCAAAGACCCACCGGAAAGTTACACCCCCTTGATATTCCCAAATGGAAATGGGAAGGAATTGGTATGGATTTCATCATGGGATTGCCTAAATCTAGAGGCGGACATGATGGCATTTGGGTAATCATCGACCGACTGACCAAGTCGGCGCATTTCTTGCCAATTAAAAGTCGATGGTCGGTTGATGTTTTGGCCGCATTATATATTAAGGAGATCGTGAGATTGCATGGAGTCCCAACATCGATCGTGTCTGACCGAGACCCTCGCTTCACTTCTCATTTCTAGAAGGGTCTACAACACTCTTTGGGGACGAAGCTCAACTTCAGTACTGCTTTCCATCCCCAGACCGATGGTCAGACCGAGAGAACAAACCAAATAGTTGAAGACATGTTACGGGCTTGCATTATTGATTTTAGCGGAGGCTGGCGTGATCATTTGCCCCTAGCCTAGTTTGCATACAACAATAGTTATCAAGCCAGTATACAGATGGCTCCATTTGAAGCATTGTACGGCAGGAGTTGCCGATCTCCTATATGCTGGGATGAAGTAGGCGAGAAGCAACTACTAGGGCCAGATATGGTAAGAAACACAACAAAAAAGGTTGAACTTATTCGAGAGAGACTCAAAATAGCACAATCCAGACAGAAATCTTATGCAGATTATAGAAGAAGGGAATTAGAGTTCCAAGTTGGAGACCATGTTTACCTCAAGCTCTCACCCGGTCGAGGTATAAGAAGGTTCGGAGTTAAAGGCAAGCTTACACCAAGATTCATTGGTCCATTCGAAATATTGGAAAGAGTTGGCGAGGTAGCCTATCGTCTTGCTTTTCCACCTCAATTGTCGGAAGTGCACAACGTATTCCACGTTTCTATGCTGAAGAAGTACGTGCACGACCCTTTCCACGTCATTGATCATAGTAACTTAGTGATTCAAAGGGACCTCACCTATGAACAAAAGCCAATGAGGATTCTTGATCGAGAGGTCCGAGTCTTAAGAAACAAGACCATTCCCATGGTAAAAGTGCAGTGGAACAAATGCTTGGAACAAGAAGCTACATGGGAAACTGAAGAATATATGCGAAGAAGGTACCCGGAATTATTCTAAACTGTAAGTACTCTATACCCTCCATGTCTCCATTCACGCAATTGAATTTGGGGACCAAATTCTTTTAAGTGGGGGAGGGTGTAAGACCCCGGATAAATAATCAAGAATAAATATATTCAAAAATGAATTAAAACTTGCATAAGAAGGCCAAATAGAAATAATCAAGTTATACAACACATTTAATGGGCTTTAACACATATATTATCTTTTCCAATTATATAAAAGCCTAACTAAGGAAATACTTAAATGAATGGGTTCCCGCTCACACACACACTTTATGCACAACTAACCCACATATATACACCATATATATAAACAAACCCAAACCCACGTAACCCAATAGCCCAATATGCAGGTTCGACCATGCATGAGAAACAATTAGGGTTTCACTCACAACATTTGGCAGGCGGCTGTTAAAATAGTTGGGTTTTGGAAAAACATGGGTAGTCATTAAACCCTTCCGTTAGTAACCTTCGACCCAAATGGAAACCCCGTACTCCTATATATATAAGCATACCCCCTCTAACATGCCGACGCTGGTTGCTGTTCGAAGGGGGGAGCTTCTTCCTCTGCTTGAAGAAAGTTGCTGCCACAGGAGCTTCCTTCTTCCCTGCTGTGTCCATCTTCCTCCTGCTGCGTTTGAAGGGGGCGGCTGACATCATCCTCTGCTTCCCCTCCATCTTCATCCTGCTGAGTGCCTGCACAAGGAAGAATTTATTCTTCATCCCGCAGGCATCCTGCAAGCCATCGCCATACTCTGTTTTGAAAAGAGTATCGGTTCTTCGTCCTGTTCACCGTTTAATCTTCAACAAAGGTAGGTTCTCTCAAGTTTCGTAGCCCAAACAAAGATAAATCATGGTTGTATTGTAGTTTTTTTTCTCAAGAACCCTATATATCGTGCATATAGTTCTCGCTGAGTTTTGATGAAATTCTAAATTTTTGTAAGTAGCGACCCTTACTAGGGCGCTAATTCTTTCTGACGACCCAATGCACGGCCGTCAATTCTTGTATGATTTAATAATTACGCATGTTAAAAATTTAATATCTGTGTAACCAATAATCTGATTTAATGCATGATCATAGTTTTGGAATCCTGCTATTTTTCTTGACCTATCCATATACTTGTTGTCATAAATTTCTTTATATATTAGAAAATGCCACTGTTCATAATGCAAATGTGGTAAAAAGGAAAATGATGACTTGCACCATGTCGTTTCTCTTACATGTGACGCCCCTGTCAAGGGCGCTATATGCATAGAAGGTGACAGCTACCAAGTCGCAATTTAATAAATCCTGAAATTTTGATTATTTTAATGCATATATCTAGATTGAAAATTGACGACTCTTTACAGAGTCTTCAATTGATGAAATAACGCCCCTGACCAGGGTGTTACTTAATAAAATGAAGTCTTTGGCTAAGGCGCCAATTTCCTGTCTTCTGATTTTTCCTGTAAAAATAGATTTATATATATATATGGCACTATGCTCCAATCCGTGAGTATAGTCCCACGTTTTTTCTCGACGTTTTATCGATTACCCCTTCAACTCTCGGTGACATACAAGCCCTCCATTGGACATTCCGTTCCTTTGGACCGGCAAGTTAGTCATTGGGACCTCCGTAAGTCTCCTCGTAACCTTGGATTCCCTCAAGGCCGACTCAGCTGGTTGTACCTTAAACACCTTGTACCTTTTGATTGCCACATCTTGTGGTAAACCGGCCCTCTCATGGTGCCATCTTGGTCCATGAGAGAATAATCCTAGCCGGTGGAATGATGATATTCCACTAGGCGGTGTCTTGGATTGAGTCCCTTATAGATGGGGTCAATCTCTCAACTTGATTCATGTCCCTTGATTGGTGACGGGTTTAGTCATCCACTCAAGTTATCACGGCTACCTCGTTAAGGTACCAATTCTACCCAGGTTATCGACATGTTATGGTTCTCGTTGGTTTTGACACTATCCATCTAATGTTCTTCCTTGAATTCTGTGGAACCTATCCACGAATCTACCTTGATATCCTACATGAGTTTGTTCTTGGAATTCCATGGCTATCACTAAAGTGGTTGTCTAGATATTACATGTAACAATGTCCGCGCATATAGGGCCCGATCTGGTCCTGGGAGGAGCACCCGAAAGTACTTGTGCCCATGGGAGTTATATTGATCACGGTGTGGCATTGCACCGAAGTACTTGCTTGAATCTACGACACCCCACTATCCCTCTCTCTCTCACGTGCTTGACTTGATTGACTTGACACGACTTGCGTGGCCCGGAATGGGCAAAGTACTTGCTTGTTAATAGCCATTACCTCATGACATGAAAGAACTTTATTGATATACTTGGTACTCATTCACATACTTGAAATTCGCTATCTTGGATCAACAGTACATGTTATTTCCTCTCGTTATCATGTTCAATTCCGTATCGTTCTATTTTACAATGATTGCCATGCTAGACTTGCATTTTCATTTGGAAGAAGTAATTACTTAAACCAATTGCTAGTTCTTGAGATATAATTCCTACTGAGCGTTCGCTCATCAAGTTCTTTTCCCCAAACCTTTCAGGTAATACGGACCCTGACTCGGACTCGGATGGGCAGGAGCAAGAGTGACGAGCGTAGAATCTGCAAGCATCATGCTACTACACCTTATCGTGTCGAGTCGTCCTGAGTTTATTCTTGGAGTCTTGTCGTTAAAACTTATGTTATTTCAAGAGTTGTAACATTTAAGGCTTGTGGGCCTGATTAGTAATGTTAAGTCTTGGAGTTATGTGACTTTGTTTAACGGTTAAGTTGCTTTCAATGGTATCATTACTTGGTTATATTTTGAAATTCTTGTCTTATTGCGCACTCTATTATGATGTAGAAATTCTACTTGCTCTGATTGACATGATTGATATAAACTCATCACGTTCTCCCCGGGTTCCTTCCGCACTAGGGACGTGACAACATCCATCCGGCCGAGGACGTCCTCACTGTTCTGGTTAAAGCCGGATATCTTAACCGCCTGAACCTTCTGGAGGTATGGGGTCAGATATAGAGACTTGAATGTCTTGAGCAGCATGATGTTAACAGCGGCACCAGTGTCCACCAGGATTCGGTTCACATCATGCCCGTTGATCTTCCCCTTCATGTAGAGAGGACGGTTGTGGCACGGAGGGGAAAGTAGCATGTCTTTCTCCGTGAAAGAGATGGCGGCCGTGAAGGCTCCATAGGCAGCCGCCTTCATTTCTGCGGCATGTGCTTCATAGACTTTCAGCTCCTGGAGTATTTTGATAAGGGTTTCCCTTATGTCCTTACTCCAAGCAATGGCTTCCCAAATTGAAATACTGGTAGGGAAGCACTTCATCTGGTGGAGGACCTTCGGTCAGCTCGAGCTCGAGCATCCTCCAAAGCGGGTAGTATGTCAGGCTGAACCCTCTGCGAGTTACCGTGCTATTCCCTATCGGGAAGTTGCATTGACTTGCCCTTACCACCCGGATCTGACTGATTTTGATCACCAGCGGACTCCTGGAACAGGGAAGCCAATGATGGCTCTTCTGGGAGTGACTGGCGGGCTGGCTCATCCTTGCCGGACGGCCCCGCTTGCTCTGCTGCAGAAGCCGGTACTGGTGTAGGGGCTGGGAGGATAGCAGTAGCCTCATCAATGCCGGAAGGATTGAAGATACCGGGTCCGTTCCGAATCTCTACTTTCAGAATAGGAGCTGGTTCCTCTCCTCGAAAGAGGATAATTCACTCCGGATCGAAGGTGTTGGACTTCCTCACAGGACTCGATCGAGTGGCAGATTCTGGCGTGGAAGGGGCAGTATTGAGGGTGACTACGATCCCAATGGGTGTAGTCAACGGGTGTGTCGCGGGGCATGATTTGCCCATTCTCGACGAGGATATCGAAGAGTCGTCGGGTTCTCTCCCTGGTGAAGGAGAGAGGTCTCTGATCGTGCCAGGGCCTCCACCCTGGATACCAGATCGAACGTCCCCTTCGACTGGCGCTGGGCTCCCCTGACTCGTCATCAGAAAGAGAAAATGCGGCCATCATGTGGATGACATTGGCTGAGGGGTGAGCCACGCGTGCTGACTTAGCTGGCCTGGCCCACGTATGTGGTTGCGGGGGATCAACGAGACCACTCTTCATTTTAACGAGGCCGTCTCGGATCAACTTCTGCGCCTGAGTCTTGAAGACATAGCAGTCTTCAATTGAGTGACCCAGCATGCGATGATACAGGCAATAACTGGGATCGTCGGCCTTCAGGGCCTCGTCGGCTTGCGTATTTCTGGCAGCTCGACAATCTTCTGGGCCATACAAAGGTCGAAGAGCATTTTCGTATGTTCCTTCTTGAAGGAGAAGGGTGTCTTCATACGCTCCGAGAAGGAGGGAGCAGCCGGCTTGTCCACCGGCTTCTTATCAGAGCCACTGGACTCGGCCTCCTTACTAGCCTTGGCGGCAGGGGTGAACTCTATGATATTCACCTCCTTACCAGGCTGGCGTTCTCGCGCTTGTTTACCCTTGGTTGCAGTATAGCTCAGGTTATCGGCGAAGAACATCTCTATTTCGTCGACTGCCGAATCGAGTTAGTCGAAGCCTTTGATATTGGTGTCGAGAAGCTTTTCGCTGACCTCGGCTGCCAGACCTCGACGACATATGGTGATGGCGTCCTCCTGAACGGGCGGATTGACACACCTCATGCTGAGGTCTCGCCATTTTTTGATGAAGTTGAGGCGCCCTCGCCCTTTTTCTGCCGAAGAGAACAGAGTTCGGCTAGGGAGACCTTCTGCTGGGCCATTTGAAAGCGGTCGAGGAATTTCTTCTGGAGATCTGCCCAGTCGATCACTGAGCCGGGCTTCAAGTGGGAATACCATTGAAAGGCGGTTCCCGTGAGTGAAGTGGCGAAGTAGCGGAGGAGATATGATTCGTCCAATGCTAACTCGCCCATGGCCGTAACATAGTAGGCCAGGTGTTCATGTGGCGACCCCTACCCGTCGAACTTTTGCAGCTTCGGGGGCTTGGCGTACTCCGGGGGAAGCTTTTTTAGCTGGTGGTGAAGCGGGTAGGGTACACTGTGGAGATCTACCGTGATAGCCCCTTCACCATATTGGGCGAGCTTTGTCTCGATAATGCGCTCGATCATATGGCGTTGCGTCAAGAGATTTTCCGGCATTGGGGTATTAGAGGCTCGTGGCTGAGTCTCAGTCGGAGGCGTGCCAAACCCGATTGCCAATGGGGTTCGGGCAATTTCCGCTGAGGTGTTGGTAACATCGCGGGCCACCGGGGGTGCCGGTGCCTCGGCCTGGGGCCGGGCAGGCTACTGAGGATGAAGGTCTCGTTCCTGGAGGAGGTCTTGTAGGAGGGCCTTCAGATGCTGGTTCTCCTTCATGAGAGTGTCGAGGGTCACTTCTTGAGACTCGTTCACAGGAGGGTCGTTGTTGACCGATTCTGCGTTGATGGGAGGGTCGCGGTCTTCCATCGGGACCTCTTCCGCGCGTTCGATAATTACGGTCCGGCAGAAGTATCGATGTGACCTGTGGGAGGAGGTGACGGAGCCTGATGGCACGGCCTCCTGAAGTGGGACAGAGGCTGGTTCAAGTCGTCAGACTGGGTGTCCGGTTGGTGTCCGGTGGTGTAGCACGCGAACACTCGAACCGCGTCGTTGATGAACCGGGTCGTCCGCTTCCTGCGCGTGTGCCACTCGGGACGCACAGGCGTCCCTAGTCTATCAAAGACCTAGGTGCGTTGCAGAGGGGGCTCACTCCTGATATCGATCGGGAGAGAGTCCGGGACAGGTTACTGGAGGGCCCAGGAACGGGCTCGCCTTTGCCTCCGCTTCCTTGTGCGGGGGACATTGGACGATTGGGCGTCGTCAGACGATGCTACTGTGAGGCCAGTCGCATCTCGTCTGATGCCGCGTCTAAGTGCTCGCAGGGGGTTTCTAATACGCGCCCTCTGAATGGCCTGAGCTTCTTCCAGAGTGACCCAAATTCTTCTCAAGTCTGGTTGCTGGTCTCCCTTGTGGCCGCCTTTCCGACGAGCTGTCTTGGGAGGCCGTGTGTCAGGCTGTGGTGGGTGCCCCCGGGCTGCTGCCGAGGAACCCGCTCCTTTGAGCTTCGCCTTGTCCTCCCGTGTTTGCCACAAGAGGTCAAAACGGTTGGAAGTGGGGATGGTAGGAACAGTCCGTTCCTGGGGTATGATTGGTTCGCCCCCATCAAGACGGATCCGCAAGTCACCAACAAGGACCGTCCTGTCGGAGTTGCTAGTTGCAGCAGTGAGCCATCTGCCTCTGTGGCCGTGGCGATGCTTCTTCTGAGGAGTGGAGAAAGACTCCACCCCAAGATGGTAGACCGAGAAGACCCAGCCAGGAGCGACCGAAGCATGGAGCTGTGAGTCGAAGGTACTGGGATTGGCCCCCGGGGTATGAAGCCCACGCCGGGAGTCGATGACGGGGGCGACTCGGGTATAAGCCTTCACCCGCGCCGATAGGAGTGTCACCGATGCTCGAGATGACGCTCTTGCACCGGAAGGCAACGCTGTCGGAAGCACTGAGGTGCCGACGCCCCTGGGTCGAGGACCCGCAGTAGGTATCGGTGTAGTCTGGGCTCGGGTCGGAGGACCTGAGAAGGGTGCTGAGGAACCTTGCCCCCTGGGTAGAAGACCTGCGGGGAGAGCCGGTTCGACTGAAGCTCGGGACCGAGGTCCCGAGTGTAATACCAGGGATCCGTGACCTAGGGGCTGGGAGCCCGCATCAAGAGTCGGCTTTGTCGGGGTTTGGGGTCTGAAACCCGATGAAGATGCTGAGGAGCCATGGACCCGAGGCTGGAAGCCCGTGTTGGGTACCGGCTTGGCTGGAGCCCAGGGTTGGGAACCTGAGGAGGATGTTGAGGAGCCATGGACCCGGGGCTGGGAGCCCATATTGGGTGCCGGCTTTGCTGAGGCTCGGGGTTGGGAACCAGAGGAGGATGCTGAGGAGCAGTGGACCCGGGGCTGGGAGCCCGTGTTCGGTGTCAGCTTTGCTGCGGCTCGGGGTAGGGAACCAGAGGAGGATGCTGAGGAGCCGTGGACCCAGGGCTGGGAGCCCGTATTGGGTGCCGACTTTGCAGCGGCTCGGGGTTGGAGACTCGGGGAAGGTGCTGAGATAGTGACCGAACTCCGGGGCACGGGGCCCGTGTTGAAGATCGGACGAGGCTGGCCTCGGGGGCTAATACTTACCCAGGCCGTGTTGATCTAGGGACCCTGCGGGGGCCAGTGGTGACGGTCCGGTGCCTGGCGCTCAGGTGGGCCACCGGTGCTGGAAGTGCGCGTGGCGCATTGGCCACGGGAGCCAACGGAGGAACCGGGGTCGACTGAGGAGCAGCCACAGGGATCACACCCAAGAAGTAGGGCGATCCGACAACAGGGGCGAAGTTACCGAAAGCGATCGGCGTCGCCAAGTAGCCCACCCGGGCACGGGTGGCGATGACGTTGGGACTGTAGGTGACGGCCTCCATGGTTGCTGGTGCACTGAGTGCTGCGAGGGCGATGGTTGCTGACGGTCGCCGGGCGCGGTCCGACGATCAGAACGCGGACCAGAAGCTGCTGGAGAGTGTGCGCACGAGTACCCTCCTCTACCTCTCCTGCAAGGACAGGGAAAGGGCACCAGGGTTTCAGGGCTGGCACATACTTTTCTTCAGCAAAAGAAGGAAGGCGGGAGACGTCCCATTGGGTGTGCCATCCTCTCTGTTGCGCGGGTTTTTATGCCGATGACCGGGGTGAAGGAAGGGATACAGCGGGGAAGAAAAATACGGGAGTTTGATGTATGTCGGGTATCCTCCTCACAGTTGTATGCGTCTCACGGTGGTATCGGGCACTCTCCTTTTACAGAAAGTCGGGAAGGGTCGAATGGCACGGAAGTGTCAAGATAAGGGTTAACCGGACAGGGTGCGGGCGTGCCAGTCGAGTTCTCGACAATCACTCATGGAACCAAGGGTTGATCGGGGAAGCGCCACCAGGGCACGGCACGTGGGCTCGGGTGATCGAACGACACGTGGAGAGAAGGGGTTCCATGGGTGCGAGTGCGTAGGCGATTATGGGAATCGTGTATTGGACGTCTTTTCCCACCGGCCGTAAGCAACCGGTGTTTATTTACATCGGATTGAATCTGAATACCTTCGTTCTAAGCTGAAGAAAAGTCTATATATATGTCTGAAGCCATGGGTAGAGGACCGGGAGCATTCTACAGCTGTGAGTGCGCTTTTTCACTGGATGGTGTTGACTGGGAGCAGGGAGTGCTGGAGGTTCACACTAGGTGACATAGGGGAAGACTGAGGGCCTGAACGTGGATGCGAGGTCATTCGTCCAATCGGCGATGTTATACTGTGGTGTATATGATGGGAATCAAGCAAGCTGCCAGGCCAAAGTTGATCGTGGAAGCTGCTGGGCCGAAGATGAATGCGCTACCTTTGGGTAGCGCGACCTGGAAGAAGGAACTAGATTCCCCCAGTGCGATCTCAGACAGAACGCAGTTGCTGACGCTCCAACTTTCCAGCGCTTGGAACTCCCAAAAGTCTTCAATGTGCATTGTTGTAATCAATGTTTTAGCGTCGTTTTGTCTTCCCCTTCCCCCTATATATGTATCCCATTTCGTTTGATCAAAGAAGAAATGTATCTATGAAAGTTTTATGAGTGTAGCCATGGCTATCTCCCCCAATCTTTGGAATCCTCTTTCTTCCTCCCCTCTTCGGGTGCGATGCCCATTCATCTTCTCCTGATCCTCTCTCTTTCCCCTTCAATGGAGGACGTTCGAAGCTCTGGATGCACCGGCTCTGAGACGGGGTCGGGTGTGAGGCCCCATTCGGATCTCCGTTCTTCCTCCACCGACGTTCGCCGCCCTCCACCACCGCCAAAGATGCTGCTAAGGTCAGAATGGAGCTCGGTTGCACCGTCCCCGCGAAGGGTTCGGGTGAGAGGCCCCAGCCAAGCTTCCTCACGGCCCTAACATCATCTACATCCACCTTCCTTCCCTCACCGCTCACCCCACATCCACCTTCACCAAGTTATCCTAGCTAGTATTAGGTTAGTTTAATCCCGATTTAGGGTCCCCCATGTGTTTGTTTAGGACCCCTCGTGTATTACCCACCTTCCTATGTGTTCCCCCCTTGTGACTCATTCCCCCGAAGACATCCACGGGCGCCCCAACGTCAAGGTCCGTCGTTCTGCCAACGTCTGTGAACGCGCTAGAACGATATAGCATGTTCTTCGGAACACGCGTAAATGGTATAGCGCGATCTTGGGCAGAATGAAGAACCCCCCCACTTCCGTCCCGCATCAAATGGTATCAGAGCTTAGGGAACCAGGCTGTTCTCACAGACTGGGATATTTAGCTACGAGGTTCGAGGACGAACCTTCCAAAGTGGAGGGGTTTGCTGGGAATCAAGCAAGCTGCCAGGCCAAAGCTGATCGTGGAAGCTGCTGGGCCGAAGATGAACACGCTACCTTTGGATAGCGCGACCTGGAAGAAGGCGCTAGGTTCCCCCAGCGCGATCTCAGACAGAACGCAGTTGCTGACGGTCCAACTTTTCGGCGCTTGGAACTCCCAAAAGTCTTCAATGTGCACTATTGTAATCAATGTTTTAGCGTCGTTTTGTCTTCCCCTTCTCCCTATATATGTATCCCATTTCGTTTGATCAAAGAAGAAATGAATCTATTAAAGTTTTATGAGTGTAGCCATGGCTATCTCCCCCAATCTTTGGAATCCTCTTTCCTCCTCCCCTCTTCAGGTGCGATGCCCATTCATCTTCTCCTGATCCTCTCTCTTTCCCCTTCAATGGAGGACGTTCGAAGCTCTGGATGCACTGGCTCTGAGACGGGGTAGGGTGTGAGGCCCCATTCGGATCTCTGTTCTTCCTCCACCGACGTTCGCCGCCCACCACCATCGCCAAAGATGCTGCTAAGGTCAGAATGGAGCTCGGTTGCACCGTCCCCGCGAAGGGTTTGGGTGAGAGACCCCAGCCAAGCTTCCTCACGGCCCTAACATTATCTACATCCACCTTCCTTCCCTCACCGCTCACCCCACATCCACCTTCACCAAGTTATCCTAGCTAGTATTAGGTTAGTTTAATCCCGGTTTAGGGTCCCCCATGTGTTTGTTTAGGACCCCTTGTGTATTACCCACCTTCCTATGTGTTCTCCCCTTGTGACTCATTCCCCCGAAGACATCCACGGGTGCCCCAACGTCAAGGTCCATCGTTCTGCCAACGTATGTGAACGTGCTAGAAAGATATAGCGCGTTCTTCGGAACGCGCGTAAACGGTATAGCACGATCTTGGGCAGAATGAAGAAGACCCCCCCACTTCCGTCCCGCATCACCTTCCCTCTTCTCATCTCATCCATTCCTTCTCTACGTTTCGTCCTTCTCTCCTCATTGTTTCCACCATGTCCTCTCCGTCCACCGTGAGTGAGGGGAAGAAGAAAGTCATGGAAGAGCAGCAGCCTACGACTCAGTGCTATGAGTGTAGGTCAAAGGAAGCACATGCAATGGGGGCCACTTTCGAATCGGTTCAAGAGAAGTCAGTAAAAGGGAAGAGGAAGGAAATGGAAGTTCAGCCGGAGGATTCTTCGAGAGAGCAGCTGCCAGCAGATATGCCCAGAGAGGTATCTCAACAAATGTAGGAAAAAGGGAAAGAAAAGATAGAAGGAACTTCCTCCAAGCGGCGCAAGACGGCTGCTTCAGAAGCTACTAAGTATGAATCTGAAGAAGAAGCGGCCCTGCTAAGTCTTCTACACAGGTTGAGGTGATATTGGAAGCATGAAAGATCTGTTGTGCCTATGTGATTTTGATGATAGCAAACACTATAAGTCACCATGTGTTTGCATGAAAGATTGTATGAAAGATTGAATGTTTATGCATATGCTCTTTGCACTATACATTAATGAGGATCGCTTGCTGTGCATTGCTTAAGTCAGTACTGTTGAATAATTACTGTATGCATCGCAAGTATAATTTTTGTATGCATCACGAGTTTGATGAGCATTTGATGGGTATGCTTGTGCATGCATCACACTGAAGAAGGTCAGTGCATTTTCTGTCTCTGTGAAAACTTTACATTAGACATATGCATCTTACTTTGCGTCTTATATAGCATAGTCAGTGCATGTTTTACTTCGATGCATATGTGAACTCGGTGCAATGTTGGTCGTGAACACAACATACTTAGGTCAGTGCATATAGAAGATCGGTGCAAAGTTTTGCCTCGGTGCAAACCTTGCCTCGGTGCTTATTGTGGTCATGCTCACTTTAAGGTATGTACAACCTTGTTAATTTAGTAGAGAGTTCGTGCATGTTTCATCTTAACTGACCGAGCATAAGGTCGGTGCAACCTTTGCTGGTGCACGCTGGATAGGTCGGTGCAAGGCATGCTTTGCACGCACCAAGTCGGTGCATTCTCTTGGCTGCTCATACACAAGGTCGGTGTAGAATTCCAATTTGTGTAGATTAAAGTCAGTACATATCAATGTCGGTGCATGGTCTATTTAGGCAAATCATCATCGGTGTAGAGTTTGTTGCAGGCATGTGTATTAGGCATAGAAAGGTTGGAGCGCGACTTTGTCTAGGCACAAGGACACGGTCGGTGCAAGTCATTGTATCGGTGCATATTCCTTCTTGCGCACACTTACTCGGCGTAAGTTTTGTCTCAGTGCACATTCTGTGTCCGTCTAACTTTGCGTCTCATATGGCTGAGAGTCGGTGCATGTATTCGTCCGTCTTATTTAGCGTCTCATGTTGTGTCTCAGCATACCCAGGTCTGAGCGATGCATTTGTGTCTCAGTGCATGTGAGTGTCTCACTTAGCGTCTCATGTTGTGTCTCAGCATACCCAGGTCAAGCGATGCATCTGTGTCTCAGTGCATGTGAGCGTCTCACTTAGCGTCTCATGTTGTGTCTCAGAATACACAGGTCTAAGCACGTTTCATGTCCGTGCATATATGGGTCGGTGCATAGTTTGCCTTGCGCATGCAAGGGTCGGTGCAGATGTCAAGTCGGTGCACACTCTTGTCATGCGCACGCATGTAGGTCGGTGCATATTCTTTGCTGTGAGCGCCTTAGGTCAGTGCATACTTTTGCACTGGGCAGATAACATCTGTGCACATTTAAGGTCGATGCTAGCACATGTGGTCGATCCACGTTGGTATTAGACTGATCTAAAGTCTATACACTTCACTGTTCAGAGTCAGTGCATGTTTTGTTTTGAATACTTAAGTCTGTGCACATCTAGCTTATTAACCGATTGACTCCGTGTAGTCCTGTTTAACCCTTTACTATATGTATAACTGTCTCGAGCTGATATTTCTTTCTAACTGTATGACAGGTAATTTTTGAGAAGAATAAGAATGGCACGTGATCCAAGAGTGGAGGAGGTGCCAGGATCATGACACGTGGAAAGCATTGAGCTAGGATGCTGCCACGTGGGCCAAGGTATTTGGGCGGGAATCATGGAAAGCACACGCCACACTCTCTGCAGCCAGGATAAATAGAGGATTCCTCATTCAGAGGAAGTAGCTGGAAGATCAAAAAAGCTTTTGGTAGCAGAAGAAGAACTGAAGCAGACAGAGAAAGAAGAGCTAGGTAGATCCAGCCTAAGAGAGAGCAGAAGAGAAAGAAGAGAGTTCGTGAGTTCGAGAGAGGAAGAGAGGCAGAAAGAAGGATATAGAGAGAGATAGAGAGTTCGAGGAGAAGAAGAGAAGCTTCATCAGAAGATCTATCCCTACTGGAATCTGGATCAAATCCAATCCAGTCTGCTCCATGGGAGCCACATCTGTGTTGCTATTATTTACAGCTTCCAGTTGTTGTGTCTCTGATCTTTTGTTTTCTTTTGAACCTTATTTCAAGCTGTTCGTCAGCGGAGCAAGTTGTGTTGCTTAGCAGTTGCAGAGGAGGATTCCTCTGGTCGACTAAGCTGTATTGCCCAGCGGATCAAGCTGTTAGGCAGCGGATGGCTAAGCTGTATTGCCCAGTGGAAGCAAGCTGTGATGCTCAGCTGTTTGTAGGCAAGCTGTGAGGCCCAGCCGTTCAAGTTGTGAGTCAGCAGGAATCCACACTCGGGTTGAGTGTGGGGTGGACGTAAGTCTGGACGACCGAACCACCTAAAAACCTTCTTGTCCATCGTGATTTGAGTGTCTATTCTGATCCGCTAGATGTATGCTTAGGTTCGATCTGAATCGTTTGTCTAGCGAGGAATTTATTTTCATCTTGTTCATTTGATATTGGTTCTGGAGAGTGTCAAATTCACTCAAGTCATCTAAGCGTCTAAGTTGCATTTGTTTGCTTGATTGGGTTCAGTTAATAGCGTAAGTTTGCTTAGGTGTCTGCACTCTTGCAGCTCAACTGTTTGATCAAGAGAATCATTGTCCTCCTTATCTTGTATAGCTTAACTAGTCTTAATTCCGCATTCGTGTCTAGTTACCATTTTTAATTGGGCGAATTTTTAAGAGGGATTCATTCACCCCCCTCTGAATCCATCGCACCAGCTCCAACAAGTGGTATCAGAGCGGGTGTCTGCACAGAGGGTCCAACGACCTGCAGATCCGGTCCTAGATTAGGTGTCGGTGTGATCTTAGTTGATCTGTTTTGTGGCATTATGTTTAATCTGTTTTGCATTTAGATTTTTGATCGAGTCTGAGCATGGCATTCATGACTGATCTCCCGAAATTTGAGGGTCTAGGCTTTTATAGCTGGCTTAATCAATTTAGAGAGTACGTGATGCAGGTTAATCCAGATCTATGGATAATCATTGCACACAGCCCTTATGAAGTTTCAAAGGATAAATCCTTATGGAAAACTTCAGATCAGCTGAAATTCTCTAAAAATCAAAAGGCCCTAGACCTTGTGAAAGGGGCAATAAGATCTAATGTGTTTACATGTATCTTTGAGTGCAGAAGCGCAAAGGAAGTGATGGACAAACTGACTGACGACTATGGTGGAGAAGGAATTCAGTGCTTTATGACAAGAGATCACATCAGTGATCAATTAGATGAGTCTCCATCTCAGGTAACTTCTGACTCAGAACAACCAGCTCCTGATGAATTGATTGAAATGTATGAAAACTTGTTAGAAGAATACAAATCTCTTACGACTGAAAAGAGAAAAATGAAAAAGGAGATGTTGTACGAAATAAGAGAACTGAAATGTGAAAATGCAAATCTGAAAGATAGTCTGAAAAAAAAAATGAAAATTCATGCAATGAGTGTGTTTCTGCGAAAAATTTGAATAATAGTCTTCAATCCGAACTGAAAATGCAGGAACAACAAATTGACTCTCTGAAAGAAAAAGTAGAAGAATTGAAGAATAAAAATTATGAGTTAGAAATGTCTAAACAGAAAGTGAATGAGAATTTGAAAATTATGGATCAAAATAATTTGATTGATGAAAATAAAATGTTGAAAGATCAAAATAAGAAGTTGATGGTATTGAACATTGTTGCTACTGAAAGATGCATGATTGTTGAACGAGAAAAATGTGCTGAAATTAAACTTAATGATGAAAAAGAATAAAAACTTCTGCATGAGATTCAAATTTTGAAAAATCTGAATGATGCCATGCAGAAACAAATTCTCACCTATGAAGAAGATCTAACAAACTCTGAAACACAGATCACTTCACTTTAATGTGAAATTACTGATTTGAATAAATCACTGTCTAAATTTGTTAAGGGAAAAGAGAATCTGGATAAACTACTGGAAAATAAAGTGAACATTCAGAAAGAAGGATTAGGTTTTAATCCAGATAATGAGAGAAGTATGAAAGGAAAAGAACAAATTATTTTTGTGAAAAGTTCAGAATGTGCTAGTACCTCAAAATCTGTTTCACCTAAGAAATCTTAGAACATTCATAAGCACGGGGCTGAACAAAAGAAAACGAAAAATTTCTGTGAAAAATCTTCTCATAAAATTCAGTTTGAAAAGAAGAAGAATGTGCAGTGTTTTTATTGCAATAAGATAGGTCATATGATGCATGAGTGTAAGTTGTTTGAATTAGATGACCTAGCTGCTACTACTGCACAGAAAATTCCTGTTAGAAATCATGCTTTTCAAAGAAAGAAAATAAATTGTTTTTGCTGTGGAAAAATAGGGCACACTGTTGCACAGTGTTGGCATGTACAGGGGAGTAAACCCATTTATAAATCTGTTAAACTCCCTGTTCATCAAAATAACTTTGATAAGAAGAGAACTGAATTCATGAAAAAGACTTCTTATTGTTTTAACTGTGGAAAACCTGGCCATAGAGCATATCAGTGCTGGTAGGCAGGTTTCAGAAAACAAAATTTTGTTGTTCATAACAGAAATTTCAATGTTCATGCACATAGATCCAATGCTCACAATAATGTGCATAAAAAGAACCTGAAATTTGCTACCTGTCATCAGTATGGTCAGTTTGAACATTCCTTGTCCAACTATAAGTTGATGGATTTTGATGATTCTGTGGTTCACAAAAAGTCAAGAACACCATTTGGTAGTGTTAATGATAAACCAGGACCCAAGGTTTCTTGGGTATCTGTTGCATCAAAATGATGTGTTTGTTACAAGCGTGCCTTGGAAAAGAATAACAGGGGTTAATAAGCCAGGGCACCAAGGAAACCCCATTTCTGAGCATTCCAGGTAACTCAACTGATTTACTATTTTTAGAATATACAAATTCTGTTGAAAAACTATGTTTTAGGTAGTTGCATATCATGTGTGATCTGTTAAATTTTCATGCATACATATTTGAAATCTACATCACATTCAGATATTGAACTGTATGTGTACATATTCATTAAAGATATGTTGAATTCATTTCTCATCTGCAGGCATTAATGTTTTGACATCTGTTTGTGCACATAGAGAAGGTTAGAAACTCATGAACTCAGTTTGCATATTTGTGCATATATGTGAATTGTATATACATGTATTTGACATACATTCATTGAAAATCTGATGCACTTATGACTGTTGGTATTGCATTGTCATGCATGACCACTATGGTATATCAAATGGTAAGCTACTAAAAGACAGGTGAAATCTGTCTGGAGGTTCTTACTATGTGTGAGATGGTCCTTTAGACCAAGCTCTCGACCTAGTACTATGGGTCATGTTACATATAGGGCAGTCTGAATAATCATGAGCAGGAGTCATAAAATCATATGTTCAGCCTTCATTCAATGCATATAGTCAGGGGGAGTTTGCCTGTCCTTGCACCATGTAGTTAATTGCATTGCATGTCTTTTATATTGAAAAATCTAAAAAGGGTTGAATTATTGCATCTAGACAGGGGGAGCATTTGAGACTCATTAGTCTTTCATAATCTGAACCCTTCCAAATCTAGTCACTCAAATCTTTCTCGAGTTGAACAAGACTTTATTGTTGTCAAGTTGATCTGTCTGTACTCCAGACTTAGCTATTGGTTTCTTGTAAATCTATCTGATGCATATTGATCATACATGTTGCAAGCATGAGTTCCATTTGTCTTACTCTCTATGCATGTGATGCGGAACGGGACTAAAAAGGACTGGACCTACTATGAAGACCAAGTGCGGCCAGCACTCACACGTGACAAGGTAAGCCGGAGTTCCCGACTAGCGTGGTATTCCTTCGGGCGTTCGCGTCACTCAACAAGATCTCCGGACCCACGGCCGTCCCTATGAGGGAGGCGTTAGGATCTAAGCGGGCAAGGCACCGCCGAGCAAAAATGGAAGTCTAGTTTGAGCTCGGTGCTCGACTAGGGCCCGGGGAACAAAAGGGGACACTCTCCTCACCAATCCGCAGTGATTGTGTATGCTGGCTAGGATCCTACGCTCGGACGCGCCACATGCAATCACATACTAAAATAAGCAAGTACCAAGGGAAGGAGTGGAACGCGTACCTCCACGCCTAGGCGTGGCGAAGGAACCCCGGCCGAGTCCGACAACCCGATACACAAGATGATAACTATTACAAACCCAAATGGTGCCCACTCCTCGCAGGGAGATAACAGGCTACAACAACACAAATAATTCGGGCAGTCGGCGCACGGGCTGACGGGCAGCAGTCGAAGTGGGTGGAAGGCGCCGGTAGTCGATCTCCGGGGCCTCACTCGTCTCCGAAGTTGGGTGTAGAGGTGGTCCACGTCGCCGAGGTCGTGCGCTAGGATGCTGAACTGCTGCTGGGGTCACGAGCCGGTGATGGTCCGTGAAGAGTGACGATCCACAACGCTTGCTGCTTGCTGGTTGCTGCAACAGGGGGGCAGAGACGCGGCTGGTACGGGGCCTTCCGGACAGCAATAGGGGCGGGGTCTTCTCTGGTAGGTGACTGACAGGGGGGGCTAACGGTGGGTTGTGGTGGCTGGCGGGGTGCCGTGGGACTTTTGGGCGTGGGTGGCGATGGGAGTTGGGGTCACAGTCTGCACTTCAGGGCAGTCAGAACTGTGACTCCCGGGAGGGCAGTAATGGCGAGGGGTTGTAGGTGGACTCCGGGCCTGTGGCGATTACTGGATATGGGGTAATGTGTGAGGGGGTGGCCTACCAAATTTCAGGTCAATCAGAGGTGGCTAGAGGGTGGTCCCTTTGGAGGTCTCTGCTGACTGGTCCCGCACGGGTACTGTAGCAGAGAACTCCGCACAGAAAGTGTGTAAAAAGGGAACTCTCAGCCCCGATGGAATTTTGAGGCGAGACCACTTGGAGTGGCTTCGTAACTGGCAGAGGAACAATTCTTATGAAGGGAAATGGGGCTAGAAATGGTGGCAAGGGTCCGTAAACGGGTGCCCAAGTGGACTCTGGTCACAGGCGAGACTGCCAGGGATGCGATCTGCGCAACGAAAGTGCCTGTGAAGACAACTTTCTGTGACGAAAGAGTTTTGGGGCGAGGCCGGATGGGTTGGAAAGCTAACAGGCAAAGGAACAAAAACCTTGAAGACACCCCTGGGATTTGCTGTCGGGAACTGGGCGTACCGTTTGCATCTTTGGACCCCTAGTGTGCAGGTCGGACAGGCACTCCGGGGTTGAGCAGCACGCCACCACGAACGTCGTCACCTCGTCGACCGGATCGCCCGTGGACGTGGGGAAGAAGACCGCTGGCGTTGAAGCGTACCACGTGACCTCCAGGCCTCAACTCCAGGGCGTCTCACCCTAGAGGCTGAAGGAGATGGCTGAAGAAGAAGATGGCGGAGGTGGGAGGGGCGTCGCACCCCTTAGAGGATGGGGAAGAGGATCGCCCTCTTCCTTTGGAGCTGGTTGCGCACCAAGCAATTCTCTCACAAAATAAATTTTTCATTAACTTCAAAAGAAAAGTACATAAGCTCTTTTATATGCTAGGGTAGGAACCCTAGCCAAGAGGGAGGGGAAAGGGGGCCGCACATGGCATGGGGAAAGGGGGGAATGCGCCACAAGGCAAGGGGAAGAGGGGGGGTGCGAACCACTCCTAGATTCTAGGAGTGAATTGGGGAAAGGGGCGGTCAAGTGGGGAAGGGGGGGAAGGAATCGGTCAAGAGAGGGGGGGGGGGAAGGTGACCGCACCCTCTTCCTATATTCTAGGAGAGGGGGCGGCTGCCACCTCCTCCTCTTGGAGGATGTGATAGGGGCGCCCAAACCCTAGCCCTAGGAGGTGGGGGCGCAAACCCCTAGGTGGGCTAAGCAGGGGAGTGGGTGGCCAGCCCAAATGGGCTAGAGATTGAACCAAAGAAATGGCCCAATAGCCCTATCTCCTATCTAATGAGCATAAAAGGGCCCAACTAAAACCTAATTGGCTCCAAATGGCCTACAAAGGTCCATAACAATGCAAAAAGTGTCCACGCAGGGACTAAACTAAGGCCCAGCATGGCCTGAAGCATAAAAGGGACTCTGCTAGTCCGCCAAGTGGTCGCCAAGCCAAAGGGATATCGGCAAGCTCCGTGTGCTCCGTCGAGTGATGCGGCGCGTGTCCTCACCAATTCTCCCCGGGTGGGAAGAACTCGACCCCGTCGAGTAAGGGTCACGGTCGCTCAAGTAACGCTCCAGCAGGTCCGGGTCGATCCGCTCCAGCTCTCCACGTGTGATCCAGGTGTCGTCTGTCGCAGGGCGCCCTCTCCAACGCACTAGAAAGCGTTGGTAGGCTCCGCTCCGGGTCGTGGTCACCTGCTCATCCAGTATGCAATCTACATGCTCGCGTCTCGGTAACGGGGCTGGAGGAGGTGGACTCTCAGAGGGTGTAAGGCTCTCAACAGGAGGGGAAGGCCCAAAAAGCTCACTGGGAATCACTGCGGGATCCCGATAGGCCACTAGGTCAGAGACGTTGAACGTCGAACTGATCCCATAATCGTCTGGCAGCTCAATCTCATACGCATTAGACCCGATCCGCCTCAAAACTCGGAAGGGTCCTGCACCGCGGTCCTGGAGTTTCTTCACGGCCCCAGAAGGGAACCGTTCAGGTCTGACCCTGACCATGACGTACTCTCCCTCACGGAACTCACGCGTGCGTCGATGCACATCAGCTAATTCCTTATAACGTGCGTTGCTGGCCTCGAGGGGGTGATGATGATGTAGACTCCGAACTAGCTGTGTTGACTCATACCTATGTGAATGCAGTGGTGGTCCTGGACACCCAAACACAGACCTAGCATGCCTATGACTCCTACATGATTGGACAACACGGGGAGGACCAGGACAACCAAAGTTGTATCTATCATCCATGGGTGTCCTACGGAATGTGGTAGACTCATGGGGACTAAATTGCCCAAACTCACTCATGACATTCCCTACATGAGACAAACCCCTATATGATGGTGGACATGTAGAAACATGGGGAAGAGACATGTGTCCCTGGCCTCCTAAGCTCGGGCATCTGGATGCCGGTAAGGTGAGGTGTTGACTAGAAGTCCTAGGTGGTGTATGATAGTGGACCTCCTCGACAAGGTGGGGAAAAGAATATGGGTCGAGAGGCTCACTAGGGAGGGGATCGAAAGGGTCAAAGAAATGATGACCCCTCCCGACAGGTCCCTTCACTATACTTGCCCATGTGCGACATTCGCCCAGGTGCAGATAATCACCTTCAGGCACTCTCATGTATGGGGCAAGAGGCTCATGAGGAAGGCAAGGAAGGCAAGGTTCCTCCCTCGGGACCGTGAAACCATAAGCGGGGACAAAATCAACCTCCATGGGTATGGGAAATAATAAAAGGACCTCGGATGTGATATGTCCTATGGTGTAGACCGAGGTAATAGACCCCAAAGCAGGGAGTGTAAAGCTATGACTATAGGGTTGGTCAGACCCTAAGGTCAACATATAAGTCAACTCCCATTGATAATCTAAACTCCTAAGGAAGTCCTTCACATTTTCAAGAAAGCAGAAGGACCGAAAAGTGGTGTGAAAGGAGTTAAGGGGTATTATTGGGAGGGCTGGTCCCATGGGTGTATAGCAAGGAATGGAGACATCTAGAAGTGAACCCTCCCTTAGCCAGCTAGCTAAAGACTCTCCAATGACCAGTTCACCCTCGGAAGGTAAGAATGTCTCTATATGAGGGTCTAAGGGTGAAGCCTCTCTCTCGGGAGTGGAAACTGAGTCCTCTATGATGTGGGGGGGGTCACTCCCTAACTCCTCAACCTCAGTTAGGTACTCCTCCATCAACTCCTGTTCAGCCTCGTAACTCACTGGAACAAACCCAGGTGATGACAGGGAGGTGGTCCGCGTAACGCCGTCATGGAAGACAAACTCACCGGGAAGGTGAGATGGGTGTAGGGTGCAGGTCCTCCTATCCAGGTCGATGGTCGCACTTCTTTCCTCCAACCAAGTTCGCCCTAAAATGATGCATGGACCAGCAAGTGTGCTGATCTTGCACCAAGCGCCATCGAAATATTTAACAGGGCCAAACCACCGTTGGAACTCGATAAAAGCTAAACCATCACGGAGAACAATCTCCCCAGTCTTGGAGAGTGACTCAACAATGTCTTGTGAGACACAGTTAGACGACACCCTACTGATGAAGTCGATCTCCGTATGCATCCCATTAGGTAGGATGGCAGTGGACATGACAGGACGCTGGAATGACTCGGTCATTGGTATAGGGGTCGGGTCTCCCGACGACTGAGTGGTAGGGGCGACACTTAGAGGTCGTACTATAAGAGCATCGAATCGGACCAATAGGGATGACTCACCTGACATGTGGGCTCGAGGAACCACCATGGGGTTGGCGCGGAGCTGGACATGCAAGACTCAACGAGACAAGGACAAAACTCTAACTAGACACAAACCTAACATTGCAATGCAATGGTGGGTTACCTAGATGAACTAAGAGACTCAATGCAACCTAGATAACTCTAAGGCCTCAATTGCACCCTAGACAACCTAAAGACTCGAATGACCTAAGACCCCAATTTGTTAGAACAAACTGGTTCCCTAAGCTCTGATACCAAATTTGATGCGGAACGGGACTAAAAAGGACTGGACCTACTATGAAGACCAAGTGCGGCCAGCACTCACACGTGACAAGGTAAGCCGGAGTTCCCGACTAGCGTGGTATTCCTTCGGGCGTTCGCGTCACTCAACAAGATCTCCGGACCCACGGCCGTCCCTATGAGGGAGGCGTTAGGATCTAAGCGGGCAAGGCGCCGCCGAGCAAAAATGGAAGTCTAGTTCGAGCTCGGTGCTCGACTAGGGCCCGGGGAACAAAAGGGGACACTCTCCTCACCAATCCGCAGTGATTGTGTATGCTGGCTAGGATCCTACGCTCGGACGCGCCACATGCAATCACATACTAAAATAAGCAAGTACCAAGGGAAGGAGTGGAACGCGTACCTCCACGCCTAGGCATGGCGAAGGAACCCCGGCCGAGTCCGACAACCCGATACACAAGATGATAACTATTACAAACCCAAATGGTGCCCACTCCTCGCAGGGAGATAACAGGCTACAACAACACAAATAATTCGGGCAGTCGGCGCACGGGCTGACGGGCAGCAGTCGAAGTGGGTGGAAGGCGCCGGTAGTCGATCTCCGGGGCCTCACTCGTCTCCGAAGTTGGGTGTAGAGGTGGTCCACGTCGCCGAGGTCGTGCGCTAGGATGCTGAACTGCTGCTGGGGTCACGAGCCGGTGATGGTTCGTGAAGAGTGACGATCCACAACGCTTGCTGCTTGCTGGTTGCTGCAACAGGGGGGCAGAGACGCGGCTGGTACGGGGCCTTCCGGACAGCAATAGGGGCGGGGTCTTCTCTGGTAGGTGACTGACAGGGGGGGCTAACGGTGGGTTGTGGTGGCTGGCAGGGTGCCGTGGGACTTTTGGGCGTGGGTGGCGATGGGAGTTGGGGTCACAGTCTGCACTTCAGGGCAGTCAGAACTGTGACTCCCGGGAGGGCAGTAATGGCGAGGGGTTGTAGGTGGACTCCGGGCCTGTGGCGATTACTGGATATGGGGTAATGTGTGAGGGGGTGGCCTACCAAATTTCAGGTCAATCAGAGGTGGCTAGAGGGTGGTCCCTTTGGAGGTCTCTGCTGACTGGTCCCGCACGGGTACTGTAGCAGAGAACTCCGCACAGAAAGTGTGTAAAAAGGGAACTCTCAGCCCCGATGGAATTTTGAGGCGAGACCACTTGGAGTGGCTTCGTAACTGGCAGAGGAACAATTCTTATGAAGGGAAATGGGGCTAGAAATGGTGGCAAGGGTCCGTAAACGGGTGCCCAAGTGGACTCTGGTCACAGGCGAGACTGCCAGGGATGCGATCTGCGCAATGAAAGTGCCTGTGAAGACAACTTTCTGTGACGAAAGAGTTTTGGGGCGAGGCCGGATGGGTTGGAAAGCTAACAGGCAAAGGAACAAAAACCTTGAAGACACCCCTGGGATTTGCTGTCGGGAACTGGGCGTACCGTTTGCATCTTTGGACCCCTAGTGTGCAGGTCGGACAGGCACTCCGGGGTTGAGCAGCACGCCACCACGAACGTCGTCACCTCGTCGACCGGATCGCCCGTGGACGTGGGGAAGAAGACCGCTGGCGTTGAAGCGTACCACGTGACCTCCAGGCCTCAACTCCAGGGCGTCTCACCCTAGAGGCTGAAGGAGATGGCTGAAGAAGAAGATGGCGGAGGTGGGAGGGGCGTCGCACCCCTTAGAGGATGGGGAAGAGGATCGCCCTCTTCCTTTGGAGCTGGTTGCGCACCAAGCAATTCTCTCACAAAATAAATTTTTCATTAACTTCAAAAGAAAAGTACATAAGCTCTTTTATATGCTAGGGTAGGAACCCTAGCCAAGAGGGAGGGGAAAGGGGGCCGCACATGGCATGGGGAAAGGGGGGAATGCGCCACAAGGCAAGGGGAAGAGGGGGGGTGCGAACCACTCCTAGATTCTAGGAGTGGATTGGGGAAAGGGGCGGTCAAGTGGGGAAGGGGGGAAGGAATCGGTCAAGAGAGGGGGGGGGGAAGGTGACCGCACCCTCTTCCTATATTCTAGGAGAGGGGGCGGCTGCCACCTCCTCCTCTTGGAGGATG
The DNA here is from genome assembly GCA_022559845.1 of Amorphophallus konjac. NCBI lineage: Eukaryota > Viridiplantae > Streptophyta > Magnoliopsida > Alismatales > Araceae > Amorphophallus > Amorphophallus konjac. The sequence continues at coordinate 63,789,376 of CM040118.1, read as the reverse complement.
TGATAGGGGCGCCCAAACCCTAGCCCTAGGAGGTGGGGGCGCAAACCCCTAGGTGGGCTAAGCAGGGGAGTGGGTGGCCAGCCCAAATGGGCTAGAGATTGAACCAAAGAAATGGCCCAATAGCCCTATCTCCTATCTAATGAGCATAAAAGGGCCCAACTAAAACCTAATTGGCTCCAAATGGCCTACAAAGGTCCATAACAATGCAAAAAGTGTCCACGCAGGGACTAAACTAAGGCCCAGCATGGCCTGAAGCATAAAAGGGACTCTGCTAGTCCGCCAAGTGGTCGCCAAGCCAAAGGGATATCGGCAAGCTCCGTGTGCTCCGTCGAGTGATGCGGCGCGTGTCCTCACCAGCATGCTTAATAAATGTTGCTTGCTACTGAATGCTTTGTCTATGTTAAGCGTACAGAGAAGTGAAGTAATATCAGTTTATGTACCCTTTCACAAATCTGAAATCACCTTTAATGAAGAATATTCTATTATACAAGTTTAAGAATATTTGTTGATTTGAATTGGTTTAAGTCTTATGTATTCCTAAGTTTGAATTTGAAGGACCTGAAAATATATAAATCAATTTTTTTAATAAACCTTAACTGACTGTCTCATGTAAGTTCATGTAAGAACTTCTGACATCTGAAAATTGAAACCTTGATTTACTTTGATTGAAATGCATGAAACCTGTATTGTTTTTAAACAAGTCGCTTTGAGAATTAAAAGGGCAGCAACAGCAAAATCATTGTAAAATAAATGAATATAGTGGCAGAGCAATGACTGAATTGCATTGAGAAACTGAACCCTCCATCAAAGAAATGGAGAGGAATTTATGTCATGAAGTGCTTCATGTTACCTCTGTTCATATGGTCAAATCTATAGGGCTGGTTTTACTTAGTAACTGGGGGTACTGGCGTCTAAAAAACGTGTACCCTTAATGTCAAAGGTGTAAATAATCTGTGTAGTTTTTGATCAGAAACAGATATGGTAGTTTATGCTTAGTAACTAGGGGTACTGGCGTCTAACCCACGTGTACCCTTAATGTCAATTGTATAAATGACACCTATCTGGTCACTAAGCTCAATGTTAAAAGCAAAAGTGAAAAAGATTTGCTATAACCTTTGCAATTCAAAATTCACTAAGTGTCATTTTGTTTATCCTCAATACTCTTGACTGTTTTTCCTAAAGAAGTCAATGGAATTAATTGTGTAAGATGAAAGGAGTTTGAACTAGAATGTTATATGAGAAATTGGCTCATTTTTATTAAAAAGTTACTTCAGATATGAGTATTGTATTTTATTGACAAACCCTGTGTACATCATTCTTAAACCATGCTTGTCAATTAAAGCCATTTCATAAGCTTTTATAATAGAAGATTCTGAAACTTTAAACATGGATATATGGATTGGGTACCCCACTGAAAATCTTCTCTTCTTGTCACGCCCCGAGCCTTTATTGCAGCGGAAGACTAACTCGGGAAACGAGAACAGCCGGCATGGTAAGCCTCTTGCAAGCAAGAACGATAAGAGCGCAAGACAATCACACACATAAATGTAATTTCATAATATTACTCAAACTCCAACTTTATTTCAAAATAATCAAGTACTTCCATTATGTACTAGACTCAAGAAATAGGAAAATTACATAGACTCAATCTAAACAATTTAGACTTCCTAAGTCTTCACTCTCATCTTGATAATACTTTCATTCGCTCTCGGACCCGCTACTTGTATAACCCGAATCCGAATTCGAATCACTTCCATCTCCTGAAAAGATTGGAAATAGGTAATGAGCACACTTGCCCAGTAGGTATCTTCACATCAACATGAAGGCACTATTAAAGTAATTAACAATTTAGCTCTAAAGAATAAGGTAAAAATCATGCGAATGCGATCAATCACGTGATTAAACCAAAGTAACAAGACGATCAAATAAGTTAGAATGAGAGCAAGTACGAGCTAGCAAGAATGTAACAAGAACATGATATTGGCCTTTCATGAACAAGATTGTATCGAAAATGTACTAGCAAGCCGCATAATCATCACTCCAGTATCTTTTGCTTATGAGCAAGTACTTCGTGAATTTCTGTAGAATATCAAGCAAGAAAGTCATGTCGTGTCGTAGATTTTCACTTATTTATAGAGAAAGTACTCCCAGCGCAATGCGACGCCAGTAGCATCATACCCCATGGTTTATAAAATAGTATGTTTCCGACAATCAGCCGAGGGGACTAGCATAGAGCCCTTGAACACAATCAGTGCTCGATCGCATCTTCAAGTATAAATCAAGCTACTTCCATGCATGTAACAATAAAGTATGGCCAAGAATGTAATAAGTTCAATAAGCTCATGATAACAATAATTCAATGAATGAATGCTTTAATAAGAATCATGAGAAATCAAGAATGACTTAAGCAAGGTTATGCTTATGGAAATAAATCGACAGCATAACGGTACGTTCTTTATCTTCCACTAATTATATTAGGTTTCTTGATCAATATGATAAGTTCTAGATCCTCAATAGTCCATCTAGAAACCTTGGAATATCAACCCTTGGTCCACCTTGGGTTAAAATACTCAAGCAGTGTGACGCTTCAGTATTGGGCCGTTACATCATGTGACGCTTCAGTATTGGGCCGTTACATTAGTCTGAATCCAGAACCAAGAAATCGGACTCAGTGGAATGTGACGGTCGTATATTGGGCCGTTACATGTGCCTGACGGTCCAATATAGAGCCGTTACACTACTGATAATCAAAAACATCGATAGTGTAATCTAATCAATGGGCTTTAATGGTACAACCAACTCGGCATCCTAGTGGGAATCCCAGGCTCGCGGAGAATTACGGAGGCCTTGAAATAAGATTTCCTAGTCCATTGGAAGGAATATCTAATAGAGAGGTCCTCATGTCCAAGAATAATGTTCCTATAGTGCAAAGTGAACTAATGGACAACATACCGGAATATGTGCCATATACTTAAAGACATGACTCTATAGATAGAAAAGAATGTGTAACAATGTGAAACCAACATAAAACTCCGTCAATACAACATTGGAAAATCATGATTTAGAATACAAAACTATAGAGTTTTAGCCAATGAAATTAGCATAACTTAAAATAACCTAAGATACATTAATCATGCAATTTGATTATGAATCAGTAACTAACGTTGAAGCCATGATAACAGGTCCATCTTAGCTATCTAAGCTTATTTATAAGTAAACTTAACTGGTTATTATTCTGCCTTGGGCTGACAGAACACAGGTGTCTGACGGTCTAGGATAGGCGCGTTACAGTGCGTGACGGTTTATCGAGGGGCCGTTACAGTAATGTAACGCTCCTGTGAAGATGCGTCAGAACCAACAGAACAGTTTGAACACAACAGATTGTGTGACGGTCTATCGTAAGGCCGTTACAGTCATGTGACTGTCTTACGTTGGTGCGTTAGAGAATCTGCTGGTAGTAAACTAAGTAAAGGTTTATGAAAACCTAACATGCATGGACATCAAAATACTACCACTGTCCTAGTCATGATAGCGAAGTATAGGCCAACTATATGCATGGGTTTAGTGAATAGACAGGATAATATCTTTTAATTTCCATTTAGGGCTAAGAGATGCATGAATGTATAGAACTATTAGATCATGAAATTCTTCATCTATAATGCATGAAATCAAGCACAACCAGAGGGCTTTTATTCCTAACAAGTTATTTCTGCCAATCATGAGATAACCTACCTCTTCTAAAACCTTTAAACTTCGAATTTGATGCTAGGTACTACCCTTAGTCCCTTGTACTTCTTGTGATAATTCAGCAACTTCAATCTGCTCTATTTTCTCAGCCTCTTGACCTAAGGATGTGAAATTTTGAGGGTAAGAAGATGAAACTATTGGAAATAAAAAGTTCTAAAGGATTGAGTTCTAATTACCTCGTTTAGATGTCCTAATGTCCTGATCTTCAGAGGACTTTCGTTCAGATTCCTAGGTTGCTAAGGTTGAATCAATAACTTTGGTAGCTTCTATCTCCTTGATTGCTTGATCTCCTAGCACGAAATTTGGAGAACCATTAGTCTAAAGTATACTAAACAAAAGCTTCTAAAGAACTTACCTGAAATTATGACTCCTTACCTTGATTCTTCACGAGCCAAAAGTAAGGGTCGCTCAGTTCAGAACTAGGTCCTATTTATAGGGTTTTGGCTAGGGTTTAAAGATTAGATCGATTCTAGAGTCCTTAATTTGCCAGAACCTAATCCCTAAGAGTCCTTAGTAATGTTATAAGCTTCCCTAAGTCGATCTCTTATAGATAAGATTCCAAAGTTCTAATCTTTTTGCTCGTTCTTTCTTTCACAGAACTAACAGAGTGTGACGCATCAGCCTAGGTGCGTTACAGGGCTATGGCGGTCGCCCGATAGACCGTTACATTCAACGTATATAGAGTTTCAATTTGATAAAACTCTTTTATTCGTTTATCCACATAATTATCTTATATAAATAGTATTTATCCTTAAAATACGTGAATAAGCTAATTACCCTTCTAGAATATGGGCCAAACTTGATGGGCTTGGTCCATTAACCTTTTGGATAATAATTAGATAGGCTAGGTTAACTAATTAGCCTAATTGAGTCTTATAATGACTTATTAATCCAATAACCTCTTCATTAATTTATTTAAGCCTTTATAATTTCCAAAAAATTATTTTAAAATTCAATATATATATATATATAAATTCTGGGGCACTACACCCTCCCCCACTTAGAAGAATTTGGTCCCCAAATTCAATATATGGATTTCGGAGAGTGTACTTATAGTTAAATAATTCTGAAAATCTTTTCCGCATGGCTATTTTGGTTTCCCAAGTTGCTTCATATGGCCATGTTTTCTTCCATTGAATCTTGACCATAGGAATAACTTTATTTCGTAGTTGACGCACTTCTCGTTCCAGAATCTTTATTGGCGTTTGCTCGAATGTCATATCCTTCTGAATCTCCAGATTGTCATAAGTGATAATATGGTCAGGATCATATACATACTTCTTCAGCATGGAGACGTGAAATACGTCATGAACTCCGGCTAATTATGGAGGTAAAGCCTGTTTGTAAGCTACTTCACCAATCGTTCGAGAATTTCAAATGGGCCAATGAATCTTGGAGTTAGCTTTCGTTTAATGCCAAATCTTCGAATACCACGACCTGGAGAAACCTTTAAATATACATGATCTCCTACCTTAAACTCCAAGTCACGTCTTCGATTGTCAGCATAAGACTTTTGCCTATCTTGTGCCATTTTCATTCTTTCTTGAATGAGCTTGATCTTCTCTGTAGAATCCCTGATAAGGTCGGGGCCTAGAAATTACTTTTCCCCTATTTCATTCCAACATATTGGTGATCGACAGCTTTTTTCATATAAGGCTTCAAAATGTGTCATTCGTATGCTAGCCTGATAGCTATTGTTATATGCAAACTCTACTAGAGGCAAGTGATCATGGCAACTACCTCCAAAGTCGATAGCACAAGCCCTGAGCTTATCTTCTACTACCTGATTCGTTCTTTCCGTTTGACCATCTGTTTGTGGATGAAAAGCTGTGCTGAAATTCAATCTAGTCCCTAGTGAATGTTGTAGACCCTTCCAGAACTGTGATGTGAATCGAGGATCTCTATCAGATATAATAGTGACTGGGACACCATGTAGTTTGACAATTTCCTTTATGTATAATGCTGCCAGGATATCCACAGACCATCGACTCTTTATTGGTATGAAGTGTGCGGATTTAGTCAATCGGTCTATGATTACCCATATTCCATCGTGTCCACCTCTGGTCTTGGGCAAACCCATAATAAAGTCCATCCCTATACTCTACTATTTTCATTCGGGAATACTCAAGGGGTGTAATTTACCTGCGAGTCTAAAATGCTCTGCCTTTACTTGTTGGCAGGTGAGACAGCGAGACACGAAATCAGCTATTTCTCTCTTCATATTGGGCCACCAGAAATTTCTTTTGAGATCTTGATACATCTTTGTTCCTCCAGGATGAATTGTGTATTTGAAATTATGCGCTTCATTTAGGATTAGTTTCTTCGTAGCCTCATGATCTGGTACACATATTCAGCCCTTAAATAATAATCTTCCGTCATTGGAAATAGAAAAATCCGGCCTTTGTTCCATATTTACTTTAATTTTCAGTAATATAGGATCATCATTTTACAGCTTGACCAGATCTTCTATCAATGTAGGTTGAGCTCAGATATTAGCTATGAAACAATCTTCTTCCTTTATGTCAATATCCAAGTTCAACTGAGCAAATTGAGGAACAAGGTTAGTTACACCTATCATAAGACTTGATAGCATACCCATTGGTTTTCTGCTGAGTGCATCAGCTACAGCGTTAGCCTTGCCAGGATGATATTGAATAGCAACATCAAAGTCTTTGAGATATTCTAACCACCTCCTCTGCCTCATGTTAAGCTCTTTTTGAGAGAATAAATATTTCAAGCTTTTGTGGTCCGAGTATACCGTAAACTTTTCTCCATAGAGATAATGACGCCAAATTTTCAAGGCGAAAATAACTGTTGCTAATTCAAATCATGTACAGGATAGTTTTCCTCGTGACGTTTCAATTGTCTTGAAGAATAACATATTACTTTTCCATTCTGCATGAGAACGCATCCTAAGCCAATGCCAGACGCATCCGTATACACTTCGAATCCACCACCTTCCATCTGTAGTGATAGAATAGAAGCTATCGTAAGATGATTCTTAAGAGTTTGGAAACTCTTCTCACATTCCTCGGACCAGACAAAAGGGTTTTCTTTTCTTGTGAGTCTGGTTAAAGGAATCGCAATTTTTGAGAAGTCCTTAATGAATCTCTTATAATAACCAGCTAGACCCAAAAAGCTTCTTACTTCAGATACAGTCGTTGGCCGACTCCAATTCTTGACGGCTTCTACCTTAGAAGGATCCACAGTAATACCTTCTTTTGAAATAATGTGGCCTAGGAATGAGACTTCCTCGAGCCAGAATTCACACTTATTGAGCTTGGCATAAAGCTTGTGTTCTCTAAGTGTTTGTAAAGCTATTTTCAAATGTTGTTCATGTTCCTCTTTTGTCTTGGAATAGATCAAGATATCGTCAATGAAGACGACGATGAACTGGTCCAGATATGGCTGGAAGACATTGTTCATAAGTTACATGAATGCTGCTGGGGCATTAGTTAACCCAAACGGCATCACTACGAATTCATAGTGGCCATAACGAGTTCGAAAAGCCGATTTATAAATGTCATCTTCTTTAATTCTAAGTTGATGATAACCTGATCTGAGGTCTATCTTAGAGAAATATTCTACTCCCGAAAGCTGATCGAAGAGTTCATCAATACGCGGTAACGGATACTTAGTTTTAATTGTGAGTTGATTCAGTCGCCGGTAATCTATGCATAGCCTGAGAGAACCATCCTTCTTCTTGACAAATAGAACCGGCGCACCCCAAGGGGATGTGCTAGGTCTGATGAAGCCCTTGTCTAGTAGTTCCTGCAACTGCCTTTTCAATTCCTTAAGCTCCGTGGGGGACATCCTGTAAGGGGCTATAGAAACAGATCCTGCTCCTGGAATGAGTTCAATGGTAAAGTTCACTTCCCTCTCGGGCGGTAAACTGGGTAATTCGGACGAAAATATATCGGGGAACTCATTTACAATAGGGATGTCTGCTATGTTAATCTCCTTGGATTCGGTAACAATGACAGAAGTAAGAAAAGCTTCACATCCTTGCGAGATAAGTTTGCAAGCGTGAAGAGAAGATATGATAGTAGGATGCTTCTTGTACTTGATGCCAAGAAAAGAGAATCTTGGAAGACCGGGCTTTGGAAAGGATATAATCCTATTTTGGCAATTGATATAAGCATCATGATCTACAAGCCAATCTACCCCTAAAATGGCATCATAACCTTTCATGTCAAGGCATACTAAGTTTGCGGGGAGATTATGACCTTCTACTATCACTTCGTTATCAGGATAATAGTCGGTAAGCTTTGTTCCAGAACCTAAGGGTGTGGAAATAGCAAGATCTGAAGGTAAGGGAACTGATGTGTTTGGTAATGTTTTAGAAAAAGTAGTGGATATAAAAGAATGAGAGGCACCCGTATCAAATAGCACAAATGCAGGATGAGAACAAATTTGAAGAGTACCTTCCATAAGCCCATCATCCCTGGGCGCTTCCTCTTCTTCCAGAACAGCATTGAGGCGAGCCTGCCTCCTGCGTCCATTACCAGATGACTGGTCTTTCATAAGGGGGCATTCCGGCATGCGATGCTCCTTGCTTCCACAACGTAAACAAGCGTCGAGACGCTTCCAACACTCCTTAGCCGAATGGCCGAATTTTTCACAAAATGTGCAAGCCGTGGCGACCTGCTCCTTCTCCTCCTTGATTTTCTTTTGCTTATGGGAACTTTCACAATTCCCATTCCTGGATTTCTTCTTACTATCACGGCTTTTGTAGGGTTCCGTGATACTAAATTTCCCTTTCTTATAACGTCGATCTGAATGTCGACTTGATTCTTCTCCTTTCCTTTTCAATTTTTTGACCTTCTCTAAGGTCCTTTCACATAAATACGCTCACTGTATCATTTCTGCATAAGTACGGATGTTTTGGGTCCCGAGCTGCTGAATGAAACCGAGTCGTAACCCATCCATAAACTGATTTACCTTGAGTAGATCGGTGCTGATAAGATGCGGTGCGTAAGGTGCAAGCCTTGAGAATTACAGTTCATATTCGGCAACCGTCATCATTCCTTGCCGAAGAGCGGCGAATTCCATAGCCTTTCGTTCCTTTACGTGCTCAGAAAAGTACTTGGCACGGAACAGGGTGAGAAAACCATCCCATGTATGAGGTGCATTGGCCGGAGGTGCCGAAACCGACTTCCACCATGTGCGAGCATCTTTGTTGAGTTGAAAGGTTGCGAGACACCTTTTCCTGATTGGTGCATTGGATCACATCAAAGATACGGTTCATTTCGTCTATCCAGTTCTCTGCCTCGTCGGGATTAGAAGAACCATAGAATCGCGGAGGATTCAAACTTCAAAAATTGCGATGTAGGTCACCAGCCCTTGCCCCTGTGCCACCTTGCGCTATAGTTTGCAATGCCTGAGTAAGGTTGGCAACTGTTTGTTGCATGCCATCCCAATCTACACGATGAGCCATTCGTAAGATAAGGTACCTGAGAGAAAAATAACAACTTGTTATTTCTCATGAAATTGGAAGGAGTAATCTTAAAGCTAATTAATTATCTTATCCCGGGCTCTACCCAATTCTCACATGGGTATGAAAATTCTTCCTTAGTTCAAAGGTAGGGGTCTTTAAACCTTGGACTTTTCCTATGACATGACTCTTCTTCCTAAGTCCTGAGACTTAGGCTCTGATACCAACTTAACTGTCACGCCCCGAGCCTTTATTACAGCAGAAGACTAACTCGGGAAGCGCGAACAACCGGCATGGTAAGCCTCTTGCAAGCAAGAACGATCAGAGCGCAAGATAATCACACACATAAATGCAATTTCACAATATTACTCAAACTCCAACTTTATTTCAAAATAATCAAGTACTTCCATTATGTACTAGACTCAAGAAATAGGAAAATTACATAGACTCAATCTAAACAATTTAGACTTCCTAAGTCTTCACTCTCATCTTGATAAAACTTTCATTCGCTCTCGGACCCGCTACTTGTATAACCCGAATCCGAATTCGAATCACTTCCATCTCCTGAAAAGATTAGAAATAGGTAATGAGCACACTTGCCCAGTAGGTATCTTCGCATCAACATGAAGGCACTATTAAAGTAATTAACAATTTAGCTCTAAAGAATAAGGTAAAAATCATGCGAATGCGATCAATCACGTGATTAAACCAAAGTAACAAGATGATCAAATAAGTTAGAATGAGAGCAAGTACGAGCTAGCAAGAATGTAACAAGAACATGATATTGACCTTTCATGAACAAGATTGTATCGAAAATGTACTAGCAAGTCACATAATCATCACTCTAGTATCTTTTGCTTATGAGCAAGTACTTCATGAATTTCTGTGGAATATCAAGCAAGAAAGTCATGTCGTGTCGTAGATTTTCACTTATTTATAGAGAAAGTACTCCCATCGCAATGCGACGCCAATAGCATCATACCCCATGGTTTATAAAATAGTATGTTTCTGACAATCAGCCGAGGGGACTAGCATAGAGCCCTTGAACACAATCAGTGCTCGATCGCATCTTCAAGTATAAATCAAGCTACTTCCACGCATGTAACAATAAAGTATGGCCAAGAATGTAATAAGTTCAATAAGCTCATGATAACAATAATTCAATGAATGAATGCTTTAATAAGAATCATGAGAAATCAAGAATGACTTAAGCAAGGTTATGCTTATGGAAATAAATCAACAGTATAACGGTACATTCTTTATCTTCCACTAATTATATTAGGTTTCTTGATCAATATGATAAGTTCTAGATCCTTAATAGTCCATCTAGAAACCTTGGAATATCAACCCGTGGTCCACCTTGGGTTAAAATACTCAAGCAGTGTGATGGTCGTGTATTGGGCCGTTACATCATGTGACGCTCCAGTATTGGGCCGTTACATTAGTCTGAATCCAGAACCAAGAAATCGGACTCAGTAGAATGTGACGGTTGTATATTGGGCCGTTACATGTGCCTGACGGTCCAATATAGAGCCGTTACACTACTGATAATCAAAAACATCGATAGTGTAATCTAATCAATGGGCTTTAATGGTACAACCAACTCGGCGTCCTAGTAGGAATCCCAGGCTCACAGAGAATTACGGAGGCCTTGAAACAAGATTTCCTAGTCCATTGGAAGGAATATCCCATAGAGAGGTCCTCATGTCCAAGAATAATGTTCCTATAGTGCAAAGTGAACTAATGGACAACATACCGGAATATGTGCCATATACTTAAAGAAATGACTCTATAGATAGAAAAGAATGTGTAACAATGTGAAACCAACATAAAACTCCGTCAATACAACATTGGAAAATCATGATTTAGAATACAAAACTATAGAGTTTTAGCCAATGAAATTAGCATAACTTAAAATAACCTAAGATACATTAATCATGCAATTTGATTATGAATCAGTAACTAAAGTTGAAGTCATGATAACAGGTCCATCTTAGCTATCTAAGCTTATTTATAAGTAAACTTAACTGGTTATTATTCTGCCTTGGGCTGACAGAACACAGGTGTCTGACGGTCTAGGATAGGCGCGTTACAGTGCGTGACGGTTTATCGAGGGGCCGTTACAGTAATGAAACGCTCCTGTGAAGATGCGTCAGAACCAACAGAACAGTTTGAACACAACAGATTGTGTGACGGTCTATCGTAAGGCCGTTACAGTCATGTGACGGTCTTACGTTGGTACGTCAGAGAATCTGCTGGCAGTAAACTAAGTAAAGGTTTATGAAAACCTAACATGCATGGAAATCAAAATACTACCACTGTCCTAGTCATGATAGCGAAGTATAGGCCAACTATATGCATGGGTTTAGTGAATAGACATGATAATATCTTTTAATTTCCATTTAGGGCTAAGAGACGCATGAATGTATAGAACTATTAGATCATGAAATTCTTAGTCTATAATGCATGAAATCAAGCACAACCAGAGGGCTTTTATTCCTAACAAGTTGTTTCTGCCAATCATGAGATAACATACCTCTTCTAAAACCTTTAAACTTCGAATTTGATGCTAGGTACTACCCTTAGTCCCTTGTACTTCTTGTGATAATTCAGCAACTTCAATCTGCTCTATTTCTTCAGCCTCTTGACCTAAGGATGTGAAATTTTGAGGGTTAGAAGATGAAACTATTGGGAACAAAAAATTCCTAAAGATTGAGTTCTAATTACCTCGTTTAGATGTCCTAATGTCATGATCTTCAGAGGACTTTCGTTCAGATTCCTGGGTTGCTAAGGTTGAATCAGCAACTTTGGAAGCTTCTATCTCCTTGATTGTTTGATCTCCTAGCACGAAATTTGGAGAACCATTAGTCTAAAGTATAGTAAACAAAAGCTTCTAATGAACTTACCCGAAATTATGACTCCTTACCTTGATTCTTCACGAGCCAAAAGTAAGGGTCGCTCAGTTCAGAACTAGGTCCTATTTATAGGATTTTGGCTATGGTTTAAAGATTAGATCGATTCTAGAGTCCTTAATTTGCCAGAACCTAATCCCTAAGAGTCCTTAGTAATGTTATAAGCTTCCCTAAGTCGATCTCTTATAGATAAGATCCCAAAGTTCTAATCTTTTTGCTCGTTCTTTCTTTCACGGAACTAACAGAGTGTGACGCATCAGCCTAAGTGCGTTACAGGGCTGTGGCGGTGGCCCGATAGACCGTTACATTCAACGTATATAGAGTTTCAATTTGATAAAACTCTTTTATTCGTTTATCCACATAATTATCTTATATAAATAGTATTTATCCTTAAAATACGTGAATAAGCTAATTACCCTTCTAGAATATGGGCCAAACTTGATGGGCTTGGTCCATTAACCTTTTGGATAATAATTAGATAGGCTAGGTTAACTAATTAGCCTAATTGAGTCTTATAATGACTTATTAATCCAATAACCACTTCATTAATTTATTTAAGCCTTTATAATTTCCAAAAAATTATTTTAAAATTCAAAAATATATATATAAATTCTGGGGCACTACACTTCTCATATACTTTGGTTTGGAGATCACACCTGCTCAGATTCTGCTCACCTGAAACTCATTGTGCTTATCTTCTACACTCTTTTACAGTCCACAAATCAAGTTGTGCTTCTGTTAATTTTTTCAATCTGTCATAATCCGAACTGCCATATCAATGTACCAGGCATCAGACTTTCAATCTCACTGATCCTGTGGTTGCTGATCATCCATGATCCTCTTGTTGCATTCATGTTGTGTCATTAAGGGGGAGAATAGCTTTTCTATTCCTTCATGACTTAGTCAAAGGGGGAGTTTTTACTTCAATCATTTCATGTATGCTTATATTTCTCTCTCAAACTATTTTCTTTTTGCTGAAGTCAAAGGGGGAGAATAATTTGTCATGAGAGTCAATGTTGACTCATAGTGTTGCCATCATCAAAAAGGGGGAGATTGTTGTGCCTCTGTGATTTTGATGATAGCAAACACTATAAGTCACCATGTATTTGCATGAAAGATTGAATGTTTATGCATCTGCTCTTTCCACTATACATTAATGAGGATCGCTTGCTATGCATTGCTTAAGTCAGTACTGTTGAATAATTGATGTATGCATCACAAGTATAATTGATGTATGCATCAAGAGTTTGATGAGCATTTCATGGGTATGCTTGTGCATGCATCACACTGAAGAAGGTCAGTGCATTTTCTGTCTCCGTGCAAACTATGCATTAGACATATGCGTCTTACTTTGCATCTTATATAGCATAGTCAGTGCATGTTTTACTTCGGTGCATATGTGCACTCGGTGCAATGTTGGTCGTGAACACAACATACTTAGGTCGGTGCATATAGAAGATCGGTGCAAAGTTTTGCCTCTTTGCAAACCTTGCCTCGGTGCATATTGTGTTCATGCTCACTTTAAGGTCTGTACAACCTTGTTAATTCAGTAAAGAGTCCATGCATGTTTCATCTTAAGTGAGCGAGCATAAGGTCGGTGCAACCTTTATTGGTGCACGCTGGATAGGTCGGTGCAAGGCATGCTTTGCACGCACCATGTCGGTGAATTCTCTTGGCTGCTCATATACAAGGTCGGTGCAGAATTCCAATTTGTGTAGATTAAAGTCAGTGCATATCAACGTCGGTGCATGGTCTATTTAGAATCATCGTCGGTGTAGAGTTTGTTGCAGGCATGTGTATTAGGCATAGAAAGGTCGGAGCACGACTTTGTCTAGGCACAAGGACATGGTCGGTGCATGTCATTGTATCAGTGCATATTCCTTCTTGCTCACACTTACTCGGCGTAAGTTTTGTCTCGATGCACATTCTGTGTCCGTCTAACTTTGCGTCTCATATGGCTGAGAGTCGGTGCATGTATTCGTCCGTCTTATTTAGCGTCTCATGTTGTGTCTCAGCATACCCAGGTCCGAGCGATGCATTTGTGTCTCAGTGCATGTGAGCGTCTCACTTAGCATCTCATGTTGTGTCTCAGCATACACAGGTCTGAGCACGTTTCATGTCCGTGCATATATGGGTCTGTAATGCCCCAGAATTTTTATAAAGTAGTTCTAGAATATTTAGTAATTTTCTGGAATTATTAAAGGTCCAAATGAATTAATAAATAAATAGTGGGTTAAATAAATCATTATTAAAGCCCAAAATAAGGTAATCAATTAACCTAGCCCAATTAATAGAAGTCTAAAAGGTTTAAAAACTAAGCCCATGAAGTTTGACCCATGTTCTAGAAGGTTAATTAACTTATCCTCGGAATATAAGGATAAATCTACCTTATATGGATAATTAATTGGATAATACAATAAAAGAGTTTGAATAAATTCAAACTTCAGCGCACTGTAGCTCTAGCGGTCTATCGTGCAACCGCCAATTGACTCTGGCACTCCAGGCTTCGAGAGCTACATTCCGTCAGATCCGTGAGTGAAAGAACGAGCAAAAAGATGAGATTTTTAAGACTCTATCTCTTAGAGATCGAGATGGATGGACTAGTAAACATCTAGAGGACTCTCAGAAGTTGATCTAAGGTTTAACAATGACTCTAGGATCGTTCTAATCCTCAAACCCTAGCCAAAACCCTATAAACAGGACCTAGTTTTGACCTGTGCGACCCCTTACTTTGGCTTGCGTGGAATCAAGGTAAGGAGATAGTATTTTGGATAAGTTCTTTAGAACTTTTTATTGTTAATACATAGGACTAACATCTCCCAAAATTTCGTGCTAGGAGATCCAGTATCCAAGAGTTAGGAGCTTCCAAAGTTGCTGATCCTACCATAGCGACCCATGAAAGTTAACAGAAGTTCAGTGAAGATCAGGAAATTAGGGCGTCTAAACGAGGTATTTAGAGTTTGGTTCTTTAGAACTTTTTGTTCCCAATAGTATCAACTTCTTACCCTCCAAATTTCACGTTATAGGTCAAGAGATTAAGGAGTTAGAACGACGTGAAGTTGCTAAAAACACACAGGAAGGGAATGTCTAGGGCGTACCTTGCAGTCCCAAATCCGAAGTTTAGAAGCTTATAAAGAGGTAGGTTATCTCATGAACGGCAAGAACATCGTGCTAGGGATAAAAGCCTTCTTGTTTTGCTCGATTTCATGCTTTATAAGTGGGAATTTCATGTTTTAGTAGGACCTATGCACTTGTATATCATGCACGCATATTCTTAGCCCTAACTAAGAAAAAGGAATTTTCTTGTCAATCCACATAAACCCATGCATATTGTTAGCTTAACCTTCATTCTATCATGATAGGAAAGTTTTTATATGATTTCCAGAAATGATGTGAGTTAAAAACCTTAGAATCTTCTTATTTTATTTACTGTCAGACGTGCTCTAGCGGCTTAAGGTTTGACTGCCAAAATCATCTAGCGGCCTTACGATAAACCGCCAGACACTCTGTAAACGTGATTTTTATGTAAACTCTAGCGGGCCATAGGTAGAGCGCCACAAGTCTTCTGGCAGCCCCACGATAAACCGCCAAACCACCGTGACGCACCTGTCTTAGACCGCCATAGTGCTGTGTTCTGTCAACCCGAGACAGAATTGAGAACAGTCAAATTAGCTTAGAAATAAGCCTAGTTATCTAAGTTTTAACCTGTTTTCATGACTCTGATTTTATTTACTGATTCATGATAGTAATTGCATGTTTTATGATACTTTGAGGTTATTTTAAGCATATGATAATTTCAAGCCAAAACCATGTAATTTTGTACTAACTCTATGGTTTAAATGCTACATTGATGAAGTTTCAACGTGGATTTAAGTTCTCCACATAATCTCCCTCACCTATAGAGTCATTTTCTGTAAGTTCATGGCATATATCCCGGTATATGACCATTAGTTGCAATTTTGCACTATAGGAATATATTCTTGGACTTGAGGACCTCTCTATTGGATATTCCTTCCAATAGACTAGGAAATTTTGTTTCAAGACCTCCGTAATTCTCTGTGAGCTTGGGATTCTCACTAGGACGCCGAGTTGGTTGTACCATTAAAGCCCAATTGACTAGAAATCACTTATACCGATGTTTTGTGTTTCTGGATCTAGCGGCCCAATAATTGACCGCCATAGCCTGATAGCGCGCCTTATCTAGACCGCTAAAGGGACCTTGAAGGATCTACCCTTGACCGCCAAAGACTCCAGAGAACCTGTTTTCAAATATCGAATAGTCTTGTGCTTAACGGCCCAATACTAGACCGCTACAGTCATGTGACGGCCCAGTTATAGACCGCTAAGTTTCCTGAGTTTTTGACCCAAAGGGGTTAATATTCCTATGATCCTAGATGGACTAATGATAATCTAGGACTTGTAACCTTATTCAAAACATCTAAGGTAAATTATGGAAATTAAAGAACGTACCGTTATGCTGCCGATTTATTTCCATGGCATAACCTACTTAATTAAGGTATTTTATTGGAATTCCTTATTTCCTTATACAAGCGTTTGTATTTTTGGTTACCTTATCTTGAATTGTCATTTGAAATTGTACATTCTTGGCCACATTATTTACATGCGTGGAAGTAGCTTGATTTATACTTGAAGATGCGGATCGAGCATTGATTGTGTTCAAGGGCTCTATGCTAGTCCCCTCGACTGATTGTCGGAAACATACTATTCTAAATCATGGGATATGATGCTACTGGCGTCGCATTGCACTGGGAGTACTTTCTTTATAAATAAGTGAAATGTCCACGGCAATCACAAATATCCACGGGTTTATCAATAAAGTGATATTCCACAGAAATTCACGAAGTATTTGTTACTAAGTGAAGAGTACATTCTTACTTGTTACATGACATTCTAGTACATTCTTATTCATGAAAGGCCATAATTACATTCTTGTTACATTCATGCTTAATCATACTTGCTTATTCCTATATCACATGATCATCTTGTTATTTTAGTTATACACGTGATTTATCGCATTCGCATGATTTTACCTTATTCTTTAGAGCTAAAATGTTAATTACTTTAACACTGCCTTCATGTTGATGCGAAGATACCTACTGGGCAAGTGTGCTCATTACCTATTTTTAACCTTTTCAGGAGATGGAAGTGATTCGAATTCGGATTCAAGTTATACAAGTAGCGGGTCCGAGAGCGAATGAAAGTCGTATCAAAATGAGAGTGAAGACTTAGGAAAGTCAATCTTGTTTAGATCGAGTCTTTGTAATTTTACTTTTCTTGAGTCTAATGGATTGGAGAAGGTTGAAATGAAATGATGTAGTAAGATTTTATCGTTTGATATTATTAATGGAAGAGAAAGATAGTTGAATTATTGTGCAATTGTATTTTTATGTGTGATTGTCTTGCGCTCTGATCATTCTTGCTCGCAAGAGGCTTACCATGCCGGCTGTTCACGTATCTCGAGATTATCTTCCGCTGTAATAAAGGCTTGGGGCATGACAGTTAAGTTGGTATCAGAGCCTAAGTCCAAGGACTTAGGGAGAAAAGTCGTGTCATAGGATAAGTCCAAGGTTTAAGGACTCCTACCTATGAAACTAAGGAAGAAATTTCCTCACCTATGTGAGAATTGGGTCGAGCCCGGGATGAGATAGTTAATTAGTTCTAAGGTTTATCTCTTTCTAATTCTATGAGAATTAACAATTTGTTATTTCTCTCAGGTACCTTAATACTACAATGGCTCATCGCGTAGATTGGGGTGGCATACAACAAACGGTTGCCGGTCTTATTCAGGCATTACAGACTATGGCCCAGGCAGGCGCAGGGGCAAGGGCTGGGGACTTGCATCACAATTTCCGGAGCTTAAACCCTCCGCGTTTCTATGGTTCTTCTAATCCAGATGAGGCAAAAAACTGGATAGATGAAATGAATCGCATCTTCGATGTTATCCAATGCACGGATCAAGAAAAAGTGCGTCTTGCAACCTTCCAACTCAATAAAGATGCACGCACATGGTGGAAATTAGTACCTGCACCTCCGGCAGATCCACCTCACACGTGGGAAGGATTTCTCACATTATTCCGTGCTAAGTACTTTTCTGAGCATGTTAAAGAAAGAAAGGCTATAGAGTTCACCTCTCTTCGTTAGGGAATGATGACAGTTGCAGAATATGAACTTCAATTCTCCAGGCTAGCACCATATGCACCTCATTTAATCAGTACCGATTTATTGAAGGCTAATCGATTTATGGACGGGTTACGGCTCAGTTTCATTCAGCAGCTCGGGACCCAAAACATCCGTACCTATGCGAAAATGGTCCAGCGGGCATATTTATGTGAAAGGACCTTCGAGAAGGTCAAAAAATTGAAAGGAAAAAGAGAAGAGTCTAGCCGATGATCTGATTGACGTTATAAGAGGAGAAGTTCAGTATCACGGAGCCCTATAAAAGCCTTGATAGCAAGAAGAGATCTAGGCGTGGGAACGGTGGAAGTTCCCAGAAGAATAAGAAAGTTAAGGAGGAGGAAAAGCAAGTCATGGCGGCTTGCACATTTTGTGAGAAGTTCGGCCACTCGGCCGAGGAATGCTGGAAGCGCCTTGGCACTTGTTTACGTTGCGGCAGCAGGGAGCATCGTATATCAGATTTCCCCCTCATGAAGGATCAATCGTCTGGTGGAGGACGTAAGAGGTAGGCTCGCCTCAATGGTGTTCTAGAAGAAGAAGAAGCGCCCAGGGATGGTGGGCTAATGGAAGGTACCCTTCAAATTTGTTCCCGTCCTGCATATGTGCTATTTGACACTGGTGCTTCTCATTCTTTTATCTCCACTACTTTTGCAAAAATAATCCCAATTTCATCAGTTCCCTTACCTTCGGACCTTTCTATTACTACACCCTTAGGTTCTGGAACAAAGCTTACCGATTACTACCATAATAGTGAGGTCACAATAGAAGGTCATATTCTCCCCGCAAACTTAGTATACCTTGACATGAAAGGTTATGATGCCATTTTAGGGGTAGATTGGTTAGTGGATCACGATGCCGATATCAATTACTGGAATAGGATAATATCCTTTCGCAAACCAGGCTTACCAAGATTTTCCTTCCTTGGTATCAGGTATAAGAAACATCCTACCATCATCTCTTCTCTTCACGCTTGCAAACTCATATCGCAAGGATGTGAAGCTTTTCTTGCTTCTGTCATTGTTACCGAATCCAAAGAAATCATCATAGCAGACATCCCTATTGTAAATGAGTTCCCGGATGTGTTCCCATCCGAATTACCCGAATTACCACCCGAGAGGGAAGTAAACTTCACCATTGAACTCATTCCAGGAGCAGCATCTGTTTCTTTAGCCCCTTACAGGATGTCCCCCACGGAACTTAAGGAATTAAAAAGGTAGTTGCAGGAACTGTTAGACAAGGGTTTCATCAGACCTAGCACATCCCCCTGGGGTGTGCCGGTTCTTTTTGTCAAGAAGAAGGATGGCTCTCTCAGGCTATGTATCGACTACCGGTGACTGAATCAACTTACGATCAAGAACAAGTATCCGTTGCCCCGTATTGATGAGCTCTTCGATCAACTTTCGGAAGCATAATATTTCTCCAAGATAGACCTCAGGTCGGGTTATCATCAGCTTAGAATCAAAGATGAAGATATATACAAAATGACTTTTCGAAGTCGTTATGGCCATTATGAATTCGTGGTAATGCCATTCGGGTTAACAAATGCCCCAGTAGCATTTATGCAACTTATGAACAATGTTTTCCAGCCATATCTGGACCAGTTCGTCGTCGTCTTCATTGATAACATTCTGGTATACTCCAAGACAAAAGAGGAACATGAAGAACATTTGAAGATAGCTTTGCAAACGCTTAGAGAACATAAACGCTATGCCAAACTTAACAAGTGTGAATTCTGGCTTAAGGAAGTTTCATTTCTAGGCCACATTATTTCAAAAGAAGGTATCGCTATGGATCCTTCTAAGGTAGAAGCAGTTAAGAATTGGAGCCGGCCAACGACCATATCGGAAGTAAGGAGCTTTCTAGGTCTAGCTGGGTATTACAGGAGGTTCATAAAGGATTTCTCAAAGATTGTTGTTCCTTTAACTAGACTCACAAGAAAAGAAAATCCTTTTGTCTGGTCAGAGGAATGCGAGGGGAGTTTTCAAACTCTTAAGAAACACCTTACTACAGCTCCTATTTTATCACTACCGGTGGAAGGTGGTGGATTCGAAGTATATACAGATACATCTGGCATTGGCTTAGGGTGCGTCCTTATGCAAAATGGAAATGTAATTTGCTATTCTTCAAGACAACTGAAACGTCATAAAGAGAATTATCCTGTGCATGATTTAGAATTGGCGGCTGTTATATTTGCCTTAAAAATTTGGCGTCACTACCTTTACGGAGAGAAATTTACGGTTTACTTAAGACCACAAAAGCTTGAAGTATTTGTTATCCGAAAAGGAGCTGAATATGAGGCAAAGAAGATGGTTGGAATACCTAAAGGACTTTGATTTTGATATTCAGTATCATCCTGGCAAAGTTAATGCTGTAGCGGATGCACTCAGCAGAAAACCAATGGGAAAGCTATCAAGTCTTATGATTAGTATGACTAATCTTATTCCTCAATTTAGTCAATCGAACTTAGATATTGACATGAAGGAAGAAGATTATTGTATAGCCAATATCCGAGCTCGACCTAAATTAATAGAAGATCTAGTAAGCTACAAGACAATGATCCCGAATTACTGGAAATTAAAGCCAATATTGAGCAAAGACCGGATTTCTTTATCACCAATGATGGAAGATTACTATTCAAGGATCGAATTTGTATACCAGATCATGTTGATACTAAGAAACTAATCCTGGAAGAAGTTCATAATTCCAAGTACACCATTCATCCAGGTGGTACAAAAATATATCAAGATCTTAAAAGGAACTTCTAGTGGCCTAACATGAAAAGAGAAGTGGCAGATTTCGTATTCCGCTGTCTCACTTGTCAACAAGTAAAGGCAGAGCATTTTAGACCCGCAGGTAAATTACACCCCTTGAATATTCCCGAATGGAAATGGGAAAGTATAGGGATGGATTTCATCATGGGTTTACCTAAGACCAGAGGAGGACATGATGATATATGGGTAATCATAGATCGATTGACTAAGTCTGCACATTTTCTACCAATAAAAAGTCGATGGTCTATGGATATTCTAGCAGCATTATACATGAAGGAAATTGTCAATTTACATGGTGTCCCTGTCACCATTATATCATATAAGATCCTTGGTTCACATCACAATTTTGGAAGGGCCTTCAACATTTTCTAGGGACCCGACTAAACTTTAGTACAACGTTTCACCTACAAACTGATGGTCAAATAGAAAGGACAAATCAAGTGGTGGAAGATATGCTCAGGGCTTGTGCTATTGATTTTGGAGGTAGTTGGCATGATCACTTACCTCTAGTAGAATTTTCATACAACAATAACTACCAAGCTAGTATACATATGGCACCGTTTGAAGCTCTATATGGAAGAAGCTGCCGATCGTCGATATGCTGGAATGAAATTGGTGACAAACTATTTTTAGGTCCCGACATGGTCAGGGATACTACAGAAAAGATAAAGCTTATTCGGGAAAGACTCCAGATGGCACAAGACCGGCAGAAATCTTATGCTGATAATTGAAGACGTGACTTGGAATTTCAAGTAGGAGACCATGTATACCTTAAGGTTTCTCCAGGTCGAGGTATTCGAAGATTAGGCATTAAAGGTAAGCTTACTCCAAGATTTATTGGCCCATTTGAGATTTTGGAAAGGGTCGGTGAAATGGCTTATCGACTGGCTTTGCCTCCTCAACTATCTGAAGTTCATGATGTATTTCACGTCTCGATGCTCAAGAAGTATATTCCTGATCCTTTCCATGTCATTACTTATGACAATCTGGAGATTAAAAAGGATTTGACATATGAACAAAAGCCAGTCAAAATCATTGAACGAGAGGTACGTCAACTACGGAACAAGACTATTCCAGTGGTTAAGATCCAGTGGACAAAATTAGGAGAAACATGGGAGACGGAGGAAGCTATGCACAAAAGATATCCAGAGTTATTTAATTGTAAGTACACTCTCCATAAAATCCATATATTAAATTTGAGGACCAAATTCTCTTAAGTGGGGAGGGTGTAATGCCCCGGAATTTTTATAAAGTATTTCTGGAATATTTAGTAAATTTCTGGAAATTATTAAAGGTCCAAATGAATTAATAAATAAATAGTGGGTTAAATAAATCATTATTAAAGTCCAAAATAAGGTAATCAATTAACCTACCCCAATTAATAGAAGCCCAAAAGATTTAAAAACCAAGCCATGAAGTTTGACCCATATTCTAGAAGGTTAATTAACTTATCCTCGAATATAAGGATAAATATACCTTATATGGATAATTAATTAGACAATACAATAAAAGAGTTTGAATAAATTCAAACTTCAGCGCACTGTAGCTCTAGCAGTCTATCGTGCAACCGCCAATTGACTCTGGCGCTCCAGGCTTCGACCGCTACATTCTGTCAGATCCGTGAGTGAAAGAACGAGCAAAAAGATGAGATTTTTAAGACTCTATCTCTTAGAGATCGAGATGGATGGACTAGTAAACATCTAGAGACTCTCATAAGTCGATCTAAGGTTTAACAAGGACTCTAGGATTGTTCTAATCCTCAAATCCTAGCCAAAACCCTATAAATAGGACCAAGTTTTGACCTGTGCGACCCCTTACTTTGGCTTGCATGGAATCAAGGTAAGGAGATAGTATTTTGGGTAAGTTCTTTAGAACTTTTTATTGTTAATACATAGGACTAACATCTCCTAAAATTTCGTGCTAGGAGATCCAGTATCCAAGGAGTTAGGAGCTTCCAAAGTTGCTGATCCTACCATAGCGACCTAGGAAAGTGAGTAGAAGTTCGGTGAAGATCAAGAAATTAGGGTGTCTAAACGAGGTATTTAGAGTTTGGTTCTTCAGAACCTTTTGTTCCCAATAGTATCAACTTCTTACCCTCCAAATTTCACATCTATAGGTCAAGAGATTAAGGAGTTAGAACGACGTGAAGTTGTTGAAAACTCATAGGAAGGGAAGGTCTAGGGTGTACCTTGTAGTCCCAAATCCGAAGTTTAGAAGCTTATAAATAGGTAGGTTATCTCATGAACGGAAAGAACATTGTGCTAGGGATAAAAGCCCTCTTGTTTTGCTCGATTTCATGCTTTATAAGTGGAGAATTTCATGTTTTAATAGGACCTATGCACTTGTATATCATGCATACATATTTTTAGCCCTAACTAAGAAAAAGGAATTTTCTTGTCAATCCACAGAAAACCCATGCATATTGTTAGCTTAACCTTCGTTCTATCATGATAGGAAAGTTTTTATATGATTTCCAGACATGATGTGAGTTAAAAACCTTAGAATCTTCTTATTTCATTTACTGTCAGACGTGCTCTAGCGGCTTAAGGTTCGACCGCCAGAATCATCAAGCGGCCTTACGATAGACCACCATACACTCTGCAAACGTGATTTTTATGTAAACTCTAGCAGACCATAGGTAGAGCGCCACAAGTCGTTTGGCGGCCCCACGATAAACCGCCACACCACTGTGACGCACCTGTCTTAGACCGCCATAGTGCTGTGTTCTGTCAACCCGAGACAGAATTGAGAACAGTCAAATTAGCTTATAAATAAGCATAGTTATCTAAGTTTTAACCTGTTTTCATGACTCTGAGTTTATTTACTGATTCATGACAGTAATTGCATGTTTTATGATACTTTGAGGTTGTTTTAAGCATATGATAATTTCAACAAAACCATGTAATTTTGTACAAACTCTATGGTTTAAATGCTACATTGATGAGGTTTCAGCGTGGATTTAATTTCTCCACATAATCTCCCTCATCTATAGAGTCATTTTCTGTAAGTTCATGGCATATATCCCGGTATATGACCATTAGTTGCACTTTTACACTATAGGAACACATTCTTGGACTTGAGGACCTCTCTATTGGATATTATATCCAATGGACTAGGAAATCTTATTTCAAGGCCTCCGTAATTCTCCGCGAGCCTGGGATTCCCACTAGGACGCCGAGTTGGTTGTACCATTAAAGCCCAATTGACTAGAAATCACTTATACCGATGTTTTGTGTTTCTAGATCTAGCGGCCCAATAATTGACCACCATAGCCTGATAGCGCGCCTTATCTAGACCGCTAAAGGGACCTTGACGGATCTACCCTTGACCGCCAAAGACTCCAGAGAACCTATTTTCAAATATCGAATAGTCTTGTGCTTAACGGCCTAATACTAGACCGCTACAATCATGTGACGGCCCAGTTATAGACCACTAAGTTTCCTGAGTTTTTGACCCAAAGAGGTTAATATTCCTATGATCCTAGATGGACTAATGATAGTCTAGGACTTGTAACGTTATTCAAAACATCTAAGGTAAATTATGGAAATTAAAAAACGTACCGTTATGCTGTCGATTTATTTCCATGGCATAACCTACTTAATTAAGGTATTTTATTGGAATTCCTTATTTCCTTATACAAGCGTTCGTATTTTTGGTTACCTTATCTTGAATTGTCATTTGAAATTGTACATTCTTGGCCACATTATTTACATGCGTGGAAGAAGCTTGATTTATACTTGAAGATGCGGATCAAGCACTAATTGTGTTCAAGGGCTCTATGCTAGTCCCCTCGACTGATTGTCAGAAACATACTATTATAAACCATTGGGTATGATGCTACTGGCGTCGCATTGCGCTGAGAGTACTTTCTTTATAAATAAGTGAAATGTCCACGGCAATCACAAATATCCACGGGTTTATCCATAAAGTGATATTTCACAAACATTCACAAAGTACTTGTTACTAAGTGAAGAGTACATTCTTGCTTGTTACATGACATTCTAGTACATTCTTGTTCATGAAAGGCTATAATTACATTCTTGTTACATTCTTGCTTAACCATACTTGCTTATTCCTATATCACATGATCATCTTGTTATCTTAGTTATACACGTGATTTATCGCATTCGCATGATTTTGCCTTATTCTTTAGAGCTAAAATGTTAATTACTTTAACACTGCCTTCATGTTGATGCGAAGATACCTACTGGGCAAGTGTGCTCATTGCCTATTTTCCAACCTTTTCAGGAGATGGAAGTGATTCGAATTCGGATTCAAGTTATACAAGTAGCGGGTCCGAGAGCGAATGAAAGTCGTATCAAAATGAGAGTGAAGACTTACGAAAGTCAATCTTGTTTAGATCAAGTCTTTGTAATTTTCCTTTTCTTGAGTCTAATGGATTGGAGAAGGTTGAAATGAAATGATGTTGTCACACCCCGACGCGGAATATCGGGACTGGCAGTAGAAATAATTAATAGTAATATGTTGATTTCCAGACATGATATACCAAAGCTAAAAGATCACACATCATCAATGAACAGAAATAACTCCATAACTAAATTACTTAACAGATCCACGTTCCAATCACATAAACAAACTTATAACATCCACTTGACCATATTACAATTTGCTGACTTCAAATTACAACTTTTCCAAAACACACACCCTAAGACTTAAATAGACATAAACAACTAAGACTGACTCCACACGCTTCTAACTGGTTCGCTCCTTGGCCATCACTTTTGCCCGTCCTCATCAGTCTGTGAATCCTCACCTGAGCTACCTGAAAAGAGGGGAACAACTGGGTGAGCGAACACTCAGTAGGTAATAACATGCAAGTTTAAGTGATTAACCAATTAATTTCAATTTTATGCGAGAAAATAAGGAACAAAATTAAAAGATGATACCACGAAACAACATAATAAGAGAAGGCAAGATCATGTTATAACTGGAAATTGGCCAACAAGTAAGAACTAACCAAGTCAAGAAAATATTCAAGTAATAGATTATTGTCATAGACATCACGCTAGTCATGCACTCGGTGCAATGCCTCACCATGTCATTCAAACTCCCCGGGGCATAAGTACTTTTCGGGCGCTCCTCCCAGGACTAGACCGGACCCTTATGATGCGTTGGCATTGATTTAATAGATCCAAGATCCCAAATTATGTCTAGACATTAATCAAGTTAAATGGCCAATAATGACAAGGTATAGAACTTACCTCGGAAAATTCCAAGGGTAAGTGAAGAGATACTTTGACCAGAAAGTTCAAGTTATCAAGAACCAACCAGGTCCTTGAATTCAAACACAATAACCATGAAAATCATTTTTTGCAGAAGATACACGGTCCATATCGAGCCGTTCAAATAAATGGACGGTCAATAATGGGCCGCTCATGGCTAGAAGAGCGGGAAGCCCATGAACAAGGTAAACGGTCCTTGTAGGGCCGCTCAATGGATAAATGGTCCAGTAAGATCCGCTCGAGAACATGGACGGTCCAATTTAGTCCGTTCAACTGGGCCTAACTAGAAGACTAGACATCAACCCAAAAATGGGCTCCGGCTACCATAGGTGGGGCAGAACTGAACCAGGGTCCAGCCCACTCTCCACTAGTCAGCCTAGGGCTTATTGGATTGATCAAATCATGAGTTGGTCGAAGATAGAACAAGGTAAATCGACCAATGTAAGTGGCTCTTGGCCAGAATTGCACGGTTCATAATGGGCCGCCTATTGAGTCAAACGGTTCTATTCCAACCGTTCAAAACTCAGTCGGTCCAAAATTGAGCCGTGACTCATAGCATGACAATCCAAGCGGTTCGATCACGTAAACAGGTTCAGGTCTTGGTGGTACAACCTGCCCGGCGTCCTAGTGGGAATCCCAGGCTCGCAGGGGCTTACGGAGGTCCCATAATGAAGGTCCTAGTCTGACGGAAGGAATATCCGGCGGAGAGTCCCAACCATTACAAGGAAATGAGGCTATCAAATCATCGAAAACCAGTATAGCGGTCAGTCAATCCTACCGGAGTAGAACGACTGTCAAACAGTCCTAATAGCATAGTTTATGAAATCATGTTTGAATTTAACATATTGAAATAAGTCAAGGTCATGACGAAAGAATAGTCAAAAATTATGAAAATCTACTCTCACATATGTTTCCTTTTTCTTATGGGTTGCTAACTTATCATTAATCATAAATCTACTAAGTTAAATCATGCTAAAGAAAATAAGCTATTCTGTGTAGTTGGGCGGTCTTGGAAGAGCCGCTCACTGGCCTCGGCGGTCGCACGACAGGCCGTTCACACCCTCTCAGGTCCGAAGGCCTGCTGATGCTGAGCGGTCTGTAATGTGTCGCTGGGAACAGTGCACGGTCTGGGACTGGCCGCTTAGTAACAGGGCGGTTAGGGTTATGCCCCGCCTTGTACAAAATGTATCGGAGGTAAAAGCATGTGAGCGGTCAATAACCGGCCGCCTACCTAGATTGGGCGGTCTATCGCGAGGCCGCGCAAGTAAGGGTTTTTTGCTACCTTCGCCTTGCCCGCCTCTAGCGAGAACCGGCTAGGGTTTGCTAAAACAGTGAAATACGCAAAACATAGAGCATGGAATTTAGGGTTTTTACTATTAATAGAATGAGCATGAATAGTTATACAAGATAGCATGATCAATTTAATGTTTAGTGCCTGAAATCCCTACCTAAATCAAGATGGAACATAGTTAACCCTAGTTCTAGCATGCTTCCACTAAAACTCAAAATCCTAGCAAGATACTAGATGAAATTTAGGGCTTTCTAGACCAATGGAAAGAGGACAGGACAACGCTTCTATTGATATATAATAGTTAGGGTTTGGCTAGCTATCACCTACCTTAATCGCAGGATGAAGGAAGAAGAGGGAAGCCGATCGCGCTAGGCACACACCGCCGATGATCATCAAAATCCTACCTCGATCGAGCTCCTCTCCGGCCGCCACAGCTTCTAAATGATTCTAGGGTGGCTTAGGATCATTTTTATAGGTTCAATTGGGTCTGGGGAGTCCTAATCGCGAAGATAGAGTCCTTGCACCGCGGACGTGCGAGATTCGCGCGAGACCAAGTCAATCAGCCATTCCGCCGCCAAATACTCCTCCTAGGTTAGGTTTTCGAAGATTAACCAGAGGGGAAAATGATGAGTCGATCCTAGCCATTCATTTGTATCCGGTTTTAACTTAATTGGTTAAGTATTGGGCTCGAATTTTACATTTTAAGGTCCAATTAGGCTAAGTGTGGTTTTGGGTCTTAATCTGTTAATTCGGCTTGTTTACGAATTTTATCTAGGCTGGTCATAGAAGATAATTTTACTTAATGCTTCATCCTTTACAAGATTCTAATTTTTTCAAATTTTTATAAACTAGTCAAAATTTTACTTATCCTACTTCTTAAGGAATTTTCTTATTAATTTCTCGAAAATTTTTATTCTTTAGTAAATCGGGGTGCTACACCCTCCTCCACTAAAAGAATTTGGTCCTCCAAATTCACTGCACTAACGGAAGACGGGGAACGAGATAACTCACCTAGAATAAGTCGGGATATTACTTTCGCATGGTATCTTCTGATTCCCAAGTAGCCTCTTCAGTTCCACGCCGACTCCACTGAACTTTAATCATGGGTATGGAACGATTCTTGAGTTGCTGCTACTTACGATCCAAAATCTTAATTGGTCTTTCTTCATAAGTCAAATCTTCCTTCAGCTCCAAATCCGCTTGCTGAATGACATGAGTGGGGTCATACACATATTTCCGCAGCCTCGACACGTGGAAGACATTATGTACTCCCGCTAACTGAGGTGGTAGTGCTAAACGGTAAGCAACCTGCCCCACTCTTTCCAGAATCTCAAATGGACCAACATATCTTGGACTCAGCTTGCCTTGAATGCCAAACCTTCGAATCCCTTTCGTGGGAGAAACCTTTAGAAACACGTGCTCACCAACCTGAAATCCCAAGGCTCTCCTTCTGTTGTCGGCATAGCTCTTCTGTCTTGATTGTGCTACTTGCAACCGATCTCTGATAATACGGATATTCTTGGATGATTCAGAAATGAGATCTAGTCCTAGCCATTGCTTCTCTCCTACCTCATCCCAACATAATGGGGATCGACAGCTTCTTCCATACAATGCTTCAAACGGAGCCATCTGAATGCTGGACTGATAACTATTGTTGTAGGCGAATTCAATCAAAGCCAAGTGATCACTCCAACCACCTCTAAAATCAATCATGCAGGCTCTAAGTATATCCTCCACTATCTGGTTGGTTCTTTCAGTCTGTCCGTCTGTCTGTGGATGAAAAGCCGTACTGAAATTCAGACGGGTTCCCAATGATTCTTGCAATCCTTTCCAAAAATGTGAGGTGAATCTAGGGTCTCTATCCAACACAATGCTGACCGAAATACCATGGAGTCTTACAACTTCCTTCATATATAGAATAGCTAAAACATCCACTGTCCACTTAGACTTAATGGATAAGAAATGAGCAGACTTCGTCAATCTGTCAACAATAACCCAAATTGCATCAAATCCACTACGAGTCCTAGGTAGACCCAAAATAAAGTTCATACCAATACTCTCCCACTTCCATTGAGGTATATCAAGTGGTTTCAATTTCCCTGCAAGTCTAAAGTGCTTAGCCATAACTTGCTGACATACCAAACATCTACTCACAAATTCTGCAATCTCCTTTTTCATATTCGGCCACCAAAAGGATCTTTTCAAGTCCTTAAACATCTTAGTACCTCCAGGATGGATAGTGTATCTGAATCTATGAGCTTCTTCGAGAATCTTATTCTTTATTTCGGTTACATCTGGCATACATGTCCTTCCTCGAAACAACAATCTGCCATCATCAGCTACCATGAAATCAGGTCTGTTACTCAAACTCTCCTTGATCTCTACCAACTCTGGGTCATTGTCTTGCAAGGACTTGATTTCTCTTAACAATTCTGGTCTGAGCTGAATCTGTGCAATCGTAACCCGGTCTTGATCAACATTAAGATCCAAACTAGCCAACTGCTCTAACAGTCTCCATTCTTGCAACATAAAATGTGACAACTTAGCTATTGGCTTGCGACTCAAGGCATCTGCTACTATATTTCCCTTTCCAGGATGATACTCTATAGAGAAGTCAAAGTCCTTTAAATACTCAAGCCATCTCCTCTGCCTCATATTAAGTTCCTTCTGAGAAAATAAATACTTCAGACTCTTATGATCTGAGAACACCGTAAATGACTCTCCATACAAGTAGTGCCTCCATATCTTCAAGGCAAACACCACAGCTGCAAGTTCCAAATCATGAACGGGATAGTTCTATTCATGCTTCCTCAACTGCCTAGAAGAATAGGCTATCACTTTCCTATGCTGCATCAGCACACAACCTAGACCAATGCCTGAAGCATCAGTATACACCACAGAACCTCCTTCTCCAGATGGTAAAGCCAAAATAGGGGCAGTAGTTAAACATTCCTTCAAGGTCTGAAAGCTTCTCTCGCAATCCTCTGACCAATCAAATTTGTTCTCCTTGCGGGTTAATCTTGTCAAAGGAACCGTAATCTTGGAGAAATCCTTAATGAACCTTCGGTAATAACCTGCTAGGCCTAGGAAACTTCTAACTTCTGTTACATTAGTAGGCCTATCCCAATTCTTCACTGTCTCTACCTTCGAGAGGTCAACAGAAATACCTTCATTTGTAATATGCCCTAGAAAGGACACCTCTTGCAACCAGAATTCACACTTACTAAACTTGGCGTATAGCTAATGGTCTCTCAATATTTGCAACACCATCCTCAAATGCTCAGCATGCTCCTTCTCATTCTTAGAATAAATCAAGATGTCATCAATAAACACCACGACCCACTGATCAAGATAGGGCCAAAACACATTGTTCATCAACTGCATGAAAGCTGCAGGTGCATTCGTTAGTCCAAAAGGCATAACTACAAATTCAAAATGCCCATACCTGCTACGAAATGCCATCTTATAGATATCCTCATCCTTGATCCGCAACTGATAGTATCGAGATCAAAGATCGATCTTAGAAAAATACTGAGCTCCTGCTATCTGATCAAATAATTCGTCAATCCTCGGCAATGGGTATTTATTCTTGATAGTCAGCTGATTCAATTGCCGATAATCGATGCACAACCTCATCGAACCATCCTTCTTCCGGACGAACAATACTGGGGCTCCCCACGGGGATGTACTTGGACGAATGAACCCCTTCTCAAGTAATTCCATTAACTGTTGCTTCAATTCCCTCAGCTCCGCAGGGGACATACGATAAGGAGCTTTAGAAACAGGGGTCACGCCAGGAACTAAATCAATAGAAAAGATAACCTCTCTCTCAGGCGGAAGTCCTGGCAATTCCTCATGAAAGACATCCGAAAAATCTAGAACGACAAGAATATCCTTAATCTCAATCTTCTTCTCAGGGGTCACATAAACAAAGGCTAGAAAAGCCTGGCATCCCTTCCTCATCAACTTATCAGCTCGAAGGGCCGAAATAAGTGGCACGGACCTATAGTGCCTAACCCTTATAAAAGAAAGTTCAGGGTGTCTAAAAAAAGACACGGAACTCGAACTGCAATGAACATTGGCCTCATACTTAGCCAACCAATCTGCTCCTAGAATTACATCATAATCTTTCATATCCATGCATACTAAATCGGCTGGCAAGTTCTGTTCATTAATCATAACCTTACTGGAAGGATAGAAATACTTAATTGCTGAACTGGAACCAATAAGGGTTGAAATTACTAACGGGGAATTTATCAAGACCAGCTTCACATTAAAAGACTTAGCAAATTTCTGAGAAACAAAAGAATGAGTGGCACTGGTATCAAAGAGAATGAATGCTGGCTTATCATGAATAATAAGAGTACCTTCAACAAGTCCACCCTCCTCGGTGGTTCCTACATCATCTTCCTGTAGTGCTTGGAGCTTGCCCTGCTGCTTCTTGTTTCCTTGGGGCTTAGTCGGGGTAGCTTGATCTGACAAAAGGGGACACTCAAGGATACGATGGTCCCTACTACCACAACATAAACAGGCGCCCAGCTTGCGCCAGCACTCTTCCATCTTGTGACATGGATGGTCACAATACTTGCACATGCCCTTAAACGGCACAATCGGGCCAGGCTTCTTGTCTTCATTCTTCGGCATTTTGTTCTTCCACGATCCAGACCCGCCATTGGGCCACTTCTTGCCATTACCGGGTTTGACACTCCCGGATCCAGTAGGCTGTTCCTTCTTAACAGTCTTTCCACGGATTCTCTCCGTCATCTCTAAAGTGTCTTCTAAGACTTGAGCTTTCCTTACCATCTCTGCATACGTTTGAATTTCCAATGGTGTTAACTGGTTGATATAATGTAACTTCAGCCCTTTAAGAAAACGTTTGGCCTTCATCTTTTCTGTAGATATCAAGTGAGTAGCATAACGAGATAACCGAGAGAATTGAGCTTCATACTCGGCTACTGAAAGATTTCGCTGCTTCAAAGCAGCAAACTCAGCAGCTTTCTTTTCTTGTATTCTATCATAAAAATATTTACTGTTAAAGAGCTCCTCAAATTCTTTCCATGAAACTTGCCTATCTCCGAGGGTAGCCTTCACCGCATCCCACCATGTTCTCGCATCACGCTGCAGCTGGAAGGTCG
The DNA here is from genome assembly GCA_022559845.1 of Amorphophallus konjac. Taxonomy (NCBI): domain Eukaryota; kingdom Viridiplantae; phylum Streptophyta; class Magnoliopsida; order Alismatales; family Araceae; genus Amorphophallus; species Amorphophallus konjac. The sequence goes on along the minus strand of CM040118.1, from coordinate 63,756,648 downwards.
TTAAAAGAACACGCTCCTGGTCACTACACTGCATCACTTTGAAATTCCTCTCCATCTCCTTTAGCCAGTGCCCGGCTTCATCGGGATCAGTCGAGCCTCCAAAACGTGGGGGATTCATCCCACGAAAATTCCGGTGAAGATCGCCAGCTCTGTGGTTCGCTGCTCCTCCTTTAGCCACTTACTGCAAGGCCCGAGTAAGTCCTTGAACCGTTCGCTGCATATCTCGCCATTGCGCATCCTCGGCTGCCATTAGAACGTCCTACACGTAGAATAAATTATTTTAGGATCATTTAGAAAGAATAGTTTAGAATGAGATTATTAACTCAACCCAAGTCTCTACCCACATCTCACTAGCTTGGATTCTTAGACTTAGAACAATGTTATAGGTTCTATGACATCACTTAGAATCCTAGAACTTAGAAAACCTAGGAATATTAAAAACCTAGGCTCTGATACCACCTAACTATCACGCCCCGACGCGGAATATCGGGACTGGCAGTAGAAACAATTAATAGTAATATGTTGATTTCCAGACATGATATACCAAAGCTAAAAGATCACACATCATCAATGAACAGAAATAACTCCATAACTAAATTACTTAACAGATCCACGTTCCAATCACATAAACAAACTTATAACATCCACTTGACCATATTACAATTTGCTGACTTCAAATTACAACTTTTCCAAAACACACACCCTAAGACTTAAATAGACATAAACAACTAAGACTGGCTCCACACGCTTCTAACTGGTTCGCTCCTTGGCCATCACTCTTGCCCGTCCCCATCAGTCTGTGAATCCTCACCTGAGCTACCTGAAAATAGGGGAACAACTGGGTGAGCGAACACTCAGTAGGTAATAACATGCAAGTTTAAGTGATTAACCAATTAATTTCAATTTTATGCGAGAAAATAAGGAACGAAATTAAATGACGATATCACGAAACAACATAATAAGAGAAGGCAAGATCATGATATAACTGGAAATTGGCCAACAAGCAAGAACTAACCAAGTCAAGAAAATATTCAAGTAATAGATTATTGTCATAGACATCACGCTAGTCATGCACTCGGTGCAATGCCTCACCATGTCATTCAACCTCCCCGGGGCACAAGTACTTTTCGGGCGCTCCTCCCAGGACCAGACCGGGCCCTTATGATGCGTTGGCATTGATTTAATGGATCCAAGATCCCAAATTATGTCTAGACATTAATCAAGTTAAATGGCCAATAATGACAAGGTATAGAACTTACCTCGAAAAATTCTAAGGGTAAGTGAAGAGATACTTTGACCAGAAAGTTCAAGTTATCAAGAACCAACCAGGTCCTTGAATTCAAACACAATAACCACGAAAATCATTTTTTGCTGAAGATACACGGTCCATATCGAGCCGTTCAAGTAAATGGACGGTCAATAATGGGCCGCTCATGGCTAGAAGAGCAGGAACCCCATGAACAAGGTAAACAGTCCTTGTAGGGCCGCTCAATGGATAAACGGTCCAGTAAGATCCGCTTGAGAACATGGACGGTCCAATTTAGTCCGTTCAACTGGGCCTAACTAGAAGACTAGACATCAACCCAAAAATGGGCTCCGGCTACCATAGGTGGGGCAGAACTGAACCAGGGTCCAGCCCACTCTCCACTGGTCAGCCTAGGGCTTATTGGATTGATCAAATCATGATTTGGTCGAAGATAGAACAAGGTAAATCGACCAATGTAAGTGGCTCTTGGCCAGAATTGCACGGTTCATAATGGGCCGCCTATTGAGTCAAACGGTTCTATTCCAACCGTTCAAAACTCAGTCGGTCCAAAATTGAGCCGTGACTCATAGCATGACAATCCAAGCGGTTCGATCACGTAAACAGGTTCAGGTCTTGGTGGTACAACCTGCCCGGCGTCCTAGTGGGAATCCCATGCTCGCAGGGGCTTACGGAGGTCCCATAATGAAGGTCCTAGTCTGACGGAAGGAATATCCGGCGGAGAGTCCCAACCATTACAAGGAAATGAGGCTATCAAATCATCGAAAACCAGTATAGCGGTCAGTCAATCCTACCGGAGTAGAACGACTGTCAAACAGTCCTAATAGCATAGTTTATGAAATCATGTTTGAATTTAACATATTGAAATAAGTCAAGGTCATGACGAAAGAATAGTCAAAAATTATGAAAATCTACTCTCACATATGTTTCCTTTTTCTTATGGGTTGCTAACTTATCATTAATCATAAATCTACTAAGTTAAATCATGCTAAGAGAAAATAAGCTATTCTGTGTAGTTGGGCGATCTTGGAAGAGCCGCTCACTGGCCTCGGCGGTCGCACGACAGGCCGTTCACACCCTCTCAGGTCCGAAGGCCTGCTGATGCTGAGCGGTCTGTAATGTGTCGCTGGGAACAGTGCACGGTCTGGGACTGGCCGCTTAGTAACAGGGCGGTTAGGGTTATGCCGCGCATTCTACAAAATGTATCGGAGGTAAAAGCATGTGAACGGTCAATAACCGGCCGCCTACCTAGATTGGGCGGTCTATCGCGAGGCCGCGCAAGTAAGGGTTTTCTGCTACCTTCTCCTTGCCCGCCTCTGGCGAGAACCGGCGTGGGTTTGCTAAAACAGTGAAATACGCAAAACATAGAGCATGGAATTTAGGGTTTTTACTATCAATATAACGGGCATGAAAAGTTATACAAGATAGCATGATCAATTTAATGTTTAGTGCCTGAAATCCCTACCTAAATCAAGATGGAACATAGTTAACCCTAGTTCTAGCAGTCTTCCACTAAAACTCGAAATCCTAGCAAGATACTAGATGAAATTTAGGGCTTTCTAGACCAATGGAAAGAGGACAGGACAACGCTTCTATTGATATATAATAGTTAGGGTTTGGCTAGCTATCACCTACCTTAATCGCAGGATGAAGGAAGAAGAGGGAAGCCGATCGCGCTAGGCACACACCGCCGATGATCGTCAAAATCCTCCCTCGATCGAGCTCCTCTCCAACCGCCACAGCTTCTAAATGATTCTAGGGTGGCTTAGGATCATTTTTATAGGTTCAATTGTGTCTGGAGAGTCCTAATCGCGAAGATAGAGTCCTTGCACCGCGGACGTGCGAGATTCGCGCGAGACCAAGTCAATCCGCCATTCCGCCGCCAAATACTCCTCCTAGGGTTAGGTTTTCGAAGATTAACCAGAGGGGAAAATGATGAGTCGATCCTAGCCGTTCATTTGTATCCAGTTTTAGCTTAATTGCTTAAGTATTGGGCTCGAATTTTACGTTTTAAGGTCCAATTAGGCTACGTGTGGTTTTGGACCTTAATCTATTAATTCGGCTTGTTTACGAATTTTATCTGGGCTGGTCATAGAAGATGTTGTATCCCTGAGGCCATTTGAGTCATTCTGTGGTCACATGGGTCATTCGGCATCATTCTATAGTCATATGAGTTTTGTGTATTCTTGGTTTTGATAATGGCTTAACACTATTAGTCATTGTTATTTTTCACGCTCTTATGACTGACATATGTGATATTTTGTTCATGACAGATATGCACATGAAAGCTCAATGTTGCGCCCTCGCACGCGGATCGACCTTTGCGGGGGTCAAGGGGGCAGCGCCCTTTGCGGGGGTTTCCGGGGGCGGAGCCCCCGGAACAAAATTTGATTGAAGACTCAATATTAAAATCTTCAAGACAGTCAAGGAAGATGCCACAGACATGATCGGGCTGCTAAAGAAGTTGAACGACGGAGCTGACGCGGATAACGGACCAACCCGGGATGGGCCGGGTTCTGCCCAGCTGGCGGTCGACCGCCAGCACAGGGGCGGACGACCGCCCTAGCCAGAGCCTCACCGTTTACAGGCTTTTTCAGTAGCGGTCGACCGCCAGCCAGTGGCGGTCGATCGGTTTTCCCAGGGATCGCCCGGTTGTATGTGTTTCAGTGGCGGTCGACCGCCAGGAGCCTTAGGTCGACCGCCAGCCCCGATGCAGCCTTGTTTGACCTCGAAATCCACCTCGTGGCTAGCCCCTTTCCATGGATTTGTTTAATCAAATCTTACCTAATCTTCCATGATTTGTGGATCTGGTCTAGGGGGCATCTATGGACCATTCAAGGTCTATAAAACCAATACAAGAGGGTTGGAAACCCTAATGCTTCAAGGAGCTTCTTGTGAGATCTAGGGTGGCTGCAAGAGAGGTTGGAGACGAGCTACTGTTCACGTGAACAGTAGTTCATGAAGGTGTTCTTCATCCAATCAAAGGGGAATCAAGCTCAAATCAAAGCCAGCAAACCTCAAGGAAGATTACATCAAGGCAAGGCTATCCAGGTGATCCAAGGAAGCCGGTTTGATTCAAGTTCTTCAAGGGAAATCATCTACATCCATTCAAGTTCTTTCAAGCACATTCAAGGTGATATTTCAAGCATTCAAACTCCTAGAAGCTAAAGAAGCAATCAAGATTCAAGGTAGCTTCATCATCTCCTTCATTCATTCAAAGAAATTCAAAGAGAAGATCAAGAGAGAAGAATTGAAGGAAGAGGTACTGTTCACGTGAACAGTACTCCGTGAAAAACATTCATCCAATCAAGGGTGAATCAAGAAGATTGAGTTGAAGCCAAGAGGAGCCTTGTTGCTGATCAACATTCCATACAAGGGCCAATTCATTTTCACTCATAACTCAATCTCTTGTTTTAGTTCCTTCACATTTGTTTCATTTTCATTATTGTTTAAATATTGAAAGTGTGATTCATCCCTACCGGTGGTTAGTAGGAAGGCAATTGGAGGGTGTTCCAATTTGCGGTTGACGTCCCTACCAGGTGGTGAGTAGGAAGACAATCGGTGGTTTTCGATTTGCGATTCTGTGCGCTGCACAAGTGAAGCCTCACCGGGTTTTGGTGAGGGGTGGACGTAGGGCTGAGGATTCAGTCCGAACCACCTTAAAAATCCTGTCTAGTGTGGTTTGCTTGTGTGATTGATTCATTCTAGATGCATGCTTAGGATCGAATTATTATATATCTTGCTTATCTTGCTAAGTGAATCATAGCATTCTTGGAAGCTAGTTTCTATTCCGCTGTAATTCATTTTAACTAGCTGATTAAAGGGCCGCATTGCGAAAAGTGGGGCTGATCTATTCACCCCTCCCCTCTAGATCCGCTGTCCACTACACATCAGAAGACAATTTTACTTAATGCTTCATCCTCTACAAGATTCTAATTTTTTCAGATTTTTATAAAATAGTCAAAATTTTACTTATCCTACTTCTTAAGGAATTTTCTTATTAATTTCTCAAAAAAATTTATTCTTTAGTAAATCAGGGTGCTATAGATGTAGTAAGATTTTATCGTTTGATATTATTAATGGAAGAGAAAGATAGTTGAATTCTTGTGCAATTACATTTTTATGTGTGATTGTCTTGCACTCTGATCGTTCTTGCTCGCAAGAGGCTTACCATGCCGGCTATTCATGTATCCTGAGATTGTCTTCCGCTGTAATGAAGGCTCGGGACGTGACAGGGTCGGTGCATAGTTTGCCTTGCGCATGGAAGGGTCAGTGCAGATGTTAAGTCAGTGCACACTCTTGTCATGCACACACATGTAGGTCGGTGCATATTCTTTGCTGTGAGCACCTCAGGTCAGTGCATACTTTTGCACTAAGCAGATAACATCTGTGCACGTTTAAGGTCGATGCTAGCACATGTGGCCGATGCACGTTGGTATTAGACTGATCTAAAGTCTATACACTTCACTATTCAGAGTCAGTGCATGTTTTGTTTTTAATACTTAAGTCTGTGCACATCTGGCTTATTAACCAATTGAATCTGTGCAGTCCTGTTTAACTCTTTACTATATGTATAACTGTCTCGAGCTGATATTTCTTTCTGACTATATGACGGGTAATTTTTGAGAAGAATAAGAATGACACGTGATCCAAGAGTGGAGGAGGTGCCAGGATCGTGACACGTGGAAAGCATTGAGCTAGGATGCTGTCACGTGGGCCAAGGCATTTGAGCGGGAATCGTGGAAAGCACACGCCACACTCTCTGCAGCCAGGATAAATAGAAGATTCCTCATTCAGAGGAAGTAGCTGGAAGATCGAAAAAGCTTTTGGTAGAAGAAGAAGAACTGAAGCAGACCAAGAAATAATAGCTAGGTAGATCCAGCCTAAGAGAGAGCAGAAGAGAAAGAAGAGAGTTCGTGAGTTCGAGAGAGGAAAGAGAGGCATCAGAAGAGAAAGAATGATATAGAAAGAGATAGAGAGTTCAAGGAGAAGAAGAGAAGCTTCATCAGAAGATCTGTCCCTACTGGAATCTAGATCAAATCTAATCCAGTCAGCTCCATGGGAGCCACATCTGTGTTACTATTGTTTACAGCTTTCAGTTGCTGTGTTCTCTTATCTTTTGTTTTCTTTTGAACCTTATTTCAAGATGTTCGTCAGCGGAGCAAGCTGTGTTGCTCAGCAGTTGCAGAGGAGGATTCCTTTGGTCGGATAAGCTATATTGCCCAGCGGATCAAGCTGTTAGGTAGCGGATGGCTAAGCTGTATTGCCCAGCGGAAGTAAGCTGTGATGCTCAGCTGTTTGTAGGCAAGCTATGAGGCCCAGCCGTTCAAGATGTGAGTCAGCAGGAATCCACACTCGGGTTGAGTGTGGGGTGGACGTAGGACTGGATGACCGAACCACCTAAAAACCTTCTTATCCATCATGATTTGAGTGTCTATTCTGATCCGCTAGATGTATGCTTAGGTTCGATCTGAAATGTTTGTCTAGCGAGGAATTTATTTTCATCTTGTTTATTTGATATTAGTTCTGGAGAGTGTCAAATTCACTCAAATCATCTGAGCGTCTAAGTTGCATTTGTTTGCTTGATTGGGTTCAGTTAATAGCGTAAGTTTGCTTAGGTGTCTGCACTCTTGCAGCTTAACTGTTTGATCAAGAGAATCATTGGCCTCCTTATCTTGTATAGCTTAACTAGTCTTAATTCCGCATTCGTGTCTAGTTACAATTTTTAATTGGGCGAATTTTTAAGAGGGATTCATTTACCCCCCTCTGAATCCATCGCACCAGCTCCAACAAGATCATGCTTCCTCGGTACGTTGATTTTGCCGATCAACTCATGATTTCTGCCTTCCCTGAATTATTGGAAATTTTTGAGTTTCAGAAATGGAAGAAATTCTTGAGTAAGCATAGGACATATTATCCTAGATTGGTTGCTGAATTTTACTGTAATCTGAGATGTGACTCTGAAAGGTCTATAGTTCAGTCTGTAGTTAAAGGGGTCAAGATTGATTTAACTAGGCACTCTCTACATAAAATCTTTCGAATCCCAGAAGGAGGGGAAGTAGAAGGTGAATTTGATGTAAACTTGCATGAGGCCTACTCCCTCATTACAGAACTGCCTAGAGACCCCAGAGATCCAAAGAAACAAAGTTATCTCACTCAGTTCAATGCATGTAAATTTTCCCCTCTAAGGAGATTGTTACATCATATCCTTACAACTATGATAGCTCCACAAGTTGAAGGTAGAGGTAGAGTGACCGATTCTCAGAGATTTATTCTCTTTTGCCTACTCAAGGGTATCAATATTTGTCTACCAGCAATAATGATTCAGATAATGAGCACTTTCAAGGAGTCAAAGAGAAATCTACCTTATGCAGCTCATCTGACAGCAATCTTCAGAAAAATGAAAATTCCACTAGAAAATGAATCCTCAAAAGATATTCCCAATGTAAATATTTATAACTTGGATTTCATTAACAAGTACTTGAGGTTGAAATCATCCAAAGGCAGTAAAGTGAAAGATGCTAAAGAACAAAGTGAACAGCCTCAGGTCAGTCTAGGAAAAGATCAAGAAGAGACAGAAGAACAGGACCAAGCTCCTTTGAATAAGAAAAAGAAAATTCAAGTTGATACATCATAAGAACAGCATCCTCAAGTTCCTCATGAAGAAGTCCCTCTTATGTCAGTTGAAAGAGGTCAATCAACTGCTGAACAACAAGAAGAAATTGCTGCTGAGTCTGCTGAGAAGAATCTCAAGGATCTTTAATTGGAACAAGAAGTCCATGAGTTGAATCTAACTGATGCTCAAATAGTACAACAATTGTATCAAGACATCAACCTATTATTTGATAAATTTGGAGTACAATCTGAGCAGGAACATCACACGGATCAGCAAGAACAAGAGGCAAGTGTGGAAGAGGAAAGAACTGAATTCCTTCAAGAAAAGGAAAGGGAAAAAGAAACTGAATCAGATGAAGGATTATTAGATGAAATGGTTTCACAGATTATGAAAGAACAGGCTGAAAAAATTTATGAAGAAATTGTTGAGTCAGTGGTCAATGAATAGGAGGATGAGCCACAGGGAGCTCAAGTATCTGCTGAAGAAGTTCCACAGGAACAACCACTAGCTCCAGCTCCAGGGGTAGCTGAGGAAGACACACAAGAATATGTTATAGGTCCTACTCCTCAGTATAGAATGTATCCAAGAATGTTCTTTGCTCCAGCTCCTGCATATGATCCACATTTCGGGGGAATGATTAGTCTTGGTATACCACCCCCTCCATCTCCTGAACAGTAGCCTGCTTACCACACTGAACTTCTTAACTCTAGTGCCACTTCATTTAGTTCACCTGGAACCAATGCTGAGCCTAACATTGCACAAATGCTGTCTAATTTGACTGAGATAGTGCTGAATCAAAATGAATTGATGAATAAACAGTTTTTGTTCACAACCCTTCACCTGGACAGAGTAGAGGCCAGAATGCAACATCTGGAAAAGATTGTGAAAGCTCAATGGATTGAGTTTATGACTGCTAAACAAAAAACTGATGCAGCAGTTCGAGAGATTTTGGAATCTCTTATGGGAGTCAGCAATAGAGTTGGTGACATGGTGAGCAAAATGCAAGATACCCAACTCTCATCTTTCAGCAAGCTTGCTCAAATTCTTGACCACACCTTTGATCTTAAGATTGAGTTTGAAATGATAAAGAGTACATTGAACAAAATTGCAGACAGTTAGTCTGAGATCATTAACAAGTTTAAAGTTGCCGAGTCCCAATTGCAGAACCTCTCAGATGGTATTAGACAGCTTCTCACAAAATAAGATTCCAACTCCTCTCTGGTAGACAAACTGGGGAGCACAGTGCATCACAGACTAGATGAGTTGTCAAACTTCATTAGAGATTTTCACACCTCTGTGATGAACAGACTTTCAGCCCCTGGTTCAACCTCTGCACAATATCCAAGAGACAGGGGGAGTTATAGAGGTTACTGATTTTTTACAATTCTCCATTTTGTTTTGATAATGACAAAGGGGGAGAATATTGTGGTGGAGTGTGTGAATGAAAGGGACAGTTTTCAGTTTACTGGTGGACAGTTCTGATGGACAGTTTTCAGTTTTCAGAATTGTGGTGGAGTGTGTGAATGAAAGAGACAGTTTTCAGTTTACTAGTGGATAGTTTTGATGGACAGTTTTCAGTTTTCAGATGTAAAGAAATTGCTGAATGAGATTTTTCACTCAAACACTACCTTGCATTCTCTTACTGTACACAGAAATGTGATTAATACATAGTGCATACTTGTGTTGAATGCATGGTTTATTTTATGTGTATCTTTGTTATAAATGTTAGCACACTACAAGAAAAAGTGGGATTTGGGACGGAAATTTGGGACGGAAGGTGTTTTGCGACGGATTTTGAAATCCCTTGTGAAATCCGTCGCAAGGTGTTTTGCGACGGATTTTGAGACGGATTTCCGATGGAGTCGGTGCGTCACATTTTCTTGGTCATAAATTTCAGACAGTTCTAAAAATCCGTCACAAATTCCGTCCCAAATTTGGGACGGAATATTTTCCGTCCCAAATTTCGTGTGTAGTTCCATATTTGGGACGGAATTTCATACGAAAAATATTCCGTCCCAAATTTCCGTCCCAAATCCCGCTTTTTCTTGTAGTGCATGGAGAGACTTCTGCCCATTGCATTCCGTGACATATTGCCAAAGCGTATATGGGGAGCATTGACCGAGTTGAGTCAATTTTTCAGGATTCTATGTGCATCAGAACACAAACTTGGGGACATGCAAACTATCGAATAGAATGTGGTCATGACGATATGCAAGTTGGAGAAGATATTTCCCCCTACGTTCTTCGATTCCATGGAGCACTTGATTATCCATTTGCCATACGAGGCCAAAGTTGGAGGATCGGTACAATTTCGATGGATGTATCCATTTGAGAGGTAATCATTATGTTTTTATAATTTATTTGACACTTGTTACATGTCATCGTCATTGTCACTATATGTCATTGTCATATGAATTATTGCCATAAGTGTATGCATGGCCTAAAAATGAAGGTTCGCAATAAGGATAAAGTAAAGTGTTCGATTATCGGGGCATATATTATTGAAGAAATTTTAAATTTTTGTTTGATGTACTTCGAACCCGAAATTCAAACTCGCCGTACTTGACCTCCACGTAATGATGATGGAGGAGAGGTGGGTGCGTCTGACCGGTTGTCCATATTTAAGTATCCAGGACGTGCATTCGGAGGCTGTTCGAATTGCATATTAGAGGACAGAGAGTTTTTGGCCGCAGAGATATATGTTCTCCTGAACTGTGCTGAGATTGAACCTTATGAAGAGTAAGTCCTCAACTCCGTAGGTGCTAAAATTTATAAGTTGCTTGACGTTCTTCCTCCCATTTACGGTGATGCTATATTCATCATTGCAAGCAATTTGATTCAGAATTAATTACTCAATGTCCACGTCTCAATGACATGGAGGTTCAAAGGAACGAGAGAGATCTTTTACCAAATGGCTTAAAGCTCAAGTAAGTGCCGAAGTTAAGTTCCACAAAGCTTAGAGGTGTATGCCTGATTTTAAAGTATTGTGGTTTATATTCGTAGGTTGAAGAATGTTATGTTACTGATGAAAGAGTCCGGGTGATAAGTTATGGACCTTCGAAGGTCGCGCATGCCTTTCCAGAATTTTTTGTGAATGGTTATAGATTTCACACCAGAGATTATGGACGAAATAAGTCTATGATGAATAGCGGCGTATGCGTGAAAGGTAGTATATACAATGGAAATGAACTTGATTACTATGGTATTCTTGAGGATGTCATAGAATTACAGTATCTCGGACAAGACAACCACATATTTCTTTTTAAGTGTCATTGGTTTGATCCTAATTCAGTTCGAAACGACGCAATATATGGGATTGTCGATGTCAAACATAGATCCAAATTGAATACCTATGAGCTATTCATTTTGGCCGCACAAGCCTAGCAAGTATATTATTCAAGTTATTCATCATCCAAGAATAAAGATTGGTGGGCAGTCTGTAGGGTAAAAGCAATGCTTGTGTCTAATTATGAGTTAGATCTGACTGAAGCTGTCTCAGATAATTCTAGTGCCGAATTTTTTCAATCAGACGAGGGTGACACTGCAGAGTTAGTTACTTCTAATCTTCATCTGATCAAATCTGACGAGCCACTTCGATTGTCTATAGAGGATGAAGTGGAAGAAGTTGATTCAATTGAGCTAAATGAAGTAATTGTTGGGCAGGAGGAGTCCTTTGAGGAGCAAGAGTATGAATCTAGTGAGAATGAGGAAGATGACGAAGATGAGGCTGAGTTTGATATATCTTCAGCATCTGAAGATGAAACAGATAATGATTGAATATTTTGTAAGAAATTTAACATATATGCATTTCTTATCATTATTACATTCCACCTCTCCTCATAATTAGTTGTGGACTAATATGCACTACCTTTATTGTTGTCAATAATTAGATGGTTCGAGGAGGTCGTTAGGACTTCGAAGAGGTCATACCGGGACTTCGAGGAGAGGTGGCTGTGGGAGGGGTTCTACTAGTATATTTATTAAATTCATAGATAAATGAGTAGTGATTATATACTTTATTTTGCTCACGACATTTCATGTGTATAGGTCCAAATGCCTCCGCACCAGTTACACCGCCCCCACCACCTGCTGCTGGTATGTTTATTTAAATTCTTAGATAAATGAGTAGTGATTATACACTTGTGGGAGATGAGATTTTTATTAAGAATATTTTATTATAGATTTATTTGGTTTATTTATTAAAGGTTTATTTGCGTGGGGCGTGCCAGTCACTGAGTGACAAATTTATTATGCGCACCGTCTGACTAACCAGACGATTGTAGGTGATCGTGTCGGGACCCAAAACCCGCCGTACCATAAACGCTACGGCGTTAATTACATCTTTCCAGAAGAGAGAAAACCCTTGATTAATCACCAAAATAGAGAGGCCATGGGGCCCGTAGAATATGTAAAGATGTGATTACATGCAAGCACACAATATGATAGTATTTGTTTATTAGGTCGGCTCCCGGTACGGGACGAAGAACCTAGGTCCGAGGACCACCATCGTGCATAGTGAAAGCCTCTGGCCGGGCGTAACCCGACTTTCTGCTAATCACCATTTGATATACCGGAGAGTCAGATCATGCAGGCATGCAAGGTGGTAATATTTAGTTTTATTGTTTGTAGTTTATTTGATCATTCATTTATACATTTAGGGGAGACTTTGACAATCCATATCACTCGCAGGGCTGTCGATTAGTCGTTGCCTTTTTATTTTGAGACTGTACATAGTATTACGGTGCACACATATGGGCCCATGAGGTGGGCCGAATATGACCGTATCCGGACATACTCGTGTATCATCGGGACAATATATGCCAGGGTATGGCAAATTTGATATTTAAAAATTAAGGGGATGCGGTTAAAACCCGGTTGAGATGAATTGAATTCAACGGCTTATCGGCCCATGACAAGGTCATGCTGTGGCCATAATGGGATTAATCCCGTGGCGCAGACACGACCTGTCAGGGGGTCATCAATATTCCCATGCCCGGGATCTAGAGGAGGTGAGAGCTCCGGAGTTGACAAGGTCATGTTCATTATTCTCTATGCATTCTTGTTATTATTATTTTAAATGCATGAATGCATTTTATTTATTTATTATTTATTTATTTATTTTATTATTATTATTTTTATATTAGATGCATGCATCTTTTATTTCCTTTATTACCATTTATTTGACAATTATTCATTAATTAATTCTTTGTTATTGTTATTCCTTTATCGCTATCATTATTATTTTTTGTTATTATTATTATTTTTTGTTGTTTATTTATCATTTTTTTATTTCCCTTATTATTGTTATTGTTGTTATTTTATTTAACCATCATTTATTTGTTATGCATCTATCATCCCTCACTTTTAATTATTTTATCTCTCTTCTCTTTCTTTTTTTTAATGCACGTGAAATGTTATGTGTAATGTGAATGTGGGCAAGAGTTAGTGTTTACTTGTCCTTACTTGTGAATGCACTTACGTGTTTATATGCATGGTGTATTTTACATCAACTACCTTTAATATGCATGTGAAGGGGATGGACGATGGAACGTTAGACATGTTATGTAGGTTGTTTTGTTGGTTTTGTTGTGTTTTACGTAAAGCATGTGTACGTGTGTGTTTGTGTTACGTGAAAACGGCGCGGTGGGTGTGTTTTACATGAAATATGTGCATATGTAATACGGCACAGCGGGCTCTGTGGTTAAAACGGCGTGCATATGAATTTTATTATTATTATATTTTTTTATATTGATAAAGGGGGGCTTGCATGGCTTAATTCGGCGTGGGGTGCTCGGTGCGCGCCGTATAAGACCGCGCCGGGTAACGGTGTGACTTTGTTTGTTTTATTTATTTTATTTCGTTTGTTTTATTTATTTTATTATTTGTTATTTTTTTATTATTTTAGTTATTATTTATTTGTTTTATCATTATTATTATTATTTAATTTATTATTTCATTTTATTTATCTTATATTACAAATGGTTAATCCGGTAGCATCTCCTCTAAACTCGAGGTGTTTGGGGAAAAGTGGAGGTATACCCACGGAATGGGGTAAGCTCTTTAAGGGTCGGGAGGCCAGACGCTGTGACCGGCAGACCCGGATGGACAGAGACCCCGAGGGCGAGCCTACGAGGGATACCGATGTGTCCATGGGTTATCCAAATCGGGACAGTGTTCGCCATTAAGGCGGTTTAATATTCACTCGGAGAGTGATCATTTAAAACGGCATGAGAAACAAAACCTTAAAACGGCGCAGTTGCAGTTAAACCGGCATGGAACGCTTAGGAAAAGAGCTTAAAGCGGCATGGGAACCGTAGGCGTAGGGTTAAAACGGCGCCGCAGACGCGTAGGTGTAGGGGGAGGCCTTAAAGCGGCGTGCCCCTTTGAGGGGACGCCATGATAGGGCGCGCCGTTTTAAGGCGCGGCGTATTATGGCGCGCCGGTTGCCGGTAGCGCCGGTTAAGCCCCGTTTCACAGAAACTGATCTTTTATTGGTTTATTTTTGGACTTATTAAAATGTTTTGGAAGATTTTTGGAATTTATTGAGTCAATGATTCATCGGATCGGTCCCGAGCTGTCCGAAAGCCAAGTCATAGGCTCGCGCGAGGTTCATATTCGAGCGTGGCGATTGTTCCGAGTCAAACTCATTCGAGCCGAAATTTCGGCAGCATCTCCCCATCCTGGAGGATTGTCGGGGAGAAGCGGGGAATACTCACGTAGCGGAGCAACCCCTGAAGGCCGGGTGGCGCAACGGCCGCCGGCGAAACCCGAACGGAAAGGAAAAACCTCGAGGTCCAGCCTGCTTGGGGCACCAAGTCCGTGGGTGAGAGTGGGCGGATGAGACGACTCATTATGGGAGTAAAAACCCCGAGGACTAGCCTACGAGGGGTATGCAACCCGAGTCGACTCAACGCTCAAGGCGGGACGACCGGTTAGAGAAGGAAACCCCGAGGGCCAGCCTACGAGGGGCACGCATCTCACGGCCACCACAAAGTCCATTAGGGACTGTGGATTTGAGATGTCGGGATTAACCCATTTAGTATTCACTCATTAATCCATAGGAGATTCGTCACTACTGGACGGTCCCCTGTGGACAGAGTGTTATCACAATGGAACAGTGGGGGATGTTCCCCTCTCCCCAGTCACCAAATCTCCTTAAAAGAACGGTAACGCGGCACGGATGCAACTCATACTCTGTCGGCAAACTGATCATGATATCTACAGGTATATATATGTGTATATATGTATAGGGGGATTAGTAGGTTAACAGAGCGATCACCGAGCTAACGCTCAGAGAATAATGATGCGGAGAAACCAAACATCAAGCTTCTAGGGGCAACCTTATCTCCTCCTATTTATGATCAGAAACAGGAGGGAAGGGCAAGAGGACAGGCCCAGGGTCGACCAGTAAGACATACATGCGCACATCTCTGATGGAGAAGCCTTCGACACTCCATAAAAGAAAGAACCCCAGGGAGAGGGGAAATTACTGTAGCCCATGGTGTAGCAGGGCGTATCCGGCGTCGGAGAAGACGGGTACGGAGACGATATGTGCAGGGAAACGATTAAACGCGCGGACGAAGAGAAGATGAGTAACTGGGGAAGTTAGAGATGGCACCGAGCACAACCATAGCTCATTCCTCCTTTTTAAGCATAGTAAGTAGGGATGCACATATGCATGTCATCCATTCCGGCGCCGGCACTGTTGCACGGCGCCGTCTCACTGGCCGCAAGAAGAAAACGCAGGGGGGAGAAGAAGAGATGATGCAGAGATGGAAAACCACGTTAATCCCCCTGCCTCATTAGTACAATCGTGCACGAAATTTATTCCACGAATAAGGAAAGCTATACAAATTGCATACATCGACACCGACATTGCCGCCCAGTCGTCGTTAACATCGAATGAAAGAAGAGGTTGCAGGAAGAGGTAGTGAGTAACAGAGATGGCGAAAGGGGGGGAGTAGGCTCATATCATCACCTCTCCCCCCTCTCCCATTTACATTATGACGAAAAGAGAAAACCAAGCAAAGGGGAATCGGTCGGAAACCACGGCGACCCACCTAAACGGACGACGAAACAGAGGATCTTCTTCTTCGACGCTGGAGACTTCAGAAAGAACAGAGCGGCGGCCACAGGAAAACTCTCAGGCGAAGATACTTCCTCCCCAAGAACCCTCGCACCCCTCGCTTTGATTGGTGGCCTCGAGCTCCTTCCCCCTTCTGCTGTCTATCTTTCCTTCTTTTTTTTTAGTGGGTCGAACAAGTGTTGCTTTTATAGCAACAAGTTAATCCGGCGCCACGGAGGGCGTGCCGGTGAACATGGCGCCAGGGAAGGAGCTTTTGCGCGCCGGAATTGGTGGCGCCGGAGAAATGTCACCCAATTGGTTTTTGGCGCGCCGGAATTGGTATCGCCGTTTTAAGGGGCGCCGATGACCTTTCGTGCGCCGTTTTAGCTTGTTTGCTCGGCGCGGGTCAGCCGATGGGTCCGGGGATGGTTCCGAAAGCCCCCGTTGACTCTTCCTCTCGCCACGGTCCTTGGAAAACCTTGCCGGGGTGTTGACGAAGCTCTCGATACGATGAATGGCCTTAATCGGAACTTCATGTGTATTCGGCTCGAGCACGCGGGTCTTCCGCTCACATGGCCTTCGGTGCCATAATTTGTGATGCCGGGCCAGCTTCACTTGTATTTGTAGCTTTTTGATTGCTTCTTCGGGGATGATCCCGATTACTCTTCAAGCTCCCGGGTCTTGCCTTAGCGGCTGTCCGTTGGAGCTGAGCATCTTTCCTTTTCTTGTTTTCTTTGGTCTCATCTTTTGTTCGGCTTCCGCCATTCTTTTTCTTCTTTTCTTTCTTTTCTTCTCTGTCGGCACAGGAGCACCAGATCAGAACTTACGACCTGCAGAAGCAGAAGTCAGGAAGTATTAGAAATATTTTCAGTGTCAACAAATGCCCCCCCACCCACGGGTGTCGCGACAGAGGGACAAAAAAGCGGGACGTGCGGGTGTAGCCCATAGCCCGTTTGAAAATATTGCATGTGTCTTTTTTATTATTATTTATTCCATTTTCATTCATCATCATCCATTCATCATTTTTTTATTATTATTTTATTTTTATTTTTTTATTTTTTATTTCATCATTCACTTTTATTGTCTTCTTTTTTTTGTTTATAGTTATAGCCTCATCCACGCACGCAGGCATTCAACGACCACAAGCATAGAATAACTATATGTAGCATAGTTCCCCTATAAAAGGGATAGGATAAGGACAGCGCCCACGATTCACGGACAGAGTGCGGCTCACGAAGCACAACTAGGGGAGATGTGCATACGTAAAGGGGACGCCGCATAGAACATATGCATAGCATAAACCACAATCTACACCCAGGACTATTCCTCCATAGTGTGAAAGTGCAATTATATGGGTAGTGGACCCTAGACAGAGGGACGTGCAGACATTCTGAGTAACACTAGAGGATTATTTTATCGCCTACACATACATTCAGGACTCTCGGCTTTTGGTAGCTTCGCACAACCCCCTTTTATTCTTAATTTCAAACTTCACCGTTCGACATGAGTTTCCTCATGTGTCTCAATGGGGATTCCCGGCTACTAGGATTCATCCTTTATTATGATACTACTGTGGATTTCACCGTTTGACACGAGTCTCCTCATATGTCTCAATGGGGATTCCCGGTTACTAGGATTCATCCTATATTATGGTTTTATGATGGATTTCACCATTTGACGCGAGTTTCCTCATGTGTCTCAATGGGGATTCCCGGCTACTAGGATTCATCCTTATTTTAATCGTGGAGTTTGCTGCACCATTTTCGCGCGAGTCTCCTCATTTGTTTTAGTGGGGATTCCCGGCTACTTAGATTCACATTCCACTTGTCATTATCATCATTTTTTTATTTTTTTTCTCCTTTTTTTAAAGGGAGTAGGCAGCTTTTTCCTCACGGTTACCCTTCACGCGAATGTAGAGATTTAAGCGTCCATGAAGTGTTAAGAAGAATTTATGACGTCCCTATGACTAAAGACCATTGCTCACATTATGTGCAAAGTGTTGAAGTTTTGTCTAGGGTGTATTCAGTGAGTTGTGTTAGAAACATAGCTACGACTCTTCCCCTAGTCGTATGCACTCGCCGAGAATTGACTTTTCGTCCCTTAGAGTGTGCTGTGACGCACACATAGCCTGAATCAGGACATCGTTATTTAGCAAGGGAGTACGCGGCCTTAGAAATTTGAAGGAAGCGTGTTAATACTATACTTCAGGCAGACATGCACGTGAGGCAAGCAAGCACATAAATCACGTCACGATCATCATCTTTTTTTTTCCTTTTTTTCTTTCTCTCTTTTTTCTTTCTCTTTTTCTTCTTCTTTTTTTATTTCTCCTTTATCTTCTTTCTTTCTCTCTTTTTTTTTTTTTTTGAGGACATAGTAAGTACATCCGCAGGCTGACTCTCTTACAGGTGGGTGGCTGATGCCACCACGACGGAGAGAAGGTGTTACATGTCATGGTAAATCCCTGGAGGGATCAAGGGTTGTATGAAACCAGAGGGGGGTCTTTTCATTCATTGGTTCGGATAGTAATTCCAGGTCAATGGTAAGAGGTTTGTCGGCTCAGACGGAAGGTCATGATACCGAATGACTTGGCTTAGGCGTAAGGCCATGACGCCAAGAGAGAGCATTCACCGGCTTAGGCAAGGAGCCTTGACGCCGGACCACTTGGCCTAGACGGAAGGTCATGATGCCAAGGGAGAAATATTTACTGGCTTAAGAATAAAGCCATGACGCCAGACAACTTGGCCTAGACGGTGTCATGTTGCCAAGGCAGAATATTTAACGGCTTAGACATGAAGTCATGACGCCGTACAACTTGGCTTAGGCGGAAGGCCATGACGCCAAGGTAGAATATTTACCGGCTTAGGCGGAAAGCCATGACGCCAGATAAGGATATTTAATGGCTCAGACGTGAAGTCATGACGCCGTACAACTTGGCTTAGGCAGGAGGCCATGATGCCAAGGCAGAATCTTTACCGGCTTAGGCGGAAAGCCATGACGTCGGACAAGGATATTTAACGGCTTAGACATAAAGTCATGACGCCGTACAGCTTGGCTTAGGCAGAAGGCCATGACGCCAAGGTAGAATATTTACCGGCTTAGGTGGAAAGCCATGACGCCGGACAAGGATATTTAACGACTCATACGTGAAGTCATGACGCCGTATAGCTTGGCTTAGGCGGGAGGCCATGACGCCAAGGCAGAATATTTACAGGCTTAGGCGGAAAGCCATGACGCCGGACAAGGGTATTTAACGGCTTAGACGTAAAGTCATGACGCCGTACAACTTGGCTTAGGCGGAAGGCCATGACGCCAAGGCAGAATATTTACCGACTTAGGCGGAAAGCCATGACGTCGGACAAGGATATTTAACGGCTTAGACATAAAGTCATGACGCCGTACAGCTTGGCTTAGGCGGAAAGCCATGACGCCAAGGTAGAATATTTACCGGCTTAGGCGGAAAGCCATGATGCCGGACAAGGATATTTAACAGCTCAGATGTGAAGTCATGACGCCGTACAGCTTGGCTTAGGCGGGAGGCCATGACGCCAAGGCAGAATATTTACCGGCTTAGGCGGAAAGCCATGACGCCGGACAAGGGTATTTAACAGCTTAGACGTAAAGTCATGACGCCGTACAACTTGGCTTAGGCGGAAGGCCATGGCGCCAAGGCAGAATATTTATCGGCTTAGGCGAAAAAGCCATGATGCCAGACAACTTGGCTTAGGCGGAAGGCCATGACACCAAGGCAGAATATTTACCGGCTTAGGCGGAAAGCCATGAAGCCAGACAAGGATATTTAACGGCTTAGACGAAAAGTCATGACACCGTACAACTTGGCTTAGGCTGAAGGCCATGACGCCAAGGCAAAATATTTACCGGCTTAGGCGAAAAGCCATAAGGCCAGACAGGGATATTTAACGGCTTAGACGTAAACTCATGACGCCGTAGATAGAAGGAGTCTTTTTGTTCTTCAATTGGATGGAAGGGTAGAGTCACAAGCAGAAAGGATCTTTTTGTTTCCTGGCTAGGTGGAAGGCCCGAGCATGAGGTGAAAGGGTCTTTTTGTTGACTGACTGGACGAAAGGTCCATGCCAGAGGTAGAGGGGTCTTTTTGTTGTATGGTCAGACGGAAGGTCCGAGCCAAAGATGAAAGGGTATTTTTGTTGACTGACTGGACGAAAGGTCCAAGCCAGAGGTAGAAAGGTCTTTTTGTTGTCTGGCTGGACAAAAGGATCCAAGCCAAAGGTGAAAGGGTCTTTTTATTGACTGGCCAGACGAAAGGTCTGAGCCAGAGGTAGAATATGAACGTTAACCCGACGGGATGTCAGACTTAACAAACCTTGCCTAGGCGGTATGTCTAGGAAAGGGCAGAAATAAAGCATTGTTGTCGTCTCAACGTCATGTCGAACACGACCAACCTGGAAGAGACGAAGGGTCCGGGCCAGGGCAGAATATGGCCGTTGACTTGATAGACTTGTCAAAGTCAACTAACTTGGAAAAGGCGTAAGGCCTGAACCAAAGGCAGAACACAATATAGGTGTTGACTTAACATTCTGTCAAAGTCAACAAAGTTGGCGAATGCGGGTGGCCTAAACCAAGAGCATCATGCATGATAGGTGTTGACTCGATGGAATGTCGAAGTCAACGAACTCGGCGAAGGCGTGGGGCCTAAGCCAAGGGTATAATATGGGATAAGTGTTGACTCGACGTCATGTCGAAGTCAACGAACTTGGCGAAGGTGTGAGGCCTAAGCCAAGGGTAGGATATAGGATATAAATGTTGACTCAACGTCCTGTCGAGGCCAACGAACTTGGTAGAGGCGTAAGGCCTAAGCCAAGGGAAGAATATAGGATATGTGCTGACTCGACATCCTGTCGGAGCCAACAAACTTGACAGAGACATGAGGTCTAAGCCAAGGGCATAATGTAGGATAGGTGTTGACTTGACGTCATGTCGAAGCCAACGAACTTGGTAGAGGCATGAGGCCTAAGCCATGGGTATAATGTAGGATAGGTGTTGACTCGACGGAATGTCGAAGTCAGTGGGCCCTGCCCCGATAGAAGGTTTGGGGTGAGGGTACACTAGATTGTAGACGTATGAGAGGCCCAGACCCAGGGCTAAATATTGATGTCAACCCGATGAGGTGTCGGAGTCAACCAACCTTGCTCGGACGATAGGTCTGAAACAAGGGTAGAATATGTAGGTGAAGATGTCAACCCGACGTCATGTCGAAATTGACCAACTTGGCGAAGACGTGAGGTCTAAACCAAGGTAGAGTATGGACATTGAGCCGAGGAGATGTCAGGATCAACAAACCTTTCTCAGACAGAAGGTCCAAGACAAAGCGAAGAGGTCTTTTATTGGTTTATTAGTTTGGATTGACTGAGTTTATTGAATTTGTTGGGTTTATTGAGTTTACTGGGCTTATTGGTTTCATTGAGTTTGTTAAATTCATCGGATCTATTAATTAAGTTTGTTGGGGTTTATCTGATCTATTGAGTTTATTGATTTGATGAGTCGATTAACTTGTTGGGTTTATTAGATCTGTTGGATTTTATCGATTCCATTGAGTTTATTGATTTGTTTGGTTTTATTGGGTTTGTTGGGTTTGTTGGATTTTGTTGGTCTTACTGACTTATTAAGTTCATTTCAAACCATTGTTTTCATTTCTTCATCATCTTGATTTCTTTCTTCTTTTTGTTTCTTTTTTTTGTTATTATTATTTTTCTATTATTTGTTGTTGTTTTTTTTTGTTGGGCTCCCCGACGCAGTCTCGTCTGTGATGCGAGATATTTTGTCTGGTGGGACTATTGATGAATTTGACTATTTATTCTATTGGTGGGGCTAGGGATTGATGTCCAAGAGCCCGGTGGGCCTGGCGAGGGCGGAGTGCCACTAGGCCAAGGAAAGGGTAGCTCGGTAAGGGCGGAGTGCCACCAGACCGAGGAAAGGGTAGCTCGGTCAGGGCGGAATGTCACTAGACCAAGGAAAGGGTAGCTCGGTCAGGGCCAAGTGCCACTGGACCAAGGTGAGGGTAGCTCGGTTAGGGCGGAGCGCCACTAGACCAAGGAAAGGGTGGCTTGGTCAGGGCGGAGTGCCACTGGACCAAGGAAAGGGTAGCTCGGTCAGGGCGGAGTGCCACTAAACCAAGGTAAAGGTAGCTCGGTCAGGGCGGAGTGCCACTAGACCGAGGAAAGGGTAGCTCGGTCAGGGCGGAGTGCCACTGGACCAAGGTGAGGGTAGCTCGGTTAGGGTGGAGCGCCACCGAACCATGGTGAGGGTAGCTTGATTAGGGTGGAATGCCACTAGACCAAGGAAAGGGTGGCTCGATCAGTGCGGAGTGCCACTGGACCAAGGTGAGGGTAGCTCGGTCAGGGCGGAGCGCCACCGAACCAAGGTGAGGGTGGCTCGGTTAGGGCGGAATGCCACTAGACCAAGGAAAGGGTGGCTCGATCAGTGCGGAGTGCCACTGGACCAAGGTGAGGGTAGCTCGGTCAGGGCAGAGCGCCACCGAACCAAGGTGAGGGTAGCTCGGTTAGGGCGGAATGCCACTAGACCAAGGAAAGGGTCGCTCGATCAGTGCGGAGTGCCACTGGACCAAGGTGAGGGTAGCTCGGTCAGGGCGGAGCGCCACCGGACCGAAGAAAAGGGTAGCTCGGTTAGGGCGAAATGCCACTAGACCAAGGAAAGGGTGGCTCGATCAGTGTGGAGTGCCACTGGACCAAGGTGAGGGTAGCTCGGTCAGGGCGGAGTGCCACCGAACCAAGGTGAGGGTAGCTCGGTTAGGGCGGAATGCCACTAGACCAAGGAAAGGGTGGCTCGGTCAGGGCGGAGTGCCACTGGACCATGGTGAGGGTAGCTCGGTCAGGGCGGAGCGCCACCGAACCAAGGTGAGGGTAGCTCGGTTAGGGCGGAATGCCACTAGACCAAGGAAAGGGTGACTCGGTCAGGGCGGAGTGCCACTAGACCAAGGTAAAGGTAGCTCGGTCAGGGCGGAGTGCCACTAGACCAAGGAAAGGGTTTTATGAATCCTGCCCAGTAGGACAAAGGATAATTTTGGGACTCGGCGAGGGCGGAGTGCCTCATGCAAAGGAAGAGGGCTTTATGAATCCTACCCAGTGGGACGAAGCTTATTTTCGAGCTTGGCGAGGGCGGAGCACCTCAGGCCAAGGAAAAGACTTTGTGGACCCAGCCCGATGGGACATAAGGTAATTTTCAAGTTCGACTAGGGCAGAGCGCCTCCGACCAAAGGACAACTTTTGTGGGCTCGGCTCGACGAGGCTGATGGGCAAATTTTGAGCTCGACAAGGGCAGAGTGCCTTATGCCAAGGAAGGGGAGATTTTATTGGGCCGACATTGGGCAAGGAATCCAAACCGACAGTGATAGGAGAGTCCCATGGGACAAATATGGCATTGTTGTGGCTGAATGCCGAAAGGCCATGAGAGTGCATTGGCTGGGAGCATAGGTCCCAGATCAAGTGTGGAGGGTTAGTCTTGGTGGGACAAGTGGGGAGTATCCCCGTGTGATAGGAGGGCGGCAAGGCACCATGAATTCTGGTGGGACCAGGGGTGCTGAGATAGGCCACTAGAAGCCGAAAGGCGCTTATTTGTTGGCTTGATGAGGATAAAGGAGCCGAGGGTGCAAACAACTCTGGAGGACTTGTTCTTTTCATTCCCCAACAGGGTTTGGACCCGTATTTGAAACGGGAGGCCTAGCGTCCAATGAAGGTCCTTTAGTGTCGGTGGGACTGTTGATTAACATGATCCCCCTTGGAGTATTTAGTGACAGCTCTACATCAGATCAATAGCTATTTTCTTTCATCATTGATTTCTTTAGGAGATGCTCCAAATAGCTTCGGTTCGGGCCTCCGGCGCTTACGCCAAGTGTCCTCCTCTTGACGCTTATCCTTAGAAGCTGCAGTTGCAGGGTCCTCCCACCTCCACAGATGATGTAATCATTTCATTATTCCTTGGGCATTCACCATGCAATGCTACTAAGGAGTCTTCTGCCTATGGGGAGGATGGGGAGGCATTGCTGACCATATAAGTTCCTTTCCCCCCTTTTTGCATTCATGCTTTTTCTTTTTTTTTTAACAGATAGCTCAGATGATGCTGATAGTGCAGTGCAGTGTAAGGTCACTACCCTTCATCCATTTTATTTTATTTTTTTTAACAGACCAAGGTGGGTGCATAGGAGAGCGCTCACCCCCTCAGAGAGGGGATAAGTGGTTTGCTCCACCACGCCAACCCCACAATGGTAGTTTCTTATTTGGCACGGACCAAGACATGGGGGGGGAGTGATATCTCCCTTGACAGATGCAGCCATCCAGGCCTCCTTCAAAAGAATTTTTTTCTCTTCTTTTTTTTTGTGCCTGCCCCCAGAACAGGACCTTTCCTTTCTTTTTCTCTCTCTCTCTTTTTTTTTTGCTTCATTTGCCATTCCTCTTTTGTTGGCAAGCGTCCGCATTCAAGCTATGCGGGCCCGCTAGACATCGGCTTCAGCCAGATTTGCGAGGAGCAGTTGAGGCGGTAACGCCGCGCGGGGCTGCTCTTTTAAGGACAGATATTTGATGAGGGCACGGTGGGTCCACCTTATACTCACCCATCTGTAGTTTGCCTTTCTTGATTAGGCCTTCAATAATGTCCTTGAACACATAGCAATCCTCAATGGGATGCCCCATCACTTGGTGATAAGGACAGAATCGTGGATCGTCTTTCCTTTCGGCATCGCCTGCCTTCTTTGGCTCTGGAAGAGCTACTTTGCCGTATTCACGGGCCCACTCAAAAAGTGCCCTAGTCTTGTCCTTTGGAAAGGAATACAATTTCGTCGTTTTGCCCCTTAACGGGGGCCCTTGTTTTGCTGGATCGGCGGAAGATGCCTCTTTCATCTTCTTCTTCTGTTGCTCGAAGGCTTCAAAATTTGAGGTGTAAACTTCTTCTTGTGCCGGAGGGTTGTTGATTGGTTTATTCTTTTGACTCGAGGCCGTAGAGGCTGAGCAAAGTCTTACCAGAACTGCTTCGGCATTGGCTGCAATGTCGCCTAGTTGTTCGAAGGTCGTGACTTCAATGTCAATGACCCATCGTAGAATTTCTATTCTCAAATTTTCTTTGCAGATTTGAACAGAGTCCCCGTAGCTCGGTGGATGTCTGCATCTTTCACGGAGATTCCTCCACCTTCTTATGTAGTCCGTGACAGACTCATTATCTTTCTGTTTGGCTGCTTGTAATTCGGGCTCGATGACTTCCTCTTCGGCTGTCTCCATATTCATTATTTGTTTCGCCTTCAGCTCGTTCATCTGCATGTGCGGCCTTATTTGCACCATCTTCGGAAATGCCTTAGTTGCCCCCTGACGTGCCCGGGAGACTGTGTGCTCGAGTGGTTGAGGGAGGATACCCCTTGTATGATCATGGGCTATTCGGGGTATGACTGACCGTGCCGAAGCTTCAGGTGAGCCAGCACTACCTCGTGTCGCCTCATGTAAATGTCCTGCCAGTTGCGGCATAGGTGGACTTAGATTCATTTCATTCAGCTGCCTTTGCAGTATTTTAATTTCCTGCTGCTTCTGGTTTAGCAGTGCCATCACAGCGGGGCCTTGCCAAGAGGGGTCGGGAGTGCCATCTTGCGCCTCCGATCTGATTAGAGTGAGTGGCATCCCGTCATTGTTGCTGGACGCGCCCGATTTCTTCGAGATGAACTCCCTGGGTTTTATACCTTCGGATGGAGGAGGAACATGGTATTGCCCTCCCTTGTTGGCTGGCGGGCATCTTGGTATTCTCCCGGATCCGGCAGCATGGTGGGAGGCAGAAGCTTTAGCTTGATTTGCCCCTTTTGGCATAAAGCAAATTTCTTCATTTTCTTCATCAGCAGCTTGAGCCACACTGGACGGTGCTGACAGTATTTTGCAAGAGAGAGCAACATGTCTTATTTTAGCTTTTGTATTCTCATTTTCCTTCTCCCATATGGCTGGCCTCTGCCCCTGTAGTGGGTCGTTCTGTGCATGGAACACCCCTGCCTTTTCTTTAATTCTTTTTGTTAGCCCATGAGACTTATTGTGTCCTTGACGGGCATGCTTCTTGACCTGTATAGGCTGGCTCTTGAGCTGCTCATGCTTATCAAGCCCACTTATAGTAGCTTGTGGCCGCTCCATGGCTGAGCTAGCTTCTTCATGTTCCCGCGACGGGGTTTGTTTCTTCTCTTTATTGTCAGTTGACCCTTTGATAGCCATTGGAGAGGCTATTTGAAGGCAGGCAGAGACTGCAAGAGGCAGAGTGGGCCAGTCCATGGCTCCACTAACATGGACTCTCGGAGCCGGAAGGGATATTGATCTTGTTCGTTCCTTTCTTGATGATGTTTGCCAATTTCTTTGCTTTTCTTCAGGCGCTAGGGCACAGTCTTCATTGGTGTGTTGGCTAAAAGCCTCTGGCACTTCTTCAGGCAGTCGCTGACATATAGATATTACATTAATTGATGCCCCCGGAGTAGGCACTTCATGAGGGCGCGGAGGATCGACTCTGTCCTCCTCCATTTGTAGCTCCCCTCTTTTTATTAAGCCTTGGGCGATGTCTTTGAATATTTGGCAATCTTCAATAGGGTGCCCCAAGATTTGATGGTAGGGGAAGAAGTGAGGATCATCTCTTCTTCTGACGTCATCAGGTCTCTTTGTCTTCGGAAGCCTGATTTTGCTATATTTGACAGCCCACTCGAACAATGCTCGAGTCCGATCCCGGGGGAAGGCATAGAGATTCTTTGCTTTGTTCTGCGGAGGATGACTCTCTTGACATTCAGTAGGTTCATTGAGAGGAGGATTGTGCACCCATTTATGCTTTTTCGCCGTGAGGCTGATAGTATGGACCGCTTTCGGCATCGGTCGTTTATTAATCTGCCTGGCTTGATGACTTGAGTTGGCAGAAATGGAGGGAAATCTTGTGAAGAAATCTTCAACCTCCGTGGCAATATCACTTAATCGGTCAAATGACCGGATTTCTATTCCGATCATCTTTTCCAGAATCTCCTTCTTCAGATTTTGTTTGCATATTTGTATTGCATCCTCGGATGCGGAGGACGCCGACACCTCATGCTGAGATCCTCCCATCTCTTGATATATTCTACAACAGGCTCGTCATCTTTTTGTTTGGTCGCCAATAACTCGACCATGGTCACCTCCGTCTCGGCGACGTAGAATCTTTCAGTGAATTTTTGCTGCATGTCTGGCTAGTCGTGGATAGACCCGGCTGGCAGGTCAGAGTACCATTTAAAAGCAGGTCCTGTCAATGAAGACCCAAAGAACTTGAGCAGGTACGACTCATCTGCCGCCAAGTCACCCATGACAGCTATATATTGCACAACATGCTCTTTCGGGGAGCCCTGCCCGTTGTATTTGTCCAATTTTGAGAGTTTATTGACGCCAGGTGGCAATCTTTTGGCAGCATGGTAGGCTGGATATGGCAGTTCATATATGTCGAAGGGGGCGTAATCATCGCCACCCCTCTTTGCCAGCCTTGCTTCGATCACATGTCCGACCATCAACTTGTTCACCATAGCTGACCCTTCTGGTTGAGGGTAGAGGTGGGCGGGCTGCATCGATAATGCGGCCGAAGTCATAGCATTGGATGGCAAAGGCTCTAATAGGAGAGCTTGCCGCTGCATTTGGGGAGGCATTAGCTGTGCTGGTTGAAGCCATTGAGAATAATGCTGGGGTGTGGCCCAGTTTTGATCAGCAGTTTGTAGAACGACCGGTGAAGGAGCGCCCCCGTTGTTAAAACCTTCCTGTGATGGCCCATTTTGTGCCCCCAGTTGCTCGGACGCTACAACATGCTCAATCTTTTCATTTAATTTACTCTTCAGCAACTTTATCTCCCGCTGATATCCTTATAGCAGCATCAGGACGGCAGGGTCTATTGTTGTCTTATTGCTGATGCCCTCGAGCGTGTTGCTCAAAGGACCTTCAATTGAAGGAGGTAGAGATGCTCCTTCTTGCTCAGACGCCACTATTCTGGCTGTGACAATAGTGATGTTTTCTTCATCAGGCTGCTTGCCCTTTGTGGTTTACAGTAGCTTAGTGTCATTTCTACCCCGTCTTGTCATCGGGTCTTTTCTTCCAGCAATCTCGGCCGGCTCTTCTTGTTCATTCGGTGGGATGTCAGGTGTACTCATCACCCCTGTCATATTGCAAGTAAGAACTTGCATTCTTCTTTTGTGCTTTCTAACTCCCTCTCGGGCCTGACGGGAGAAAGTCGGCTCTTCATATATAGAAGCTCCTTTCATCTTTTCATTTTGTGGAGGCCTTTCAAGGCTTCTAGCTTTGGCTCGCCTCCCCTCTTCATTCACCTCAACCGGTGCCATCTTATCTTTTTCTTCCTCATCGACCCTGATGACTTGAAGCGACCTTTGTCGACCCATGATGGGACCTCCAAAGCCATGGAAATATTCTCGGACCATCCTTATTGTGTCTTCCTGGCTGCATTATGTAGAGATGACAGAAGGTAGCACTTGGGTTCGGGCAGACGGCATATGTGAAAGCCGTATCAGCTTGGCAACTTGATTGAAGTTTCTTGAATATTTGGAAATATCAGCCTACCTCGCACAGGCCTTGGCGGCAGGTGGAGGAGTTGCAATCACGACTTCCTCCGCATGCATAGTCTCTTTGCCCCCTCTGTTGGGAACATCCTTAGAATTTTTGAAGCCTCGTGAGGCTGGTGCAGGGTCTCGGACCCTCTTGGGAACCCAAATTTGCTCAAACTTTTGCAAGTTCGGGACTGGCCCTCCTTGCTTGTTGTCATTAAAATTCATCCTCCGGCTTGCTAGCACTTGGAATGTGTTGTGAGTGGGCACAGTCGGGATGATCCGATCTGGAAGAACTTCGGCACCGTGGCCATTGAAGTAGATCCAGACGCCCCCGATCAACAAGGACTTCCTGGATGTCGAAAGTTGGCTTCGGAGAGAAGCAAAAACTCTTCCTCTGGAGCTCTTCTTGTTGCCCCCAGCAGGCTTCTTCTCATGTGCCACAGTTGGGAAAATAGTATGGTGGACGTGGCAGCTCACGATCACCGGAGTTTTCGGTAGAGTTTCATTAATTTGGCCCTCACTTCGGCGGGCCGCAGCTTTGTTGTTCTTCAGCTCCACAAGTTCAGGACTCTCCACATCCAGGAGACTCGCGAATGCAACTACCAAGAAGTTGGGGAAGCCAACGACCGGGGAAAAGTTACCGAAGGTAGTAGGTACGGCAAGGTAGCCGTGGGCAACATGGTCGGCCACGATCTGGGAACCGAAAGCAAGTCCAGACAGTCCACCCGCCATTGCTTCAATCTAATAAGAAGAGAAACAAGACGAATGAATAATTAGCATTTGACATAATTGAAGGGGGCCCCATGGTCCTTCTATTTTGGTGAAGAGATGAAGGGAGGTTGAGTCCCACCGGACGTGCCAGCTTGTGGGAGATGAGATTTTTATTAAGAATATTTTATTATGGATTTATTTGGTTTATTTATTAAAGGTTTATTTGCGTGGGGCGTGCCAGTCACTGAGTGACAAATTTATTATGCGCACCGTCTGACTAACCAGACGATTGTAGGTGATCGTGTCGGGACCCAAAACCCGCCGTACCATAAACGCTACGGCGTTAATTACATCTTTCCAGAAGAGAGAAAACCCTTGATTAATCACCAAAATAGAGAGGCCATGGGGCCCGTAGAATATGTAAAGATGTGATTGCATGCAAGCACACAATATGATAGTATTTGTTTATTAGGTCGGCTCCCGGTACGGGACGGAGAACCTAGGTCCGAGGACCACCATCGCGCATAGTGAAAGCCTTTGGTCGGGCGTAACCCGACTTTCTGCTAATCACCATTCGATATACCGGAGAGTCAGATCATGCAGGCATGCAAGGTGGTAATATTTAGTTTTATTGTTTGTAGTTTATTTGATCATTCATTTATACATTTAGGGGAGACTTTGACAATCCATATCACTCGCAGGGCTGTCGATTAGTCGTTGCCTTTTTATTTTGAAACTGTACATAGCATTACGGTGCACACATATGGGCCCATGAGGTGGGCCAAATATGACCGTATCCGGACAGACTCGTGTATCATCGGGACAATGTATGCCAGGGTATGGCAAATTTGATATTTAAAAATTAAGGGGATGCGGTTAAAACCCGGTTGAGATGAATTGAATTCAACGGCTTATCGGCCCAGGACAAGGTCATGCCATGGCCATAATGGGATTAATCCCGTGGGGCAGACACGACCTGTCAGGGGGTCATCAATATTCCCATGCCCGGGGTCTAGAGGAGGTGAGAGCTCCGGAGTTGACACGGTCATGTTCATTATTCTCTATGCATTCTTGTTATTATTATTTTAAATGCATGAATGCATTTTATTTATTATTTATTTATTTATTTATTTTATTTATTTATTATTATTTTTATATTAGATGCATGCATCTTTTATTTCCTTTATTGACATTTATTTGACAATTATTCATTAATTAATTCTTTGTTATTGTTATTCCTTTATCACTATCATTATTATTTTTTATTTTTATTATTATTTTTTGTTGTTTATTTATCATTTTTTTATTTCCCTTATTATTGTTATTGTTGTTATTTTATTTAACCATCATTTATTTGTTATGCATCTATCATCCCTCACTTTTAATTGTTTTATCTCTCTTCTCTTTCTTTTTTTTAATGCACGTGAAATGTTATGTGTAATGTGAATGTGGGCAAGAGTTAGTGTTTACTTGTCCTTACTTGTGAATGCACTTACGTGTTTATATGCATGGTGTATTTTACATCAACTACCTTTAATATGCATGTGAAGGGGATGGACGATAGAACGTTAGACATGTTATGTGGGTTGTTTTGTTGGTTTTGTTGTGTTTTACGTAAAGCACGTGCATGTGTGTGTTTGTGTTACGTGAAAACGGCGCGGTGGGTGTGTTTTACATGAAATATGTGCATATGTAATACGGCACGGCGGGCTCTGTGGTTAAAACGGCGCGCATATGGATTTTATTATTATTATATTTTTTTATATTGATAAAGGGGGGCTTGCATGGCTTAATTCGGCGTGGGGTGCTCGGTGCGCGCCGTATAAGATCGCGCCGGGTAACGGTGTGACTTTGTTTGTTTTATTTATTTTATTTCGTTTGTTTTATTCATTTTATTATTTGTTATTTTTTTATTATTTTAGTTATTATTTATTTGTTTTATCATTATTATTATTATTTAATTTATTACTATATTTTATTTATATTATATTACAAATGGTTAATCCGGTAGTATCTCCTCTAAACCCGAGGTGTTTGGGGAAAAGTGGAGGCATACCCACGGAATGGGATAAGCTCTTTAAGGGTCGGGAGGCCAGACGCTGTGACCGGCAGACCCGGATGGACAGAGACCCCGAGGGCGAGCCTACGAGGGATACCGATGTGTCCATGGGTTATCCAAATCGGGGCAGTGTTCACCATTAAGGCGATTTAATATTCACTCGGAGAGTGATCATTTAAAACGGCATGAGAAACAAAACCTTAAAACGGCGCAGTTGCAGTTAAACCGGCATGGAACGCTTAGGAAAAGAGCTTAAAGTGGCATGGGAACCATAGGCGTAGGCTTAAAACGGCGCCGCAGATGCGTAGGTGTAGGGGGAGGCCTTAAAGCGGCGTGCCCCTTTGAGGGCACGCCATGATAGGGCGCGGGCGTATTATGGCGCGCCGGTTGCCGGTAGCGCCGGTTAAGCCCCGTTTCACAGAAACTGATCTTTTATTGGTTTATTTTTGGACTTATTAAAATGTTTTGGAAGATTTTTGGAATTTATTGAGTCAATGATTCATCGGATCGGTCCCGAGCTGTCCGAAAGCCAAGTCATAGGCTCGCGCGAGGTTCATATTCGAGCGTGACGATTGTTCCGAGTCAAACTCGTTCGAGCCGAATATTCGGCAGCATCTCCCCATCCTGGAGGATTGTCGGGGAGAAGCGGGGAATACTCACGTAGCGGAGCAACCCCTGAAGGCCGGGTGGCGCAACGGCGGCCGGCGAAACCCGAACGGAAAGGAAAAACCTCGAGGTCCAGCCTGCTAGGGGCACCAAGTCCGTGGGTGAGAGTGGGCGGATGAGACGAGTCATTATGGGAGTAAAAACCCTGAGGACTAGCCTACGAGGGGTATGCAACCCGAGTCGACTCAACGCTCAAGGCGGGACGACCGGTTAGAGAAGGAAACCCCGAGGGCCAGCCTACGAGGGGCACGCATCTCACGGCCACCACAAAGTCCATTAGGGACTGTGGATTTGAGATGTCGGGATTAACCCATTTAGTATTCACTCATTAATCCATAGGAGATTCGTCACTACTGGACGGTCCCCTGTGGACAGAGTGTTATCACAATGGAACAGTGGGGGATGTTCCCCTCTCCCCAGTCACCAAATCTCCTTAAAAGAACGGTAACGCGGCACGGATGCAACTCATACTCTGTCGGCAAACTGATCATGATATCTACAGGTATATATATGTGTATATATGTATAGAGGGATTAGTAGGTTGACAGAGCGATCACCGAGCTAACGCTCAGAGAATAATGATGCGGAGAAACCAAACATCAAGCTTATAGGGGCAACCTTATCTCCTCCTGTTTATGATCAGAAACAGGAGGGAGGGGTAAGAGGACAGGCCCAGGGTCGACCAGTAAGACATACATGCGCACATCTCTGACGAGAAGCCTTCGACACTCCATAAAAGAAAGAACCCCAGGGAGAGGGGAAATTACTGTAGCCCATGGTGTACCAGGGCGTATCCGGCGTCGGAGAAGACGGGTACGGAGACGATATGTGCAGGGAAACGATTAAACGCGCGGACGAAGAGAAGATGAGTAACTGGGGAAGTTAGAGATGGCACCGAGCACAACCACAGCTCATTCCTCTTTTTTAAGCACAGTAAGTAGGGATGCACATATGCATGTCATCCATTCCGGCGCCGGCACTGTTGCACGGCGCCGTCTCACTGGCCGCAAGAAGAAAATGCAGGGGGGAGAAGAAGAGATGATGCAGAGATGGAAAACCACGTTAATCCCCCTGCCTCATTAGTACAATCGTGCACGAAATTCATTCCACGAATAAGGAAAGCTGTACAAATTGCATACATCGACGCCGGCATTGCCGCCCGGTCGTCGTTAACATCGAATGAAAGAAGAGGTTGCAGGAAGAGGTAGTGAGTAACAGAGATGGCGAAAGGGGGGGAGTAGGCTCATATCATCGCCTCTCCCCCCTCTCCCATTTACATTATGACGAAAGGAGAAAACCAAGCAAAGGGGAATCTGTCGGAAACCACGGCGACCCACCTAAACGGACGACGAAACAGAGGATCTTCTTCTTCGACGCTGGAGACTTCAGAAAGAACAGAGCGGCGGCCGCAGGAAAACTCTCAGGCGAAGATACTTCCTCCCCAAGAACCCTCGCACCCCTCGCTTTGATTGGTGGCCTCGAGCTCCTTCCCCCTTCTGCTGTCTATCTTTCCTTCTTTTTTTTTAGTGGGTCGAACAAGTGTTGCTTTTATAGCAACAAGTTAATCCGGCGCCACGGAGGGCGCGTCGGTGAACATGGCGCCGGGGAAGGAGCTTCTGCCAAGCTTTTGCACGCCGGAATTGGTGGCGCCGGAGAAATGTCCCCCAATTGGTTTTTGGCGCGCCGGAATTGGTGGCGCCGTTTTAAGTGGTGCCGATGACCTTTCGTGCGCCGTTTTAGCTTGTTTGCTCGGCGCGGGTCAGCCGATGGGTCCGGGGATGGTTCCGGAAGCCCCCGTTGACTCTTCCTCTCGCCACGGTCCTTGGAAAACCTTGACGGGGTGTTGACAAAGCTCTCGATACGATGAATGGCCTTAATCAGAACTTCATGTGTATTCGGCTCGAGCACGCGGGTCTTCTGCTCACATGGCCTTCGGTACCATAATTTGTGATGCCGGGCCGGCTTCACTTGTATTTGCAACTTTTTGATTGCTTCTTCGGGGATGATCCCGAATACTCTTCCAAGCTCCCGGGTCTTGCCTTAGCGGCTATCCGTTGGAGCTGAGCATCTTTCCTTTTCTTGTTTTCTTTGGTCTCATCTTTTGTTCGGCTTCCGCCATTCTTTTTCTTCTTTTCTTCTCTGTCGGCACAGGAGCACCAGATCAGAACTTACGACCTACAGATGCAGAAGTTAGGAAGTATTAGGAATATTTTCAGTGTCAACAACACTTTATTTTGGTCACAATATTTTATGTCTCCGCACCAGTTACACAGAGTACACAGCCCCCGCCACCTGATGTTGGTATGTTTATTTAAATTCTTAGATAAATGAGTAGTGATTATGCACTTTGTTTTGTGAACTCAGTAAAAACCTTAGACTTTGGTGGTTTGTTCTGATGACAAAAGGCCAGTCCAACAAATAGGGTCTCTATTTTTGCATTGTAAGGATAATAGCTTTCATTTAATTTTTATCAGAAGAGTGAAGCAAAAAAAGGAAAGAAGGAAAAGAAGAAGAAGAAAGGGGGGGGAAAGGGGAAAAGCAGAATGAGGAGTGAATCGGCCAAGCCCCCCATGGGCTTTAATCGAACAAGTCCCTATGGCCCTTGAATCTTATATAATTATGGATTAATATACATTAATTTTATTATTCTTCATAAAGAGATGGTCCGAGGAGGTCATAATGGGAGTGGGAGGAGACAGGGCAATGGGCAGGGATCTACTCCCTCCTCTTTGGCGTCTACTTCGAGCACAGGTATATCTATTATCTGATTTAGCTATATAAGTGTATTAATTATATATCAGCATATAAGATTTATTTATTACAGGTTCGAGTGTCGACTCACGCCCTGCACATGAGACATCGCCACCACCGTAGCTGACAAGTCTGTCTATCTTGAAAATGCAATGAAATGTTGTGTGATTATATATTATGCTTATGATATCTAATTCTTACAGGTCCCAGTGCCCTCCCACCAGCTGTGCAAGGCACACTCCCACCACCTCCCACTTCAGGTATGTATATTTTAATCTCTAGCAAAATATTCTTTGATTATATTCCCTTTACTTATGACATCTAATTCTTACAGGTCCCAGTGCCCTCCCACCAGCTGCGTAGGGCACAATCCCACCACCTCTCGCTTCAAGTATGTATATTTTAATCTCTAGCAAAATATTCTTTGATTATATTCCATTTTCTTATGATATCTAATTCTTACAGGTCCCGGTGCCCTCCCACCAGCTGTGCAGGGCACACTCCCACCACCTCCCGCTTCAGGTATGTATATTTTAATCTATAGAAAAATATTATTTGATTATATTCCATTTGCTTATGACATTTAATTCTTACAGGTCCTAGTACCATCCCACCAGCTATATAGGGCACACCCCTACGACCTCCCGCTTCAGGTATATATATGTTAATCTCTAGCAAAATATTCTTTGATTATATTCCATTTGCTTATGACATTTAATTCTTATAGGCCCCAGTGCCCCTATCGGCTCCTCCACTCAGCCGTTACAGCCCCTCGGCAGTACTCATGAGGGCGAGGGAGCCGGGGCCCATGATGGACATGCACCGTGCTGGATCTCTAGGTAATGCCAACTATTTTAACATTCATTATTTATCCTTCAACTGTCTAATGCCAACTATTTTAACATTTGTAATTGTAGTCATAAATTAGAACCTAGCGAGGCTGTCCGTTATTCTATGAGACTAGTAACTACACATGTTCCCGGGCCAGCATTGTCTTTCAAAGAATTTTCGATGGGCATCCAGAATTTATTGTTCGATATGTTCATAGTAAGTAATTTAATCATTTAATTCACGTATTTCCCAAACTCAATTCAGAACAGTATACTAACCCATATAACTTAATTTATTTACAGCGGACTTATCAGTTCACGAGTTCACAGGATGCGGAGAGATGTCGTTCTATCTGGGAGGCTACTGTGCAGAGAAATTATCAAAAGACATTGCATGAGGTCAAAAAAAAAAGCTCAGAAAAATGCTAGTGGGAGTCAAGATCGACAGTTGTAGAAGGAGCACCTCCCTCCTTGGATGACGAAGGAGTATTGGGATGCTGTATGTGACAAATGGGCCAATCCCAAGTGGATAGAAAAGTCCCAAAAGTCGCAGCAAACAGGGCGTCACAACCAGACGCAAATGTGCATACTAGTGGGTCCGTCTCTTTCGCGACTCAAAAAAATAAATTGGTAAGTGATCTTTCAAATTATCTTCTGATATTTTATTCATATATATAACTTTTTTTTACTATGAAATGTAAAACAGGCCGTGGAGCTCAATCGAGCTCCGTCGCTCCGGGAGATGTTCGATAAAACACACAAAAAGAAGGGGACGAACCAGTTTGTTAGTGACAGAGCCCGCTTAGTAGTGGTAAGTTTATATCTTGGACAAGTTTTTATTTAAGTTTTTCTTTTCATTTAAATATGATTCATTCATATGAAATTTACAAGTGTGTGTATTCAATTTGTAGGAAACATATAGCAGATAGTTGACAGAGAAGTACGGGGAGGAAGGCACACAGCAGCCAGAGTTAGATCCGGCCGCATGGGTGGCAGCAGTTGGCGTACCGAAGAAAGGATGACTATATGGTTTTGGGTAGAGCCTGGAGACTAGCCGACGATATCATCGTGTGCGAGTTCAGGCGCTACCCCGACCAGTAGCAGTGCCTTTAGTACACCCCCACCCAGCACCAGCTCTTCTCTCAGCGACGGAACCAAATCATCCGATAGGAGATGTCTGATTTGCAGCGGCAGTTGCAGCAGATGAGGACAGATATGTCAATCCAGGAGGGGCGCATCTTGCAGTCAATTGCTGGCCTCATCTCCCAGGTTGGCCTTCCTCTTCATGGATCCACAACCACGGCACAACCCCCTCAAGTGAGTGTTTATTATATTTTTATTTTGGCAGAATTACTCAATTCTAGAATCAATGAATATACATGAAATTAGATTCAAAGTAACAAGACCCTAGGGGTTCGAGGTGAGTGTTTATTATATTTTTCAAAACTAAATAATTATATTTTAGATTCAAAGTAACGGATACCCAGTTTGAGCCCGGCGCTCAAATTACTCAATTCAAAACTAAGTTAGTTTTCAAAACTAACTTAGTTCAAAATAATTCAGATAATTAGGTGTTCGGGGGTTCAAAATGTAAAATACTAGCTTGATCGGTGTGCCGAACATTCCAACACGATCTGGGAGGTAAAAGTGACTTGTGCGAGCTGATGGAATGCAAATCGGATACCCAGTTTGAGCTCGACGCTCAAATTACTCAATTCAAAACTAAGTTTTCAAAACTAACTTAGTTTTTGAGCAATTTAGATAATTAGGGGTTCAGGGTTCAAAATGTAAAATACTAGTCTGATCGGCGTGCCGATCATTCCAACACGATCTGAGAGGTAAAAGTGACTTGTGAGAGCTGACGGAATCCAAATCAGATACCCAGTTTGGATTCGACGCTCAAATTACTCGATTCAAAACTAAGTTAGTTTTCAAAACTAACTCAGTTCAAAACAATTCAGATAATTAGGGGTTCAAAATCTAAAATATCTGTCTCATCGGCGTGCCAATCGTTCCAACACGACCTAGGAGGTAAAAGTGACTTGCGAGAGCTGACGGAATCCAAATCGGATACCCGGTTTGAGCCCGATGCTCAGAAGTGCATTCTTTAAATGTACTTAGTTTAAAATCAAAGAAGTTAGGTTCGAGGATCTAAAATCTAAAATATCAGTCTGATTGACATGTTGATCGTTCCAACATGACCTGGGAGGTAAAAGTGACTTGTGAGAGCTGACAGAATCTAAATCGGATACCCGGTTTGAGCCCGGTGCTCAGAAGTGCATTCTTCAAATGCACTTAGTTTAAAATTAAAAAAGTTGAGTTCGGGGGTTCAAAATGTAAAATACTAGCCTGATCGACGTCCCGATCGTTCCAACACGACTTGGGAGGTAAAAGTGACTTGTGAGAGCTGATGGAATCTAAATCGGATATCCGGTTTGAGCCCGGTGCTCAAAAGTGCATTCTTCAAATGCACTTAGTTTAAAATCAAAGAAGTTAGGTTTGGGGTCCAAAATTCATCTGATTTGAATTTATATAATCAAAAAAATATTTAATTTATCTACTCAGTAATTTTTTTATTTATGAATACATATTTAATTTTATTATTTTTTTCATATAGGATCCTCTAGCGAATGGCGATGAAGGAGAAGAGCAGGACGGGGAGGATGAGGAAGATATTCCTTGATTTTTTTAATATTATAAAATTGAGAATTGTTATTTTGTTTCGTTTCTTGTATGTCCTTTGTTTTGCTTGTGATGTTTAGGTTTTATGTTTTTTTATTTAAACAAGTTTTATATAAATTTTATGTATTTTTTAAAAAAGTAAAATACATTTTTCGACAGAGTTTCTGACGGATATGTCGGAAAATTCCGACGGAATCACCGACGAAAGACTGTTTCCATCGGAAGTTATATATATTTTTAATTATTTTAAGGCGACAATCTCCGACGGAATTTCTGACGTAACTTCTACCGTCGGAACGTTCCGACGTAATTGTCGACGGATATGTGAGAAAATGCTGACGAAATCACCGACAAAATAATATTTCCGTCGAAAATAATATATATATTTAATTATTTTAGGGCGATGATCGCCGATGGAATTTCTGACGGAGGGAATTACTTCGGAACTTTCTGACGGAATCGCGGACGGATATATATCTGTCGGAAAAATGAGATTGCGACAATTACCGACGGAATTTCTGTCTGCTATGATTCCTTCGGAAATATCCGACGAAATTTTGACGTAAAATGGGTCCGTCGAAAATTTTTGACAATAAATAACCAACGGACAAGATCCGTCGGAAATTCGTCGGAACTGTTATTTCCGACGGATTTTTGATGGATATTGTCCATCAGAAACACCGCCTTTTCTTGTGGTGGTCTAGTCGGGGTCGTGCTCGTCAGCATGCGTCCGAAGTCCCCAACCACGTGTGCACACATTGACTAACTGTGCTACACGAGGCCCTCTAGCTGGTTTTTCTCCCGACCCGGACTCGTGCCGCCACAGTGGGAGGTCCTACGGAAACCAGCCTAAAATCGTCTCTCCCGGGTCTAACTCTCCACTACTCCCAAGTGGGTCGGCACACATGTGCCTAGGCAAGCTACGACTAGTGGAGAAAAGGCCACTCTAAGCAATGACCCACTATGAAACTGTGGTGAACACAAGCACGTCGCATGAAACACGAGTCTAAGTTACAAGGCACAAGACTTCCGAGGTTGCCATCTTCGAAATCCATAAACTATTCTCATTTTCCCCTGCCATGGGTACACCCACAAGTTCTAGCCAAGTCATCAGGCCTCCCTCCAAGAGACGGCCCTCGCGGGGTTTACACGGCTAATTACTCATTTATTTTATCCAAAAATATCTCTATTTAAGTTCCGGGGTGAAAAACCAAGTTTCCAGGGCCAAAAAGGCACTTTCTGCATTGCGTCAGGGGAACTCGGTCGACCTGGTTAGAGGGGTCAGTTGACCTACCTCGACCTGGTTAAGGGGTCGGTCGACCTACCTCCTGAACGCGGTCGGGGTAGGCGCCGCGTTCATTAGAGACGCGGTCAGTCGCATGGCCGCGTTCCTCATGAACGTTGTCGCCCTGACCAACGCAACCAGAGTTATCGACCCAGCCCCCTCACAATTAAACGTGGTCTCTGGGTACAACGCGATCACTTCCAAATGCTTAACGCGGTCGGAAGACTGACCGCATTTAGTCTTCCGGAACCAGGATGGGCGAACTGCCCTAAATCCCACCCCACTCGACTCAAATGAGGGGGAAAACATGGAAGGACCATGTTTCATGCCTTCATACCCCACATACATTCATTTAAACTCAAAAAAACTACATGAATATCATGCATTTTCCATATTCACATTAAAAGATTGAAAGAACTCATGACATACTCAATTTTCCAACTATCAAACCAATGAATCACATGATTTACGAAGCCAATCCACTGGAAAATGCATTAGGAAGCGAGAGGGTTCCGTCCCCCTACCTTAATCGCGGAAACCACGTTGTTCTACCTCATTTCTTCGCAAAAAATCCAACCCCACAAGCATGACATAGCCCTACCAAGCGAACCACCGCCGTCTCGCCTTCGAGATTGCCTCCCCACCACTCCGTAGTTCGGTCGGAACTCCTCGTAGCAACCCGTCTGCAGCCGGTAGAGGAGGAAGCTCGGGAGACAGATGAGAGAGGGAGAGGGGTGTGTCGAGAGGGAGAGAGGGAGGGCGCCCCGTCATGGGTTTGGGAAGGGTTTTGGGTTTTCACTTTTTTTTATTATTACCTTTTTATCGTGCAAGAAGCCCCCCAAGAAACTAAAATTGTAACTTTGCCCATCCTTCATTTAATTTAATCAATTAAATTCTAAAATCTCTATAAAATCTCACATTTCCTTCAAAAACCTTTTAAACAATATTTCTAAAATTCACGGTCATTAAAATATTCGCGAAAAAGTTTGGATCCGACGCCTATTGGGTGGAAATCCGAAATTCAGGGTATTACATGATCTGTCCCCTTCTTTTTGTGTGTTCTATCGAACACCTCCAGAAACGATGGAACACGATTGAGCTCCACGGCCTATTTTACAAATCACAGAAAAAATGTCACAAATGTGAATAAAATATAAGAAGATAACTTGAAATATTACTTACCAATTTTTGTTTGTGGGTCGCGAAAGAGACGGATCCACTAGTATGCACATTTGTATCTGGTTGTGATGTCCTGTTTGCTGACGTTTTTTGGAACTTTTCTATCCACTTGGGATCGACCCATTTGTCACACACAGCGTCCCAATACTCCTTCCTCATCCAAAGAGGGTGGTGCTCCTTCCACAGCTATCGGTCTTGGCTCCCACCAACTTTTTTCTGAGCCCTTACTCGGGCCTCATGCAATGTCTTCCTATAATTTGTCTGCACAATAGCCCCCCAGACAGAACAAGCTCTTGTCGCATCCTGTCCATGCACTCGTGAAGTGATAAGTCCACTGTAATAAATTAAGTTATATGGGTTAGTATATTGAGCATGTTTGAGTGTGGGAAAGACGTGAATTAAATGATTAAATTACATATTGTGAATATGTCGAATAATAAATCCCAAATGCTGATTGGAAATTCTTTAAAAGACATTGCTAGCCCAGGAATATGCACAATTACGATTCTCATAGCATGACGGATAGCCCCGATAGGTTCTAATTTATCACTGCAATTACAAATGTCAAAATAGTTGACATTACACAGTTGAAGGATAAATAATGAATATAATTCATAAATCAATAAATTTACCCAGAGATCCAGCACGGCAGACGTCCATCATGGGACTCGCCTCCCTCGCCCTCGTGACGACTGCCGACATCCTATGTTGGTTGGGTGGAGGAGCCGACAAGGGCACTAGGACCTATAAGAATTAAATGTCATAAGCATAACATTTAATCAAAGAATATTTTGCAAGAAATTTAAATAGACATACCTGTACAGGGAGATGGTGAGGGTATTCCCTACACAGCTGGTGGGAGGGCACTGGGATCTGTAAGAATTAAATGTCATAAGCAAACCCTCTAATCAAAGAATATTTTGCTAGAAATTTAAATGGACATACTTGTAGCGGGAGGTGGTGGGGGTGTGCCCTGCACAGCTGGTGGGAGGGCAATGGGACCTGTAAGAATTAAATGTCATAAGTAAACCCCCTAATCAAAGAATATTTTGCTAGAAATTTAAATAGACATACCTGTAGTGGGAGGTGGTGGGGGTGTCCCATGCACAGCTGGTGGGAGGGCACTAGGACCTGTAAGAATTAAATGTCATAAGCAAACCCCCTAATCAAAGAATATTGTGTTAGAAATTTAAATAGACATACATGTACTGGGAGGTGGGGGGGTGTGCCCTGTACAACTGGTGGGAGGGCATTAGGACCTATAAGAATTATATGTCATAAGTAAAACTTATAATCACACAACATTTCAGGAAACTTCAAATGGGCATATCTCTCAGCTGCAGTGGTGGCAGTGTGTCATCTCCAGCTGGTGAGTCGACACTCGGACCTGTAATAAATAAATATTTTAAGCTGATATATAATTAATACACATATATAGCTAACTACTTGAATAGATATACTTGTGCCCGAAATAGACGCCAAAGAGGAGGGAGTAGAGCCCCTCCCACTACCCTGTCTCTTCCCACTTCCACTACGACCTCCTCGGACCATCTCTTTATTAAGAACAATAAAATTAATGCATATTAATCCACAACTATATAAGATTTACAATAGTCATTAAAATTATACAAAAATGTATAAATTTCTTACTAAATTATCAAATAATTATCCATTTCCTCTTTAGATACTGATGATATATCTAACTCAGCCTCATCTTCGTCATCCTCTTTAGCCTCATCAGATTCAAACTCTTCCTCTTCAGAAGACTCCTCCTCCCCTATAACATCAACATTTAGCTCCGTCGGATCGACTTCTTCTACTTCATTTCCCGTATGTAACGAAAGTGGCTCATCAGATTCGTCCAAATGAAGATGTGTAGAACCTACAGTGCCAACTTCGTCTGATTGAAAATATTCGACATTGACATCCTCTCCGATAGTTTCACTCAGATTCAACTCATAATTGGGAAAAAATCTTGCTTTAACCCTACAAACTGTCCACCAATCTTTATTCTTGGACGCTGAATAGTTTGAATAATACACTTGCTAAGCCTGTGTGGCCAAAATGAACGGCTCATATGTATTCAGTTTAGACCTATGTTTGACATTGACAATCCCATATGTTGTGTCATATCGAAAAGAATTACGATCAAACCAATGACACTTAAATAGGAATACATGATTGTCTTGTCCCAGATACTGCAATTCTATTACTGCAATTCTATGACTTCCTCAAGAATACCATAGTAGTCCCGTTCATTTTCATTGTATGCACTTCCTGTAACACATACGCCGCTGTTCATCGTAGACTTATTTTGTCCATAATCCCTCGTGTGAAATCTGTATCCATTCATAATATATCCTGGATAGGCATGTACAACTTTCGAGGGGGCCATAACTTATCTCATGTACTCTTTCATCAGTAATAAGACCTTGTTCAACCTATATGTAAATCAGAGTAGTTAAAATATTAACATTTACCTCAACCGAAGTAAATGGAAAAATGTATATATTCAACGATCGACACTACCTCGATATCTCAGTCATCTGGCAAAAAACTTCTCTCATTCTTTTTCAACCTCCACGACCTGGATATTTGGATATTTTTGGACTTATTCTAAATCAAATTATCTGTAATATGAATACAACACTAACTTAAATTATAAGAAGAAGGGTAAACAACTTATGTACATAAGGAAATGTGAGTTAAGAACTTACTCAACATAGGGTTCAATCTCAATACAATTCAGAAGAATATATATCTCTGTGGCGTACAACTCTCTATCTTCGAGCGTACGAGTCAAGCAACGTCCGAACGCACGTCCTGGATGCTTAAATATAGAGAGTCGATCGGATAAGTTAGCAACTCCCCCATCATCATTACATGGAGGTTGAGTACGACGACTTTGAATCTCGGGCTCAAAGTACATCGAACAGAAGTTTGAAATTTCTTCAATAATATATGACTCAGTACTCGAACCCTCCACCTTCGCCCTGTTATGAACTTTCATTTTTAATTCATGCATGTACCTACAACAACAGTTTAGATGACAATGACACACATATGATACACATGTAGAAATTGAAAGAAAAAAAATTCTCACATACCTCTCAAATGGATACATCTATCGAAATTGTATTGGCCCTCCGACTATAGCCTCATATGGCAAATGGATAATCAGGTGCTCCATCGAATCGAAGAATGTGGGAGGAAATATCTTCTCTATCTTGCAAATGGTTCTGACCACATTTTCTTCAATAGTT
This sequence comes from Amorphophallus konjac, assembly GCA_022559845.1. Classification (NCBI taxonomy): domain Eukaryota; kingdom Viridiplantae; phylum Streptophyta; class Magnoliopsida; order Alismatales; family Araceae; genus Amorphophallus; species Amorphophallus konjac. The sequence continues at coordinate 63,712,712 of CM040118.1, read as the reverse complement.
TGTACATCCCAAAGTCTGAGTTTTGATGCACATAAAATCTTGAAAAACTGACTCAGCTCGGTCAGTGCTCGCCATACAGGCTTTGGCAACAAGTCACAGAATGTAATGGGCACCAGCCTCTCCATGCACACATGACAATCATGACTTTTCAGTCTATATATTTTCCCCTCATTAACATTCACAGAACGGGCTATGTTGGACACACATCCATCTGGAAATCTTAACTGTTTCAACAACTAGCACACTTCCTTGATCTGTGTATCACTAAGCACGAAAGTTATTTTAGGCTGCACAACTTTTCCATGTACGTTCTGTAGTTCCAATTATGGATGTATACAAAGCATCTTTAAGTCCATACACACTTTGCCGTTGTCCTTTGTTTTACCTTTTATGTTCATAATCATGTTGAACACATTATCAAAAATATTCTTCTCGATATGCATGACATCCAGATTGTGTCGTACAAAAATAGTTGACCAGCAAGATAATTCCCAGAAAATGCTTTACTTGTTCAAGTTGTAACCCTTTCTAAATCTAGGGAGTTGTCGTGTGTTACCGGACAGTTGTACTACAACAGGTAAACTGTGCACCCGTGCCGCCATATGTCGACCATGTTGTATATACCTTGCATATGTTTTTGATGATAACTAAACTTTATGTTTGCTTGCACATGTTCTTGATGTCTGTGTGCACTCATGTTGTTGTTCAAATATGTTTGAGTTGGCAAATGGCGTTTGAGGCAGGCTCAAACATGTTGGTTAAATGCATTGCTATATGGTCTTAATTCTTGGTTGAAATTATTGGTTTTCCAAGAGGTTTCATAGCTCTTAACTGTGAACAAAGTCTTTGTGCATCTCATGATGAATTGACCTTGATTATCTTGAATTGTAGGATCAAATCTCATGGTGGTCGCTTGAAAAGTAAAGACGTGTGGATAAGCACCTTGCTATCTACAACTAAAACATGATCAAATCTCATGGTAGTCGCTTGGAAAGTAAAGACGTGTGGATAAGCGCCTTGCTATCTACAACTAAAACAGGTGGTAAACCATGTATACATTCTTCAAGAACCTTTGGTAAGGCTATGAAAGTCTCAAATTTGGTAAAGCAAGTAAAGTCGACTTGCCTCCATGGAAATTGATTTGGTCTGATGTGAAAAGGTTCTCTATGCTTGAACATATGGATTTGTTTGTTGGTGGATCTATTGACTTAACCTTGATCAATAGATTGGAAGCTATGATACTCAGGCTTTCAAAGGTTTCTAATGCATATCTTTTCATGTGCTCTTGATGGGTTGAACTTGTTCCTTACATTTTCACAAAGAGTCATTTTGAAATGAGATTTCATGAGTCTTTTGCATAATATTGAATGCATTCCATGCATAATCTTCAAGAGCGAGCATTGAACATGTTTCAAGGTCATTCTCACCAAAGCCAATGTTCAACCTTATCATGTCTTAACAAATACCCCATCAAGTCCAAACAAGCTCATATTATTTGGACATTCCTTTGCAAGCACAAGTCTTCAATATTTGGATATGTTTCATGAACTGAACTACGTTGTTTTGCAGATTTCCAGAGTTCGGTCGACCTGGAAGACTGGTCCAATCAACCTAATTTACCAGCACCTAGAAATCTAGAGTTTTACAGATTTCGGTCGACCGCCAACCCAGGGCCGGTCGACTGATTTTCCTAGCAATGAAATCTTCAAAACCTATAAAATTCAGGTCGACCGACCGCCTACCTCCGGTCGACCGAACCCCCCGATACAGCCATCTTTGACCTTATTTTTCACCAACGTGTTCAAGCTTCCTTTGTGGACTTTTCAGTCCTTTAGCCTCCAAATTCGGCAGGATTTGTGGATCTATGTCTGGAGGGTTCTTTGACCAACCCAAGACATATAAAAACACTTCTTAAGGGTAAGAAACCCCTAGGGGATCACAAGAAGGATTGAAGGAGAGGCTATCAAGGGAAGGAAGAACTACTGTAGCTCCGTGAACAGTAATTCGTGGAAGATTTCTTCATACATCCTCAAGCTCTTCCAGCTCTATCTGAAGCCATTTAATCTCCATTCAAGTGAAGAAGGAAGCCTTGTTCAAGATCTGCATCATACACTCAAGGGGAGCCTAAATCAGGAGTTTTCTCAACTGTGTTTCATTTGTCTTTGTGTTTTGAGCTTCAAGTCTTGTTCCTTGTAATCTGCAAACATGTGTGTGTGTGTGTGTGGATAGATTCAGATCCGTGGTAGTGTGAGGTTGTCTAGTTCAGATCCTTGTGTGTGTGTGGATCTTCGTAGATCTGCATGTATGTGTGTGGATCTATCCAGATCTGGCTATTCTAGTGTGTAGAGTGCTGCATTTGTCGCAGCGTGTGTGTGTGTGTTGTTGATCCGGTTGTCGGATTGTGTTGGAGACCTCATCTACATGTGTGTGTGTTGGGGCGCGTCCCAGTGTGTGTGTGTACAGGTGTCACCCTGTTTACGTGGTTGGAGAGTGTCTCCGTGTTGGGGATTTATCCCCGTGCTGGTTTCCAACAGTGAAGCCTCACCGAGTTTTGGTGAGGGGTGGACATAGGTTGCCGTTGTTGCATCCGAACCACCTTAAAAATCATCTTGCATTGTGGTTTGAATTATGTGGTTTGGCTCATTTCTTCTACTCCCATTCCACGTGATTGTTAGTGCATATTGTCGTTCCAGATTGATCACTTAGATTTAACATAATCGATCTTTTCACTAAATAGATCTTGGGTATATCAAAAGGTGCCTTTGAATTGACAAGATCATTCCTGTCAGGACAACAATACTTTGCGTGAGAAGAATTCCTGTATTCACACCTTCGCCTAGTACCAAGAACTATCGTGGAGATATATTTTGATAATCTTACCTGTGGATAAACAGATTTGAATGTCCTAGTTGATGTTTCATCATATTCATTTAAATCAGGTAAAAATTTACTTAAAGTTATAATCACCCAATTCACCCCCCCTCTTGGGTGTCATTGATCGCGGGACTTCAATTGGTATCAGAGCTAAGGCTCGATTTTTCATAGATTTAACAATCTAGAGAGATCCAGATCAATGACTACCAAAATGTACACCTTGAATTCTCCACCAGTGTTTGATGGTTCTAACTTTGATTTGTGGTTAGGAAGAATGTGTAGCCTAGTCAACTCATACGATCCTAAGCTATGGAAACTTATTTCACATGGTCCTTATGAGTTGCCTAAAGACAAATCTGTCTGGACTGCAGATTATAAGTTCAAACATGATCAAAACTGCTTGGTTCTAAGTTTATTCACTACCGCAGTTAATGCTAATAGTTTTCCCTTTGTCTCCCGTTGCAGCTCCGCAAATGACATATTGGATGGCTTAGCTGACTTCCAGGAAGAGCATGAAGACAAACGTCTTATGGCAGGCACAAGTGATCACGACAGTGATCAGCAGAATGGATCACCCTTGGAGGTAAATTCAGATTCTGAAAATATATCTCTTGATGATCAATTGGTTGCATACGATGAGCTTGCAAATAAATATAAGAAGCTAAAATCTGGAAATAAAAAATTGATAAAGAATGTTGAACAAAATAACTGTGATTCCTTCTGTAAAAAATGCTCACATTTAGAGGAATTGATTGAGGCTCATGTCTTCGACATTGAATTTCACAAAGATCAAATTTCCTCTTTGAGAAATAAAAATAAAGAGCTGAGAGAGAAAATAAGTTCAATGGACAATGGTCAAAATGAACTTGTTCATGATAAAAAGCTTGCAAGAGAAAATAAGAAACTGAAGGAATTGAACACTGCCATTTCTGAAAGATTGTTGGTTCTAGAAAAAAGAAAATCTGTGGTTTTGGATGAGTGTGAAGATGTGGATGAAATAAAATAAGAAGTTGAATGTCTTAGGAAAACTAATGATGTGTTGAATGCCAGTCTTGCTACTTGTGAAGAAGAACTTGCCAACACTCAGCTGCACATCACATCTTTAGAAAGTGAAATCTAGGACTTACAAAATTCACTGTCTAGATTCATGGATGGTCAAGAAAACCTGGACAAATTGTTGGGGATGAAAGTGAACTTTCAAAGAGAAAGGCTGGGATTTAATCCTGTGAATAAAAAGAAATTTGAAAGTAAGGTACACACTTCATTTATTCATAGCACATGTACACCCAGCACCTCAAAATCTAACTCCCAGCAACACACTATGTCAAGAACTCAACCAAATCCGAAAAAGAGTGTGAATGTCCAAAATGTGCATGCTAACATGTGAAACCCCATGTATCCAAGAAAAGAAATATTTCTTGTCTCTACTGTGGAAAACTTGGACACATGATGTATGATTGTTTCATTATGAAAAATGATGACTTGAGAGCATGTAGAAACAGAGATTGTCTCAAAAATGCAAAGCAATCATTTACCACAAAATCTTCATGCATTGTAATCACTGTGGTAAAAGAGGTCATACAATCTCACACTGCTGGTTACTGATGAAGAGAAAGAGTTTTCATTCAACACATCATGCTCACATACACAAACTAGTCGAGCCAATGAGAAGAAAAAAAGGGATGCCACGTGCTTCCTCCCATTTCTCTGACAAATCTGGGCATGTTAAGCATGATTGTATTCTAAGGAAAAGTGATGAATTGAACGCTGTCAAAAAGTGGAAGCCACGTGCCAATTTTCCTTCTAACCCATAAGGACCCAAGATGGTTTGGGTACCTAAGAATGTAAATTGAGAAATCTATTTTACAGGTGTTCCATGAGAATATGAAGTGTGGAATATGTTTTCAGTTAAGAAGTAAGGCACACGGGCCAAGCGACATAAGTCAGGTTAAAAGAAAAATCAAAAACTGAAATCTGAATACTCATGTGATATCCCTCTTACTCTCTCCAGTATTTGTGCCATGTCTTGATGCCTATGTCTGTGTGCTGAATGGTTATGTGATCATGCATATGTCTGTGTGCTGAATAGTTATGTGATCATGCATATGTCTGTACATGTATTTCATCTGCAGTTAGTTGCATATCTCTATGCATATCACTTGTCACATAGCATATTGTTGAAGAAGAGTTTGGAAACCTTCACTGCATACAATGAGTTTATCATATGCCTTCACATCCTGTCTTGCAAAAGTACAACATTGAGAACTCATGTCATAATGCATTGCAATTCTCTTCCCTTCATCACATCCATGACTGCATAGTATATCGAATGGTGACATGTGAAAAGACAGGTTAAGCTTGTCTGGAAACTATTACCATGCGTGAGGTGATCTTCGGATATAAGTTCTCCACCAAGTATTATGAGTCAAGTACTTAAAGGCTGCATATGACATTAGAATTTTACTGAACATCTCACAGTCATGCACACATTGAGGGGGAGTCACCAGATTCGTCATATGAACTTAGTATTTAGGTTCACATCTGAGTAATGCATTAAGTCTAGAGCTTCTTAAGGGGATGTTAGTTGTTAAGGGAACTCTTCATGTCATTGTTAATAAATCCGAATCGAAACTAACAAATCAACTTCTTCACTCTTGGACGCAGATCACACTCCCAAAAATCCAAGTGAAGTTGGGCTAGCAAAGGCCAAGGTTGAATCAAATTAAAGAACATCTTGCGAGGATGAAGATGATGAGAATTCCCCAAATTGCTACCAGGAGACAGATGGATGTTAAATCTACCTCTCTTGATGGGAACGTCAAGAAGGTGCTCTTGTAAAATAACCTCCAAGATCTAAAACATCCACAGCATGTGTACAAGCAGCAGAAGGCCTTGTACAGACTGAAGCAAGCACCAAATGCATGGTATGAGAGGCTCATCTCATTCTTACCTGAAAATTGACTCACGAAAGGTATGGTTGATTAGACGCGATTCATAAGAAATTCAGGTAAAGACATGCTAGTGGTTCAGGCTTATGTAGACGATATCATCTCTTGAACTATTAACAATGTCTCATGTGGTGAAGATGTCTAAATCTATTTTTGAACAATTCTGTATTGGAACTGTATGTTCAATGACTAATTTGAACTTAACTGCATTTCTGGTATATCAAATACTGGGTAGTGAAAAGGTGGATTATGTCCACCTGGAAACTCTCACTATGCGTGAGTTGGTTTTTAGACCAAAGTTCTCCGCCTCGTACCAGAACTCGAAGAAATCGAATGATTGGCTTTGAATGAATTTTCTGATGCTATTCTATGCTCCTTTGTTAGCTAGCCCCATGTCATAAGAGAACACATTGCACTTTCACTGAATTTTTCTGAAATTCACGTATTTGTCAAGGGGGAGTCTTTCTAGCTAAACAACTTGAAATGAATGATGTTTCATTTTCTATTGACTGAGCGATCTCCAATTGTAACATGCAACATGCTTATGATGAATTGCTTCAAATTTTCTGAAGTTGATCCTTAATGATGTGAAAAGTTCAGCAATGGAAATGTCAATTCCTGAATGGCTTGTGAATATCTTCAAAACTTTTGAAAAGTGATTGAAAATCTACCCTTGAATAATTTCTGAAAATAAATGGATTGCATTACATGCTTCAAATGATTTCTGCACCCTTGTATATAAAGCTCATGTGTTGAAAAATGTCCCATGCTCATCTTTCAAATCTGAATGTTTTCTTGTAAGTTCTGTCATAATGCATCTTGCATTGCATTTTCATATAGGTGATGGCTTGCATTGCATTTAGGACATTCAAATGAAATCTGAAATTTTGCATTCATAATGCATTCTGCATTTTACATTGCACATTGCATATCTTACAAATTGTGTGCTTGCATGTTACTATATGCTATTCCCCCCAACCTTGAAACTTCTATGACCTTATGTTTTTCTTGCTACATAATGCTGCATTTGAGTGATCACTAGAGTGTTAATTGTCATACACTCAGGAGGAGTAAACTTTTGTTAAGTGCATCTATTTAGGGGGAGCTGCACTATTATGTGTTCAAAATATTTTCGGTGTACATGCTAAATCAAATTCGCACACATCATGCACAAAATGTGAAAAAGAGTGTTAAGGATAAGGATATAGGAATTTCTTTTCAACACTCTAGAGATATTAAACATGCTACATGTATGTTGCAGAGGCAGTTGAGGAAAGTTGCCTGCCTAATTTTTGAACAAAGAATTTGAAAAGAAAAGGTAGAGCAATGCTTAGCTTCAGTGAGTAAATTGGATGCACGTCACCTGAGACGTGATGTGGTTCATTTCTGAAAAGTGTTGACTAAAGTATCTCTATTCAAAATGAAGTGAAATGGTTCAATATTCTGAGTAACCGGAGATTCTGGCATGAGCTCTATGCGTCTACTCGCGTAAAAAGGAATTATCTGAACCTGATCATTCTTAGAAAAATTCTGATTGTCTTTGTGAAATCATTGAAAAATTTGATGTGAAATAATTATTAAGGCAGGGCGTAATCTCTAATATGCTGTTCTCAAAATTAAAGTGCAGTTTGTAAAATGCCTCCTGTGTTGATCTGAAAATCTGAATATCCATATTACAACTATCACTTTTCATGTTACTCACTTACACTTCTGGAAATTTGATTTATTATGTACTCAGAAAATTGATTGACTGCATTAGCAATTGTATGAATCTCCTATATGATTGCACAATCTCTTATGTGCCACACATGTACATTCCGGTTGTCATGACTCTCATGCATCTTTCTTATACCCATTCCCTTCTTAAATAAGTAAGGGGGAGATATATTGCATGTATATATATACGTAACTGTATGGTTGCATTGTGTGCATTTCACATGTCATCATTTGTATGTATCTAGCTTCATGCATTTCAAAAGAAAATATAAAAATCTGAAAATCAATAAAATTCCAAAAATTTAGACTTCAAATTCTTTACACTTGCTACATGGGGTGTTGGCTTTGAATGGTATCATCTTGATTTGTGAATCTTGGTCTACAACTCTTAAGACTACACACTGTTCTATCTCCATAATCAACAATTGGAATCACAAAGAATCAACATGTATTTTGTTCCCCATATCCTTGCCTTGCTATTGCCTCATTTGAACTTCTGAAGTGGGTTCTTATTGATTTATGAATATGCTTGGTGAAATTTGAACTTCTCTGCCTTCCTCCCACCTTTTGATCATGTCAAAGGGGGAGAAGAATATGGTCTTGTCAGTCATAAAGTTTGTCATCATCAAAAAGGGAGAGATTATTGTATATGCCTTGCATATGTTTTTGATGATAACTAAACTTTATGTTTGCTTGCACATGTTCTTGCTTGCACATGTTCTTGATGTCTGTGTGCACTCATGTTGTTGTTCAAATATGTTTGAGTTGGCAAATGGCGTTTGAGACAGGCTCAAACATGTTGGTTAAATGCATTGCTATATGGTCTTAATTCTTGGTTGAAATTATTGGTTTTCCAAGAGGTTTCATAGCTCTTAACTGTGAACAAAGTCTTTATGCATCTCATGATGAATTAACCTTGACTATCTTGAATTATAGGATCAAATCTCATGGTGGTTGCTTAGAAAGTAAAGACGTGTGGATAAGCACCTTGCTATCTACAACTAAAACAGGATTAAATCCCATGGTGGTCGCTTGGAAAGTAAAGACGTTTGGATAAGCACCTTGCTATCTACAACTAAAACAGGTGGTAAACCATGTATACATTCTTCAAGAACCTTTGGTAAGGCTATGGAAATCTCAAATCAGGTAAAGCAAGTAAAGTCGACTTGCCTCCATGGAAAATTGATTTGGTCTGATGTGAAAAGGTTCTCTATGCTTGAACATATGGATTTGTTTGTTGGTGGATCTATTGACTTAACCTTGATCAATAGATTGGAAGCTATGATACTCAGGCTTTCAAAGGTTTCTAATGCATATCTTTTCATGTGCTCTTAATGGGTTGAACTTGTTCCTTGCATTTCCACAAAGAGTCATTTTGAAATGAGATTTCATGAGTCTTTTGCATAATATTGAATGCATTCCATGCATAATCTCAAGAGCGAGCATTAAACATGTTTCAAGGTCATTCTCACCAAAGTCAATGTTCAACCTTATCATATCTTAATAAATACCCCATCAAGTCCAAACAAGCTCATATTATTTGGACATTCCTTTGCAAGCACAAGTCTTCAATATTTGAATATGTTTCATGAACTGAACTACGTTGTTTTGCAGGATTTCCAGAGTTCGGTCGACCTGATTTACCAGCACCTAGAAATCTGGAGTTTTATAGATTTCGGTCGACCGCCAACCCAGGGTCGGTCGACCGATTTTCCCAGCAACGAAATCTTTAAAACCTGTAAAATTCAGGTCGACCGACTGCCTACCTCCGGTCGACCGAACCCCTCGATGCAGCCATCTTTGACCTTATTTTTCACCAACGTGTTCAAGCTTCCTTTGTGGACTTTTCAGTCCTTTAGCGTCCAAATTCAGCAGGATTTGTGGATCTATGTCTGGAGGGTTCTTTGACCAACCCAAGACATATAAAAACACTTCTTAAGGGTAAGAAACCCCTAGGGGATCACAAGAAGGATTGAAGGAGAGGCTGTCAAGGGAAGGAAGAACTACTGTAGCTCTATGAACAGTAATTCGTGGAAGATTCCTTCATACATCCTCAAGCTCTTCTAGCTCTATCTGAAGCCATTTAATCTCCATTCAAGTGAAGAAGGAAGCCTTGTTCAAGATCTGCATCATACACTCAAGGGGAGCCTAAATCAGGAGTTTTCTCAATTGTGTTTCATTTGTCTTTATGTTTTGAGCTTCAAGTCTTGTTCCTTGTAATCTGCAAACATGTGTGTGTGTGTGTGTGGATAGATTCAGATCCCTGGTAGTATGAGGTTGTCTAGTTCAGATCCCTGTGTGTGTGTGGATCTTCATAGATCTGCATGTGTGTGTGTGGATCTATCTAGATCCGGCTATTCTAGTGTGTAGAGTGCTGCATTTATCGCAGTATGTGTGTGTATGTGTTGTTGATCTGGTTGTCGGATAGTGTTGGAGACCTCGTCTCCGTGTGTGTGTGTGTTGGGGCGCGTCCCCGTGTGTGTGTGTGTAGGTGTCGCCCTGCGTGTGTGGTTGGAGAGTCTCTCCCTGTTGGGGATTTATCCCCGTGCTGGTTTCTAGCAGTGAAGTCTCACCGGGTTTTGGTGAGGGGTGGACGTAGGTTGCCGTCGTTGCATCCGAACCACCTTAAAAATCGTCGTGCATTGTGGTTTGAATTGTGTGGTTTGGCTCATTTCTTCTACCCCCATTCCAGGTGATTGTTAGTGCATATTACCGTTCCGGATTGATCACTTAGATTTAACATAATCGATCTTTTCACTAAATAGATCTTGGGTATATCAAAAGGTGCCTTTGAATTGACAAGATCATTCCTGTCAGGACAACGCACTTTGCGTGAGAAGAATTCCTAGATTCACACCTCCGCCTAGTACCAAGAACTATCGTGGAGATAGATTTTGATAAATCTAACCTGTGGATAAACAGATTTGAATGTCCTAGTTGATGTTTCATCATATTAAAGTTATAATCACCTAATTCACCCCCCCTCTTGGGTGTCATTGATCGCGGGACTTCAGACCAGACACCCGTTGTAAGTCTGCTTCATCCATTTCAACAATGTTTTTCTGAAATAAGTCATTTTGCCTTCGGAATGGATGGTCACTTGGTAGAAATCGCCGATGACAATCAAACCAACATGCTTTTCCACCATGTTTCAATACAAATAGTTTAGTATCTTCCATACAGTAAGACATGCTAACCTCCTATGTGTGCTCCAACCAGATAGTATTTCATATGCAGGGAAGTCACTTATTGTCCACATCAGTGTAGCCTTCATAATAAAATTTTACCTCTTAGATGTATCATAAGTAAGAACTCCATCAGTTCATAAAAATTTTACTTCATCAATCAATGGTATGAGATATATGTCTAAATTTTTTCCCATAGTTTTTGGACCAAAAATTACTAAGGATAAAAATAGATTTTCTCGCTTCATGAACATATCCGGCAGAAGGTTGTACGGTGTCATGAACACTGGCCAACAAGAGTAAGACGACACTGAACCACCAAATAGATTAAAACGTACCATCTGTGCATAAGCCCTACCTAACATTACGTGGCTCCCTTGAGAAAGCAAAATGAGTACGGCTAATGTGAGTCCAAGCTTCGCCATCGACAGGATGACTGATTATATCATCAGAACGACGTACTCTTTCGATATGCCATGTCATATGTCAAGCCATCTTTGAGGACATATACAGCCGCTGCAGTCTAGGCGTAAGAAGTAAGTATTGCAATGTCTTGTAAGGTACATCTTTTTGCTTTGAATTGTCCCCTCTCTTAGGTTTGAATCTGTCATGATGACAAATAGAACATGATATCTTACCTGCATCCTCTTTGTAATATAACATACAATGATTCGGGCATGCATCTATTTTCACATATCCAAGTCCTAACTCATTGACCATATTCATTGCATAGTAAAAAATTTCAGGCAACTTCTCGTCTCGAGGCAACATACTCTTGATCAGGAGGAGGACACGGTCAAAATAAGTCTCACTAATGGGAAATTCAGATTTCAAGTTCAACAACTGTGAGACCACAGACAACCGAGTGTGATTTTCACAACCGTCCCACAGTGGCTCATTAGCATCCCTAAGTAGTTGATAAAATCTTTCGGCTGTCTTATTCGGAGTTTCTTTTGTAACACCTGAATCTATCTAAAACCTAAAAATATATATTTAGCGCCCATATAAATTTTAGGTTCTCTTAACCAAAGCCTAATACCTTGAACTGTATAGTGAATATGAGTTTAACGAATTTTATTAAATAAATTAAATAGATATCTCAATTTATTAGTGTGTAACTCTTCATAGGAATATCGGAATAGGGTCAATATTAGACCCATTAGAAAGAGAATTTAAAGATCAACAAGTTTCATGTTAAAAATATTTTCAAATTTTGTCATTTGGTGGGTCAAAAATAAGAAAGAATATATTAATATGTTAAGACCCTGTTACTATTAAGTTTTAGGGGATTTTGTGAAAAAAACTCCTCACATCTCTATGGAGGTTAAAAAAAATAAAAAAATAAAATAAAATAAAATAAAATCCCCATGTTCTCTCCTCCCCCCCTCTCCTAACCTTATCTCCTCCTCTTTCTTATCCTCTCCTTCTCCTTCTTGTCCTCTTCTCCCCTCCCCCTTCTTCTTATCCTCTCCCCTCCTCCCCTATATATTCTCCATTTTCTCCCCACCTCCATACGTAACTCCCCCACCCCTCTCATCACACTCTCTTCTCCCACCTCCCTCGTCACTCTCTCTTCTCTCACCCCTCTCTCTCTCTCACGTTCTCTCAACTCTCCTTCCCTCTCTCATTTTTTTCATCTCTCTCGCTTTCTCTCATCTCTCTTCCCACTCTCTCATTCTCTTATAAATAGACGAAGAAAATAAGACGGAGTCGGAATAAGGTGAAAATTTGATAAAAGCTTAGACGGGATATTTGGGAGTTTATTTGGAGCGTTTCGCCCTTCTTACGTAGGAATCCGTCCTTAAGGACAAGTCACGGGTTGTTTATATTTTATTATTTGGGGAAGATATAATAAGATAAAAATTATTTTTGGGATAGGAAAATTATCTTTTCCTACGTAAATATTATTACAGGAGTTCGGGTGAGATATTAAATTTAATTTGGGAAGTCCACCCTAAAGGTAGGCACATGATAAACCGACTGCATATTATTTGATATTTATATTTCTTTGATTTTATTTTAATTAGAAGTGTAATTATTCATATTTAAATCCGTGATTTATTTAACAGATTTGGCCCTATGATCTATACTTAGAATCGATTATTTATTTAGTTACTATTATGTTAATTTTATTGTAATAATTAGAAGTGTAATTTTATATAGTTAAACAACGGTGATTTATTTAGTTAATAGATTTGACCCACTGCCCTATGATTAAAATTTAATTCATGATATTAAAGTATGATTCGTTGATAGTCAATTATTTTAATAATTTTAATGGTAAATTTTATGTATTGAGATGACTATGTAATAAGAATAAAAATTTGATTAAGCATATGGATTGTGTCACTTTAAGGAGGTGTGGGGCGACAAATCGTAATTAGTGTCCGCTACGGGATTATGACCATTTTTGAGGACAAACGGACTTCTGAAAAATCTGGAACTCAGAATAAGAAAATTATCTGGGAATGGTGGAGTATTAACTCCCGATCCTACGCGATTGATCAAGATCGATAGGCTCCAACGTTTAGATCATTTGTCTTTAAGTCGACGTATGGATGCCTAGGTATGTGTTTGCTACTATTTATAATGACGGGATGCCTATCCAATATGTGTTTATCCAATAAGTGATAAATAACTAATGCATCATGTGATTCTGTAAATAGACATGGCCTAATATGAAGTTCAGATTTGATATATGACTCTGATATGATCTGAAAATAAGTTCATTTGTATAAGCTCTGATTTAGCTAAAATATGTACCATGTCATTTATAAGTCAGATAAGATTTGTTATATGTAGTTTCTTACAAATATGAAAATTGTTATGTTCTATTATATTTCATTCGCATTCATAGTATATGTATAATCCAATGAAGTTGTAATTAGCTTTACATATATCATGGATTTGCACAAGTTAGTATATGATAAGTATGTGATTGGTTTTAAATGCCTACTGAGTCTTTGGACTCATATCTGTTACCGAACCATTTCAGGAAACTGACAAGTGTGCGCTTTGACTACGACGGGCAGTAGGTCGGAGGGTGATCCCGAGTGTAGTCTGGATTCCACTACAAAGAATAAGTAGGTTTAGTTTTCTTTTGAATAATGAATGTAATATGACTCTTGAGTAGAGATATGCAGAACACCGCATATGATGTAAATTATGTGTGTTCATATTATGGAAATGGTATGGTTGTGCTTTTGGAACATGCGATGGTTTGGCCTTTAGCGTCTTACAGATATCTCAGCCCACAACATGTCCGTCTATACGCTGTGACGTCCCCGGACCGGATTATTACGGGATTACGGGAAGGGGGCGCCACATCTTCCATGTATACATGTTTCTCATGAACATTAAAACTAGGACCAGTAGTATCTACAACTATATCCATGCATTCACTTGTGCCTACAATATTGTCGGGCTCATATGACAAGGCATCCTCACCATGACACGTCCAATTCAAATAACCTTCCACGAACCATTTCTTGTACAAATGATACTGCACATCCCATGGTGGACGTCACCTCAAGTCTCTACAACCTGAACAAGGGCATCGAATGTGACTATCGCGGCCTACTGCTGCATTTGGATTCTCCAATGCAAAATGAATGAAACTCTCAACTCCATGCTTAAACTCAACAGGCACCACCCTGTCAACTATTCTACGATACATCTATGAACGATCTATTAACATTTTCCCTGCACCCACTAAATGTTAATACACAAATAACTTTAAAATCATTACTCTTGAAAATAAGCTTGACCATTTCCTCACATCGTTCGCCACATACCATTTGCATAGGAATGATGTATTATTTAGATTATCACTTTTTAACCCATCCACGAAGGTTTGATCGCACCATCACTTACTATATGTGTTGTATGATTTGCTAAAAATGTTAACAGCATCTCCCTACACTTCTCCGATATAACAAAAATATTAATTGATTAAGAAATTTTTCTTAAACATTTACTAATAAGTGGTAAAGAAAATACTCAAAATCAATAAAGGTATACCAGAGAAGAGTGAGAAGACGCAATTAAAATTATCAACAAACAATACAAACACATATAGTAAATGACCACCTAAGTGCGATCAAACATTCACAGACTATCCAAACGGGACAATTTAAGACTTTGAGGTAGATATATAAATTCTTATAAAAAAATGAGAACATACACATCAATCCCAAAGACATGAACGGGAAGGTTCATTGACATGGGTTTAACACGCTCTCCTGAGATGCGTGTAATGTTAGGTCGCACCTCAGCTCACAGGGAATATCTCATATAATTAAATAATATAAAATTAAAGAACATCTCACTTATCATTATGCATACATCGAATTAAACAACATCTAATTTAAAAACATTTAAATGAAGAACTTAAAGATAAATAATGTAAATAGAAGAAACCACCAAGGAGAGGACACAAAGAAATCCCCCCCCCCCCAAAAAAAAATAAACCATACCCCCTCCCCTTCCCTCCCCCACCAAAGACCCACCCACACCGGACCCCCTCCCTTCCCCCATGGGACCTCACCTCCCCTCCACCCACCTAGTGCCTCCACCGGTCGACAGACGGTCCCTGGTCGGTCGACGGGGGACGCCGTGTTAGGATAGATGCGATGGATTCAGAGGGGGCTGAATGAATCCCTCTCTTAATTTTTCGACCAATTTAAAAATAAGATTCAGGACTCTCTAAACTGATGTACGAGTTCCTTCAACTAGGTGTATGCATTGAAGCCATGCCTACCATGCATCTGACGATGAATAATCACACAATCAAACCACAAGGAACACCAAGGATTTTAGGTTCGATCCTTCAGACCTACGTCCACCCCACACTCAACTGAGTGTGGATTCACTGCTGCCTAACAGCTTGCCGCTGATCCACAGCTTCGGGGACGAATCCCTACAACCCGCTGAGCTTCACAGCTTGCTGTCTAGAAGAATCCTCCTCTGTAACCGCTGAGGATTACAGCTTAACATGTCCAGAGGAATCCACCTCTGCCCGCTGAGGATTACAGCTTTACTTGTCCAGAGAAATCCTTCTCTGCAATGTTGACACACAGCTTGAGTAACAAGAGTTTTAAAACAAGACAAATGAAAATAGAAAATCAAAAACAAGACTGGAATGTAGCTCAAGACAATGAGCAGATTGGCTCTGGTTCTGAACCAAGAGACCGATGAGTGTAACTCTCAGTTCCTTCATCTCTCAATCTCTCACTTGGCTCTCTCACAGATCTTCTCTCTCAATCTGGGTTGATCGCGTTTTTTTCTTTTCTCTTTCTGCTTGAATCTCTCTGCCACACACACTCTGATTCTTCTCTATCTCTTTCTAATCTCTATCCCATGAATTCTCTTTTTCTTCTGCTCTGCTCTTCTCTGCAACTCTCCTCTTTCTTTCTTTTTCAGATCTCCACTCAGATGTCTTCGATTCAGCAGCCATTTTATTCGCAGAAGAGGGGTCATATATATCTTCAGTCAGGGACCCACGAGCTCATGCCCTAGGCGTATGGAGGGAACACTCCCGCCAAGAGGATTATGGAATTCCTTAGCCATGTGTCAGAATTTAGAGGTTGGCTTTCCATGTGGCAAAATTTCCAAGCTTGGCTGCTCCTTGGATCATGTGCCCCTTTGCTGAGTTGGACTTCGAGCCACGTGACTCATCCCCTTGAATTGCTTAAGTTCATGTCCGATGAGTAAAAGGCATTTCGTCAAACACGTTGTACGCATCAGTAAAACTAATGTGCATTAACATTTATATGCAAGGTAGAAAGCATGTATAGACTCCAACAGTGAAATCCATAGACTTGTTATGAGTGCAGAGCTAAGAGATGCACAGACTACGTGTGTGCAAGAGCACTGAATGCACCGACTTGGTGTGTGCAAAATACACACACTGCACAGACGTAAAGTGCCAAATCCTATCTAGCACAGACTTTGTTCGTGCGAGAGAAAAAGGTTGCACAGATTCCGTTATGCATCAAATGAGATATGAATAGACTTATTATGCAGCATGCATACACTTGCACAAACTTAATCGTGCCGTGAGCAACCTTGCTTAGACTTAGTTGCACGAAATGCACGAATGCACGGACTTTGATTTCGCTCACACAGAATGTGCACAGACTTAATAAGGCATAAGAAGAGTGTGTACAGACTTGGTCTGTGCAAGGTGCCAGGGATGCACAGACCCAAAGCTTCATAAACAAATCATGCACATACGTCGCATGTGCAAGGAACAAAAAGATGCACTGACCTTAAGTATGGAATGAACATGAACTTCACCGACTTAGCATGAACGAAAGGAAAACATGCACCGACTATGAATGTAAACAACTAAGACATATACCTACGTTATTTGACAGATAACGTGGTATGCACAGACTTAACTAAAAGGTGCACCGACTTTCTATACACGAGAGACAGAACACGCACCGACTTTCAATGCACAAATAGAATATGCACGGACTTCTTTTATGCTTGATGTAACGTTGCATTGACTTTATCAACAGATGCATGGACTTCGTATGCGACAGATGCAAGGTGCACAGACCTTGTAAGCTGAATGATGCAACTATGCATGGACTTAATCATATATGCAATGATGAAATACAGATAGATTTATGCATTTCAATTTCACGTGACTCATAGATTGTCATTATTAAAATCAGGGTTCCAACAATCTCCCCCTTTTTGATGATGACAACTATAAGTCATGTATGATTTATTTGCCACTACCAGAAAAGGCGGGATTTCAGACGGCCGGTATCCGTCTGAAATCCATCTGAAAATCCATCACAAAACACGTTTGTGACGGATTTCAGACGAAATCAGACCGTCTGATATTCTTAGTCACAAATTTGTGACAGTTCCAAATTCCGTCTGAAAATAAAATTTTAGACAGATTTAATTCAGTCACATATTCCGTCTGAATATCATACGAGATATTTTCCGTCTGAAATACCGTCTGTCCTTTATTCCGTCTGAATTTCAAACGGTCTAAGCGCCATCCGAAAAGTGGTGAGCAATCCATCTGCAATTCAGAAGGATATTACGACGGATTCGTCTGAAATTACAGACGGATAAATTTCGTCTCAAAATCCGTCTGAATTTCAGACGGATTATATGACGGTTATCTCAACCGTTCGTCTGAAACTTCAGACGGATAATCTTCGTCTCAAATACGGTCTGCAAATCCGTCTGAAATGTAAAAATTTATTTTTTAAAAAAAATCTCAAATTATTCTAAAAAACCTGTTAGATCACAAATAAACATCAAGAAATATCCTGCTGAAACAAATATTGGGAACCTGCTGATCAAATAAACACCACCGAAAAAAAAAACTCAACACCAACACCATGCTGATTTTGACACCACCGGAAAAAAAAAACTCAACACCATGCTGATCAAATAAACACCACCGAAAAAAAAAACTCAACACCATGCTGATCAAATAAATACCACAAAAAAAAACACATCAACCCTGCTGATCCGTCTGAATATCATCAAACATCAAGAAATATCCGGTACATCGTCCATATCCTCCCTGCCCTGCTCATCTCCTCTGTCGCCGCCCGTAGAAGGATCCCCCTACATTAAAAAAATAATAACATTCATTCATAGATAAAAAAATTAGTGCGAAGAAATTAGCATAAATTGAAATCAGACATATCAAATTGATAATTGCATATTTTATAGATCAAATACTAGCTTGAAACAGTATTTAAATTAATTACATTTGGAGAATGCACTTTTGAGCGCTGAGCTCAAACCGGACATCCGATTTGGATTCTGTCAGTTTTGACAAGTCACTTTCATCTCCCAGGTCATGTTGGAACGATCGGCATGGCCATCCGACCGGTATTTCAGATTTTAGACCCCCGGACCCGACCTGACAGTTCATTTAAACTAAGTGTACTTTAAAAATGAACTTTGAGCGCCAAGCTCAAACCGGGCATCCGATTTGGATTCCGTCAGTTATGACAAGTCACTTTCATCTCCCAGGTCGTGTTGGAACGATCGGCACGGCCATCCGACCCGTATTTCAGGTTTTAGACCCCCGGACCCGACCTGACAGTTCATTTAAACTAAGTGTATTTTGAAAATAAACTTTGAGCGCCGAGCTCAAAACGGGCATCCGATTTGGATTCCGTCAGTTCTGACAAGTCACTTTTATCCCCAGGTCATGTTGGAATGATCGGCAAGGCCATTTGACTGGTATTTCAGGTTTTAGACCCCCGGACCCGACCTGGTAGTTCATTTAAACTAAGTGTATTTAGAAAATGAACTTTTGAGTGCCGAGCTTAAATCGGGCATCCGATCTAGATTCCGTCAGTTCTGACAAGTCACTTTCATCTCCCAGGTCATGTTGGAACAATCGACACGGCCATCCGACCGGTATTTCAGGTTTTAGACCCCCGGACCCGACCTGTCAGTTCATTTAAACTAAGTGTATTTAGAAAATGAACTTTTGAGCGCCGAGCTCAAACCGGGCATCCGATCTGGATTCTGTCAATTCTGACAAGTCACTTTCATCTCTTAGGTCGTTTTGGAATGATCGGCATGGCCATCTGACCGGTATTTCAGGTTTTAGACCCCCGGACCCGACCTGGCAGTTCATTTAAACTAAGTGTATTTTGAAAATGAACTTTGAGCGCCGAGCTCAAACCGGGCATCCGATCTGGATTCTGTCAGTTCTGACAAGT
Source organism: Amorphophallus konjac (assembly GCA_022559845.1). Taxonomy (NCBI): domain Eukaryota; kingdom Viridiplantae; phylum Streptophyta; class Magnoliopsida; order Alismatales; family Araceae; genus Amorphophallus; species Amorphophallus konjac. Next base: position 63,693,272 of record CM040118.1, on the reverse strand, counting down.
CACTTTCATCTCCCAGGTCGTGTTGGAATGATCGGCATGGCCATCCGACCGGTATTTTAGGTTTTAGACCCCCACACCCGACCTGGCAGTTCATTTAAACTAAGTGTATTTTGAAAATAAACTTTGAGCGCCGAGCTCAAACCGGGCATCCGATTTGGATTCTGTCAGTTCTGACAAGTCACTTTCATCTCTCAGGTTGTGTTGAAATGATTGGCATGGCCATCCGATTGGTATTTTAGGTTTTAGACCCCCGGACCCGACCTGGCAGTTCATTTAAACTAAGTGTATTTAGAAAATGAACTTTTGAGCGCCGAGCTCAAACCGGGCATCCGATCTGGATTCCGTCAGTTCTGACAAGTCACTTTCATCTCCCAGGTCGTGTTGGAATGATCGCCATGGCCATCTGACCGGTATTTCAAGTTTTATACCCACGGACCCGACCTGGCAGTTCATTTAAACTAAGTGTATTTTGAAAATAAACTTTGAGCGCCGAGCTCAAACCGGGCATCCGATCTGTATTCCGTCAGTTTTGACAAGTCACTTTCATCTCCCAGGTCGTGTTGGAATGATCGGCATGGCCATCCGACCGGTATTTCAGGTTTTAGCCTCCCGGACCCGACCTGGCAGTTCATTTAAACTAAGTGTATTTTGAAAATGAACTTTGAGCGCCGAGCTCAAACCTGGCATCCGATCTGTATTCCGTCAGTTCTGACAAGTCACTTTCATCTTCCAAGTCGTGTTGGAATGATCGGCATGGCCATCTGACTGGTATTTCAGGTTTTAGACCCCCGGACCCGACCTGGCATTTCATATAAACTAAGTGTATTTTGAAAATGAACTTTGAGTGCCGAGCTCAAACCGGGCATCCGATTTGGATTCCGTCAGTTCTGACAAGTCACTTTCATCTCCCAGGTCGTGTTGGAATGATCGGCATGGCCATCCGATCGGTATTTTAGGTTTTAGACCCCCGGACCCGACCTGGCAGTTCATTTAAACTAAGTGTATTTTGAAAATAAACTTTGAGCGCCGAGCTCAAACCGGGCATCCGATTTGGATTCCGTCAGTTCTGACAAGTCACTTTCATCTCTCAGGTCGTGTTGGAATGATCGGCATGGCCATCCGACTGGTATTTCAGGTTTTAGACCCCCGGACCCGACCTGGCAGTTCATTTAAACTAAGTGTATTTAGAAAATGAACTTTTGAGCGCCGAACTCAAACCGGGCATCCGATCTGGATTCCGTCAGTTCTGACAAGTCACTTTCATCTCCCAAGTCGTGTTGGAATGATCGGCATGGCCATCCGACCGGTATTTCAAGTTTTAGACCCTCGGACCCGACCTGGCAGTTCATTTAAACTAAGTGTATTTTGAAAATGAACTTTGAGCGCCGAGCTCAAACCTGGCATCCGATCTGTATTCCGTTAGTTCTGACAAGTCACTTTCATCTCCCAGGTCGTGTTGGAATGATCAGCACGGTCATCCGACCAGTATTTCAGGTTTTAGCCCCCCAGACCCGACCTAGGAGTTCATTTAAACTAAGTGTATTTTGAAAATGAACTTTGAGCGCCGAGCTCAAACCGGGCATCTGATTTGGATTCCGTCAGTTTTAACAAGTCACTTTCATCTCCCAGGTCATGTTGGAATGATCGGCATGGCCATCCGACTAGTATTTCAGGTTTTAGACCCCCGGACCTGACCTGGCATTTCATTTAAACTAAGTGTATTTTGAAAATGAACTTTGAGCGCCGAGCTCAAACCGGGCATCCGATTTGGATTCCTTCAGTTCTGACAAGTCACTTTCATCTCTCAAGTCGTGTTGGAATGATCGGCACGGCCATCCGATCGATATTTCATGTTTTAGACCCCCGACCCGACCTGGCAGTTCATTTAAACTAAGTGTATTTAGAAAATGAACTTTGAGCGCCGAGCTCAAACCGGGCATCCGATTTGGATTCCGTCAGTTCTGACAAGTCACTTTCATCTCCCAGGTCGTGTTGGAACGATCGGCACAGTCATCCGACCGGTATTTCAGGTTTTAGACCCCCGGACCCGACCTGGTAGTTCATTTAAACTAAGTTTACTTTAAAAATGAACTTTTGAGCGCCGAGCTCAAACCGGGCATCCGATCTGGATTCAGTCAGTTCTGACTCCCTGGTCGTGTTGGAACGATCGGCACGGCCATCCGACCCCCGAACCCCAGATTTTCTCAATTCCTCTAAACTAAGTGAGTTTTGAAAACTAGGGAGTTTTAAAATTTCAAATGAACATAATTAAGTAATTCCATCAAAATAAAAACATAGTAAACACTCACCTGTGCGGCCTGTGCTGTGGTGGTGGTGGATCGCTGAGGGACCATTCCCCCCTGGGAGAGGAGGCCACTGATTGCCTGCAAAATGATTGCCTGCTGGCTAGAGATCTCCTGTTGGAACTGCTGCTGCTGCCGTTGCAAATCAGAAATCTGTGATCGGACCATGTCCATCATGTCGCTGGCAGAAGCGCTGGGGCAACGGAAGATATAGTGAAGGCACTGCTACTGGTTTGGGCAGAGCTAGAACTCGCACACGATGATATCACCGCGCTAGCGTCTAGGCTCTCCCCAAAACCATATAGTCGGTCTTTCTTCGGTACGCCAGCTGCTGCCACCCACTCCACCGGATCGAACTCCGGCTGCTGCGTGTCTCCCTCCCCGTACTTCTCTGTCACTGCTTTGCTATATGTTTCCTACAAATTGAATAAAATAACTAGTCAATTTCATATGAATTACATGCGGATTTAAATGAACGGTACAAGTTACATATGTAGATAAACTTACCGCTGCTGACTTAGCTGTCTCACTCACAAATTGATTAGTCCCCTTCTTTTGTGTGTTTTGTCGAACACCTCGAGGAACGACGGAGGTCGATTAAGCTCCACAGCCTGTTATACAATTCATAGTAAAAAAAAAAGTCAAATAATGGGATAAATTGTAAGAAGATAAATTGTTATATTACTTACCAATTTTTATTTATGAGCCGCATAAGAGATGGACCCACTCGTATGCAAATTTGAACCTGGTTTTGACGCCCTGTTTGCTTTGGCTTTTTCGGACTTTTCTATCCACTTGGGGTCGGCAAAATGGTCACAAGATATCTCCCAATCCTCCTGCCTCATCCATAGAGGGCGGTGCACCTTCCACAATTGTCGGTCTTCACTCCCCCCACTCAATTTTTTAGCGTGTGCTCGGGCCTCATGTATTTTCCTCTTGTAACTTGACTGCATAGTAGACTCCCAGGCACGACGACATCTCGCTGCGTCATGTCCACACGTGAATTGAAAAGACCGCTGTAAATCAATTACTTTTCACACTTAGTATACTGTTGTAAATTGAGTTTTGGAAATACTTGAATTAAATGACGTAATTACTTACTTAGAACATGTTGTACAATGAATCGCGGACGGCCATCGGAAATTCTCTGAAAGTGGATGCTGCCCCGGGCACATGTGCCAACATGAGTTCGGTGGAATGATGGACAGCATTCTGGGGTTCAAATTTCTTACTGCAATTGCAAATGTCAAAATATTCATATTAGACAGTTGAAGGCTAATTAATGTAATATAACCTTATAGATTTACTCGGAGATCCAACACGGGCGACGTCTATCATGGGTCGTGCCTCCCTCGTGACGACTGCCGGCATCGTCAAGTGACTGACTGGTGGGGGTGTGCCCTGTACAAGTGGGAGGTGGTGGGAGGGCACTGGGATCTGTAAGAATAGATCTTCACAAGTAAAACTAAGTGTATTATAGATCTTTGAAAAAACATAATTAATTTTCATAAGTGCACAACAGGTGGGAGGCCACTAAGACCTGCAAGAATTAATTTTCATAAGTAAAACAAATATTGGGAACTTTAAATTAAAATATACATACCTGCAGCGGGAGGTGGTGGGGGTGGCGTCTGCACAACAGGTGGGAGGCCACTGAGACCTGCAAGAATTAATTTTCATAAGTAAAACAAATATTGGGAACTTTAAATTAAAATATACATACCTGCAGCGGGAGGTGGTGGGGGTGACGTCTGCACAACAGGTGGGAGGCCACTGAGACCTGCAAGAATTAATTTTCATAAGTAAAACAAATATTGGGAACTTTTAATTAAAATATACATACCTACAGCGGGAGGTGGTCGGGGTGATATCTGCACAATAGGTGGGAGGCCACTGACACCTGTAAGATTTAATTTTCATAAGTAAAATTTAAATTAAAATATACATACCTGCAGCGGAAGGTGGTGGGGATGGCGTCTGCACAATAGGCAACGAGCCGACACTTGAACCTAAAAAAAATTCTTTTAGGCTAGTAAATGATGTAAATATTTATATAGCTAAATTTTTTAATAGATATACATGTGCTCGAAGAAGACGCCAAACAGGAGGGAGTAAAGCCCTTGTCACTGCCCTGTCTCCTCCCACTCCCAGTACGACCTCCTCGAACCATTTCTTTATTACTAACAAAATAATTAATACATATTAATCCTCAATTGCACTAGACTAAAATCGTTGTTATTACAAAATATGCAAAAAGGTAAGGATATCTCATTAAATTATGAAAATGTGCCTCCCTCATGTTGATGATATATCTAACTCATCATCATCTTCGTCATCCATAGTAGCCTCATCAGATTCAAACTCTTCGTCTTCATCTGATTCTTCATCCCCTCTAACATCAACATTTAGCTCCATCGGATCGACTTCTTCCACTTCATCTCGCGTACGTAATGACAGTGGCTCATCAGATTCGTCTAGATTAAACCTAGAGGAACCGACAACGCCAACTTCGTCTGATTGATAATATTCAGCACTAGCAACCTCTGAGACATCTCCACTCATAGTTAACTCATAAGTGGGAAAGAGTTTTGAATTTACCCTGTAAACTGCCCACCAATCTCTATTCTTGGATGATGGTAGCTTGAATAGTACACTTGCTGGGCTTGTGCGGCTAAAATGAATGGTTCATAGGTCTTAAGTTTAGACCTATGCTTGACATCGACAATCCCATAATTTGTGTCATGTCGAACAGAACTAGGATCAAACCATTGACACTTAAATATGTATACATGATTGTCTTGTCCCAAATACTGAAGTTCTAAGACTTCTTCAAGAATACCATAGTAGTCCAATTCCACTTCATTATATATACTTCCCTTCAAAGATACGCCGATGTTCATCGTAGACTTACTTCGCCCATAATCCCTTGTATGAAATTTGTATCCATTCACAATATATCCTGGATAGGCACGTGTCTGGTTCGAGGGGCCATAACTTATCTGTTGTACTTTTTGATCAGTAATGAGACCTTGTTCAACCTATATTCAAATTAGAGTAGTTAAAATAATAACAATTACCTCAACATACGTAAATACAAACATATATATTCAACGATGACACTAACCCGGTTTCTCAGCCATTTGGCAAAAAACTTCTCGCGTTCTTTTTCAATCTCCACGTCCTGGATATTTGGGCATTTTTCAGCTAATTCTGAATCAAATTACCTGCAATATAAATGCACTACTACTTTAAATGAACTGCAGAAGAAGGATGAACAACTTATGGACTTGCTGGAAATGTGAGTTAAGAACTTACTCAACATAAGGTTCAATCTCGAGGCAATTCAGAAGAATATATATCTCAGCGGCGTGCAACTCTCTATCTTCGAGCGTGCGAGTCAAGCAACCCCCGAACGCACGTCCAGGATGTTTAAATATGGAGAGCCGATCAGACGATTCATCCACTCCCCCATCATCATTACGTGGAGGTCGAGTATGACGAGTTTGAATCTCTGGCTCAAAGTACATAGAACAGAAGTTTGAAATTTCTTCAAGAATGTATGCCTCAGCAATCGAACCCTCCACCTGTGCCTTGTTGCGAACTTTCATTTTTAATTCATGCATGCACCTACAACAACAAGTCAGATGGCAACGATATGTACCCGCCAAGGATGACTTGTAAGTTAACAAAAATTGTCACATACCTCTCAAATGGATACATCCATCGAAATTGTACTGGCCCTCCGACGATAGCCTCATATGGCAAATGAACGACCAGGTGCTCCATCAAATCAAAGAATGCCGGAGGAAATATCTTCTCTAGCTTGTAAATGGTTGTGACAACTTTTTCTTCGATAGTTTGTACATCCCGAAGTCTGAGTTCTGATGCACATAAAATCTTGAAAAATTGACTCATCTCAGCTAGTGCTCCCCATATCTGCTTTGGCAACAAATCACGAAATGCAATGGGCAGTAGCCTCTCCATGAACACATGACAGTCGTGACTTTTCATACCATATATTTTCCCCTCATTAACATTCACACAACGGGCTATGTTGGATGCATATCTATCTGGGAATCTCAACTGTTTCAACCACTGGCACACTTCCTTGATCTATGTATCATGAAGCACGTAAGTTGCTTTAGGCTGCACAATTTTGACATTTACGTTCTGGACGTTTACAAAGCATCTTTAAATCCATACGTGCTTTGGCGTTGTCCATTGTTTTCCCTTTAACATCCATGATCGTATTGAACACATTATCAAAAAAATTCTTCTCGGTATGCATGACATCCAGATTGAGTCGTACAAGAAGAGTTGACCAATAAGGCAATTCCCAAAAAATACTTTTCTTGTTCCAGTTGTGATCCTTTCCAAAACTAGAGATTTGCCGTGTGCTACCAGACAATTGTACTACATCTGGTAAATTATGCACCCGTGACGCCATATGTAGACCCGACACCCGTTGCAAGTCAGCTTCATCCATTTCAACAGTATTTTTTTTAAACGAGTCTTTTTGCCTTCGAAAAGGATGGTCACTTGGTAGCAGCCACCGATGGCAATCAAACCAGCATGCTTTCCCACCATGTTTCAATACAAATTATTTGGTATCTTCCATACAGTAAGGACATGCTAACCTCCCATGTGTGCTCCAACCAGATAGCATTCCATATGCATGGAAGTCACTTATTGTCTAGATCAGTGCAGCCTTCATAATAAAATTGTGCTTCCTATATGCATCATAAGTAACAACTCCATCAGTCCATAAAAATTTGAGCTCATCAATCAACGGCCTGAGATATATGTCCAAATTTTTTCCGGGACTTTTTGGACCAGGAATTACTAAGGACAAAAATAGATTTTCTCGCTTCATGCACATGTGCGGCGGAATGTTGTACGGTGTCATGAACACTGGCCAACAAGAATAAGATGCCACTGAACCACCGAATGGATTAAAACCATCTGTGCATAAACCCAATCGAACATTACGTGACTCCCTTGAAAAGGCAAGATGAGTACGACTAAAGTGAGTCCAAGCTTCACCATCGGCAGGATGACTGATTATATCATCGGCACGACGTACTCTTTCGGTGTGCCATGTCATATGTCGAGCCGTCTTTGAGGACATATACAGCCGCTGCAGCCTAGGCACAAGAGGGAAGTATCGCAACGCCTTGTAAGGTACATCTTTTGCCTTTGAATTGACCCCCCCCCCTTAGGTTTGAATCTGTCATGGCCACAAATGGTACATGATATCTTATCTGCATCGTCTTGGTAATATAACATACAATGATTCGGACATGCATCTATTTTCACATATCCAAGTCCTAAGTCATTGACCATCTTTTTTGCACGGTAAAAAATTTCTGGCAACTTCTCGTCTCGAGGCAACATACTCTTGATCAAGAGGAGGAGACGGTCAAAACAAGTCTCACTGATGTGAAATTCAGATTTCAAGTTCAACAACTGTGACACTGCAAATAATCGAGTGTGCTTTTCACAACCATCCCACAGCGGCTCATCAGCATCCCTAAGTAGTTCATAAAATCTTCCGGATGTCTTATTCGGCGCTTCCTCATGAACATTAATACTAGGACCAGCAGCATCTACAACCATATCCACGTACCCACTTGTGCCTGTAATATTGTCAGGCTCATACCTCAAGAATTGCTCACCATGACACGTCCAATTCGTATAACCATACACGAACCCTTTCGTGTACAAATGATGTTGCACATCCCATGTTGAACACCACCTCAAGTTTCTACAACTTGAACAAGGGCATCGAATGTGATCGTCGCGATCTATTGCTGCATTTGGATTCCCCAATGTAAATTGAATGAAACTCTCAACCACATGCTTAAAGTCATCTGACACCACCCGGTCAACTATTCTACGATACATCCATGAACGATCTGTCGACATTTTGCATGCACCCAATAAATGACAATACACATCCTAACTTTCAAATCATTACTCATGATATTACACCCGACCCTTTCCTCACATCGTTCATCATAGACCATTTGCAGTTGGAAGAGGAATATTAATTAGATTATCACTTTTTAACCCATCCATGAAGGTTTGATCGCACAATCACTTACTATATGTGCTGCACGATTTGCTGAAAATTTCGGCATCATCTCCCCACACTTCTCCGATATACCAAAAATATTTATTGATTTTGAAATTTTCTTAAACACTTTCAAGTAAGTGGTTAAGAAAACACTCAAAATCAATAATGGTATATCAGAGAAGAGTGAGGAGACGTAACCGAAATTCTCAACAAACCATACAAACACATATAGTAAATGACTGCCTAAGTGCGATCAAACATTCACAGACTGTCCAAATGGGACAATTCAAGACTTTGAGGTAGATATATACATTCTCATAAATAAATGAGAACATACACATCAATCTCAAAGTCTTGAACGGGAAGGCACATTGACGCGGTTTTAACGCGCTCTCCTGAGGTGCGTGTAATGTTAGGTCGCACCCACGCACCTCAGCTCACAGGGAATACCCCATGCATTTATATAACATAAAATTAAATAACAACGCAATTATCATTATGCACATATCAAATTAAATAACACCCAAATTATAAAATTTTTCAAATGAAGAACATCGAAGCTAAACAATCTACATTTTTGAGTCAAATTAACATCAAATTTCTATTAAAATCAGATTTAAAAATATATTTACATGTAATTAAAATCCATAAAGTTTTAAATCACAAAATGAATTTTTTGGGTATTTACCTATTGCTATAGAGAATTCTGATTTCTTTGTATTTATCCACATCTTTGTATATATGTACTACTTAAGATATGTGGTCATTCCATTTCTCTATATCTTCTTATCATCATAAGACAAGGTCATTCCATTTCTCTATATCTACTTAAGATATGTGCTTTCCCACCCTGTGTGTTCTTGTTATTGATCTTTTCTTTCTCCTTTCTTCTTCCTCCTCTGCTGGTTGTCCATCTCTGAAGGTATTGCGTTTCCTAACAAGGGTGCAGCTAAAATTGGAAGGCTGGCAGTCAAAATTTCTATCTCAAGCTGGTAGAGCCGTATTGATTGACTCAGTCCTATATAGTATGCCAGTTTTCCTTGCCGAAGTCTCTTTTATCCCAAAGAAGGTGATCAGTTTCATTGACCGGCTATGTGCAAATTTTTTTTTGGTATGGAGAGAAAGGCACCAAACGCAGGCATTGGGTAGCATGGTCAGATATCCAGAGACCTAAGTTAGAGGGAGGTCTAGGAATCAGAGATCTGCAGTGGGTTCAGACTTCTTTGGCAATCAAAACCCTTTGGAACATTGTTCATGGGTCTTCTCTCTGGTCCATGTATGCTAGGCGCAGATTCATCAAGGCCCATCTAGCCAACTGTGTAAGACCATTCCCAGTTGGAATGCCTTCGACTGTCTTTAGACAGGCCAAAGATATTATTATCTCTAATAACAGATGGATAGGAGGGAATGGGGCTAATATTTCAATTTAGAGTCTTAGGGTCTCAGTAATCTTTGGCAGCTTTCTCTATTGCTGACCTATGGCATCGTCATCTCGGTTATCCGTCTGAAGCTCGTCTTAAGTCATTATTTCAATTTAGAGTCTTAGGGTCTCAGTAATCTTCCATTCGTCTATCTCATTGTGAGGGTTGCAAGTTTGCCAAGCATTTTGCCCTCCTTTTTTCTTCTAGAGAGTTTGTATCTCCAAAACCTTTTGATTTAGTGCATTCTGATATTTGGGGTCCATCTTATTTATCTTCCATGATGAGTTTTCTCTATTGTGTTTCATTGACGATTGTACTTCACTTTAGTGTTTCCTATGCACTATAGATCTGACCTCCTCTCTATTTATCGTCAGTTCTCTGAGATGGTACACACCTAGTTTCATTGTCGCATTAAAGTACTTCGTACTGATGGTGCTCATGAGTACCTTTCCTCTGACTTTTGAGGCATCTTGTCTTCACATAGCACCCTACCTCAACAGTCCTACCCCTTACACTCCACAACAGAATGGAGTTGCTAAGCACAATCATCATCACATCCTTGACACTGCTCGAGCGCTTCTTCTCTTTGCCTATGTTCTTTGTGCCTTGGGTAGAAGCTGTTCTTACTTTTGTTTATCTTATTAATATCACAACACCTATGTTCTTTCCGAGTGTTCTCCCTACGAGTGCCTTTATGCTTCGCAACCTCTCTATTGGGATCTTCATACCTTCGGTTGCACATGCTTTGTTCTTCTACCTCCTCATGAGTGCACCAAACTCCCTCCGCGAGCAGTTAAGTGTGTTCTCCTTGGGTATAACATGGAATACCATGAGTATCGCTACTATGATCCTATAGCTCATCGGCTCTGTATCTCTCGTCATGTCACTTTCTTTGAGAATATTCTTTACTTTGTCTCTTCCTCTCAGGTTTTGGCTCAAGATATTTCTTTCTTATTTGATCTTGGACCTTCGCCTCTGACCATTATTCTGGGATTTCCTCTTACTGAGTCTTCTCTCGCTCCTTCCCCCTTGCCTCCTAAGCCTTCCTCACCTCTTTGGCCTCTCATTATCCATGTCTATAGTCATCGTCCTCTTGAAACTAGAGATGTTTCTGTACCGTTGGCTGACAATGTTGGTGAATCTTAGGGGCAAGACGCGCCCACTTATGCTCTTGTTCTGCCTCCTGTGGATCCTTCACGATGTAACCCTCCACATAACTAATATCCTCCTGATAGAGTTAGTCTTTTTTTGGTTGACCTCTATTCTCCACAGTTCTCTACCTTCCTTGCAGCCCTTCACACCTATCAGGAGTCTTAGAGTTATCGCCAAAAAGTTTAGTCTCCAAGTGGTGGCAAGCTATGGACGAGGAGTTTCAAACTCTTAAGCGAACTTAGACTTGGGATCTTGCTCCACTTCCTCTGGGTATTTTTCCTATCAGTTGCAAATAGATTTACAAGATCAAGACTAAGTCTGATGGTAGCATGGAGCGTCATAAGGCTCGACTTGTGACATGGGATTTCACTCAGGGGTATGGTATTGATTATGAGGAGACTTTTGCTCTAGTGGCCAAAATGACTATTGTTCATACTCTCCTTGCTATTACGTCTGTTCATCAGTGGCGTCTCTTTCAACTTGATGTGAAGAACAATTTTCTTCATGGAGACCTTTTTGAGGAAGTCTATATGCAACCTCCTCCTGACCTTTCGACACCGCCACTCCATGTCTATCGACTTTGCAAGGCCATATACGGACTCAAACAAGCTCCTCGCGCTTGGTTTGAGCGATCCGTCAAGTTGTTCTTGATACTGATTTTCAGGTATGCTCTCTATGTCCGTGCATCTCCTCTTGGTCTTACTATCCTTCTTTTCTATGTTGATGACATGATCATTACTATAGATGATGCTGCTGTTGTTGCCTCTCTTATGCACCGCCTCCATTATCAGTTTAAGATGGCGGACCTTGGGCCCTTACAATACTTTATTGGTCTTGAGGTTGCCCACTCCTCTTGAGGTTAGCTATTGTCTCAACAGAAGTACATCAATGACATTCTTCAACGTGCTGCTATCTCTGATTCAAGTATACCTGACATTCGATGGAGCTTCATCTCAAGCTTCAACCATCTGATGGTATTCCTTTAGACGATCCTACACACTACCATCAACTTGTTAGGGCTTTAGTGTATTTAACTATTTATCGTCCAGACGTGTTGTTCATGTCTTGAGTCAGTTTGTCAGTGTACCCACTTCAGTTCATTTTGTTGCCCTTTTACGTGTTTTTCGACTTCTTCGTGACACTATTCGATTCCCCTTATTTATGTCATCCATGACCACATTGGAGCTTCATGCTTGTTCGGATGCTAACTGGGCTAGTGAACCGACTGATCATCGCTCTACTACCATTTTCTGCATTTCTATCTGCTCATCTCTTATTTCCCGACAGAGCAAGAAATAAGTTATTGTCTTACTCTAGTCTTGAGGCTAAATACCGTCCCATGACGGACATCTCTATTGAGATCATTTAACTCCGTCGTCTTCTTCAAGATTTTGAGGTCCATTCCTCTACTCCTACACCTCTTTATTGTGACAACCGAAGTGCTCTTTAGATCATCGACAATCCCATCTTTCATGAACGGATCAAACATATTAAGATTGATTGTCATTTTATTCGCCTACAATATCTATCTAATACCTTGTCACTTCCACCCATTTTCTCCACCGAACAACTTACTAATCTCTTCACAGAGTCTCAAACGACTCCATCTTTCATCAAACTTATTGGCAAACTCTCGGTGTATAATCTTCCGTAAATTTGAGGGAAGAGCGTCAAGAGAAAGGAAGAGAAAGATCCTTTGGATCCTATTGGGATTGCTCCTTCCTCGTATAATCCTTTCGTCTTTCTCCTTTTTCACTTGCTATATTTTGTATCCTTCTAAAAATAAGACTCTGGCCATTGACCTTACCCTCCATTGGGAGTCCCGTGAGTGTATATGTATTGCATACATGTTATGGGAGAGGCTAAGCCCTGCAATTCCTCCCTCTCTTGTTCGTATCACATGGAAAAGATGGAACACCATAATCGAAAGCACTAAGCTACCTTCATTGAACAATAGAAGCCTACAAACCAGTCCCCAGAGTCACGCTGGAAGCTAAAGCACCTACTTCACCAACGGTAGAGGGAGAGGGGGGCCTGCGGCCAACGGTAGAGGGAGAGGGGGGCTGAGGTGTGTGCGTGTGTTTGTGTCTGTGTGTGCGTGTGTGTGTGTGTCTGCGAGGGGGAGGGGGGCCACGGACAGGGGAAGAGAGGGCGGTGGAGGGGGTGGGGGAGGGCGGCCAGAGGGAGTGAGGGAGCGGGAGAGGGAGAGGGAGTGAGGGAGCGGGACAGGGGAGAGGGAGAGGGATTGAGTGAGGGGGAACATGATCGGGAGAGGGAGAGGGATTGAGTGAGGGAGGGGAACAGGATCGGGAGAGGGAGAGGGATTGAGTGAGGGAGGGGAACAGGATCGGGAGAGGGAGAGGGAGACCACTTACGGCGACAGCGATGATGGGAGGAGGCTGGCGGCGAGGACGACCGTGAGAAGAGGATGATGGCGGCGACAGCGACGACGACCGTGAGAGGGAGGGAGGTTGGCAAATGGTGGCGACGGCGAGGACGGGGGGGCCTCCGGCGACGGCGACAATGGGGGCTCCGGCGGTGACGGCGGCTCCGGCGGTGACGACGGCGGCGACGGCTCCGGCGGCGACGGCGGCGGCGACGGCTCCGGCGGCAACGACCGCAAGCAGAGGAGAAGGAGAGAGTGAGAGGGAGAGTGGGGGGGTGGAAATGGGGGCGGGTGGAAGGGGTGGGAGGAAGGGGTCGATGGTGGTGGGATCGATAAAATTTTGAGACAGAAATACGGACGAAACTTATTTCCGTCTGAAATTTCAGACGGATTCGTTTCCGTCTGAATATCCATCCCAAATTTACGACGTATAATAAAGACGGAATATATTCCGTCTATATTTATAGACGGATCTTCAGAGAGAGTATAGTATGTCCTTAATAGAGATGGAATTTGTGACGGAAGCTAATCCGTCACAAATACATACGGATTTTAAGATGGAAAATATCCGTCTGAAATATCCGTCTGTATTCTCGCTTTTTCTAGTAGTGAATGAGTCCTTTTGCCTTCGGAAAGGATGGTCAATTGGTAGAAATCGTCGATGACAATCGAACCAACATGATTTCTTACCATATTTTAGGACAAATGATTTGGTATCAGTCATACAGTAAGGACATGCCAACCTCCCATGTGTGCTCCAGCCAGATAGCATTCCATATGCAGGGAAGTCACTTATTGTCCACATCAATGTAGCCTTCGTAGTGAAATTTTATTTTCTATACGCATCATAAGTAACAACTCCATCATTTCATAATTTTTCAACTCATCAATCAGTGACCTAAGATATATGTCCAAATTGTTTCCGGGATTTTTTGGACATGGAATCACCAAAGTTAAGAAAAGGTTCTCTCGCTTCATGCACATGCCCGGCGGAAGGTTGTATGGCGACATGAACACTGACCAACATGAGGAAGATGCCACTAAACCTCCAAACGGGTTGAAGCCATCTATTCATAAACCCAGCCTAACATTCCGTGGCCCGTGAGCAAAAGTAGTATACGTACGTACGATTGAAATGAGCCCAAGCTTCACCATCGGCGGGATGACTCATTATATCATCTACATGACGTACTCTTTCCATGTGCCATATCATATGCCGAGCTATCTTTGACAACATATACATCCGCTGCAATCTGGGCGTGAGAGGAAAGTATCGCAGTGACTTGTAAGGCACATCCTTCTTTTTTGAATTGCCCCCTCTCTTAGGTTTAAATCTATCATGTTGACAAATATCACATGATCTTTTATCTACATTATCTTGATAATATAGCATACAGTCATAAGGGCATGCATCTATTTTTTGGTATCCAAGCCCTAACTCATTGACCATCTTCTTTGCAAGGTAAAAATTTTCAAGCAGCTTTTCATCTCGAGGCAGCATACTCTTGATAAGGAGGAGCATACGGTCAAAACAACTCTCACTAAGGTGAAATTTGGATATCAAATTCAACAACTGTGAGACAGCAGACAATCGAGTGTGATTTTCACAACCATCCCATAGCGTCTCATCAGCATCCCGAAGTAACTGATAAAATCTTTCAGTCGTCTTGTTTGGTGGTTCTTCGTTGTACACGTGTTCCCCTTGTACATTAAAGCTAGGGCCAGCAACATCGATTACCATGTCTGCATAAGTACTTGTGCCTGCAACATTGGCGGGCTCAGACGGCCAGTCGTCCTCACCATGACACACCCAATTCATATAACCTTTCGTGAACCCTTTCCCATATAAATGATGTTGCACATCCCATAGCGAAAGAAATCTCTTATTTTTACAAAGTAAACAAGGACATCAGATGTAACCATGCTGGTCCACTGTTGCTGTTGGATGCCCCAATGCAAACTGAATAAAACTATCAACTCCATCATTAAACTCCTCTGACACCACTCCGTCAACTACTCTGCGATTCATCCATGAACGATCAAGTCTAGCCATATTTACCTAACAAATTAAAAAAATCATATCAATATGTCATATTAAACTTCTAAAAATATTTCGACGGCATCTCCCCTAAAAATTGACTCCACCATGTTTATTCACATATACATCCATATCCACAATATCCATGGGGTACCTACATCGAATAAAATGTCCATCTATGGATATTTGATCGTTCGGTGTTGTTTATTATATGTACTTCATGATTATCTTAAAATTTTGACAGCATCTCCCCACACTGCTCCAATATACCATGATAATTTACTAATTTTAGCATTCCTCTATCGACCACTTACATAAAATGCAAGTGAACACAAGAGCAGTCAAAATTAGCAGGTATATTGGAGAAGAGAGGGAAGATGCTACCGAAATTTTAAGATAATCATGAAGTACATAAAATAAACAACACCGAACGATCAAATATCCATAGACTGTCCAACGGGACAATTCAAGACTTTGTGTTCGATATATGTCATTAGCATCCAAGCATAGTAATCACATATATCAAAACAAAAGTATTGAACAAGCAAAAATGAAAAAAAGGGTCATATCCATATTTACGCACACACATTTATATCCACACCCCCCCTTCCCATCCACATTCACACACATTCACATTGGCATCATCACCTGCAAACAAAAATTCGCATCCACATTTACATACACATTCACATCCACATCCACTTTCACGTCCATATTCACACACACACATTGTTATCGAAATCATCTTTTGAAAAAAAAATCATATCCACATTCACATACACATTCATATCGGCATCCACACCTATCAAAAAAATTAATTCACATACACATTCCCCTCATCCCCCTCCCCTCCCCTCCCATCACTCTCCCACCCTCCATGTGTCTGTATGTGCGTGTGTCTGTGTGTGAGAGTGAGAGTGAGAGAGGGTGGGAGTAGGGAGAGGGGGCCGAGCCCCTCCCCCTCAGTGTGACTGTGTGTTGCCCCTCCCTCCCCTCCCATCACCCTCCCACCCTCCCTATGTCTGTGTATGCGTGTGTCTGTGTGTGAGAGTGAGAGTGAGAGTGAGAGAGGGCGGCATGGAGAGGGGGCTGATCCCCTCCCCCTCCCTATGTCTGTGTGTGGCCCCTCCCCCTCCCTGTGTCTGTGTGTGTGAGAGTGAGAGTGAGAGAGGGGGGGAGCAGGGAGAGGGGCTGAGCCCCTCCCCCTCCATGTGTCTGTGTGTGTGAGAGTGAGACAGGGTGAGAGCAGGGAGAGGGGGTCGAGCCGTGCGTATGTCTTCCTGAGTGAGAGAGGGGGGAGGGGGAGGGGGGCCAATGAGAGAGGGAGAGAGGGGAATACTTGCGGTGGGGGGTGTGTCCGCTTGAGCTCACCGCCGCCGCTGTTGGAGCTCACCGCCGCCGTTGCGCCCTCGCTGCCGGTGCTGCCTCCGCTCGCCCCTCACCGGTGTCCCTAGGTAGCTCCGCAGCACCTGCCCACCCTTGCCACTCCGCTGCCCGCCCGCCCTCGTCCCTGGGTAGCTCCGCCCGCCGCGGATGCTGGGGAAGAAGGAGGGTGAGAGAGAGGGCAGATGGGTGAGAGAGAGAGAGGGGGGTGAGATCGTGAGAGAGGAGAGGGAGATCGAGAGGAGGAGGAAGGGGGAAGGAAGAGAGGAGGAGGGGTTAGGGCCCCCCAAATTTTCAATTTTCTTTTTTTTTATTTGCTGCCATTTTTTCTCTTTCTTTTCTCTTTTTATTTCCATTTTCACCATTTTTTTCATTCATTCATTCGTCATTTTTTCATTCATTCATTTTTTCTAATAGGATAAAATCTCACTCAATATAAAATATCATTACATCTAAAAAAAGAAATTTAATATTTTTTATTTAGAGATCCGAAGATCCGTAATTTAGAACATTTCTACTTTATTTACGAAACGTAACACGGGACCCACGGAAACGCTCCGAAACCCGTGAATGTCAGAGTGGGAGAGAGCAGCGGCACCGGCGATGGGGAGCTAGGGCTCCTCACGGGGGCATGTTGGACGCACTCATAATAATAATAAAATATTATTGTATCTTTTATCAATTTTATCGTGTGAGGGCGTGCCAGTCACGTGTGTGACAATGTGTTAGGGTTCCAAGACTGGGATGGTCTGGAACCCAAGGTGCGCTTCGTCTGACTAACCAGACGATGGTGGGTATCGGGTCGGGACTGGAGGCCCGCCGTGCCATAAAGGTGTTGGACGCACTAAGAATAATAATAAAATATCGTGGTGTCTTTTTCTAGTTTTATCGTGCGAGGGCGTGCCAGTCACGTGTGTGACAATGTGTTCGTGCTTTGAGACTAGAGTGGTACGAAGCCCGGGGTGTGCTCCGTCTGACTAACCAGACGATTATGGGTATCGGGTCGGGACTAGAGACCCACCGCGTCATAAAGGTCACGACGTTAATTACATCCCCTCGGAGAGGGAAAAACCTTTGATTAATCGCCAAGAAAACTTGGAAATCAAGATTCATGAAACGAATGGAAATTGGGTGAAAAGCATTGAGATCCCCTTTGTTAGGGTCCGAGCAATTATTTGAAGTCATATCGGTCATGTATTGACCATTTTATATTCAGACGAGTGTCCGGGTTGAAAATCATCATGAACGTTTCGATAAGATCGAAGCATTGAACAATTATTTGAAGTCATATTGGTCATGTATTGACCGTTGTATATTCGGACGAGTGTCCAGGTTGAAAATCATCATAAACATTTTGGTAAAATTGGAGCATATGTATGCCGGGACACGGCAAGTTCAATAGATGAGGGATGTTGGATTTTCCAGAGTCTCGCTTAGGGATTTGCTGTTCCACATGGATTATGGGGTCCACGTGGGGCATCGGTGCGTTGGCAGCCCATCCCACCGCATGGATTATGGGGTCCATGTGCGAAGCCCCTCATGTCCGCCCACAGCACGATAGTGTGTATCGTGCGGGGTTCTGCAATGCCATAAGGAAATACGGTCCACCTTCGCTACTAGCTCGAGCTTTTAGTGCAACGGTTGGAGCATGATTCTATAAACTGGTATCAGAGCGAGGTCGCGGGTTCAAATCCCCCAGGTGCTGCTGGGGGGGAGATTGTTGGATTTTCCAGCATCTCCCTTAGGGATTTGCTGTTCCACGTGGATTATGGGGTCCACGTGGGGCATCGGTGCGTTGGCAGCCCATCCCGCCGCATAGATTATGGGGTCCATGTGCGAAGCCCCTCATGTCCGCCCACAGCACGATAGTGTGGGGTTCTGCAATGCCATAAGGAAATACGGTCCGCCTTCACTACTAGCTCGAGCTTTTAGCGCAACGGTTGGGGCATGATCCTGTAAACAACAAAGGCCTCAATGATACACGGCTCTCACCGTTCATGATGCGCAACCACCAGCATCTTTTGTCTGTGAAAAGACCACCCACTGATCGCCAGATACACGTCAATAGGAAACCTTCGCCAGCCTAGCAGGCATGATCCAACTTACAACATGCTATCCGCTTACTCACACACAGACAATTACCCCATCTCGAGCTGCACTCCTCTCGGACTTCGCATCCGAACTCAATCATCATGCTAACTCAACCCTCTCAGGGGAGCACGATGAAACCAAAAGACAAGATCCTGGTGTCTTCGGTCATCACCTCACTCGACACAGACTTACAGGGGAACCATCCCATGCTGGTCGCCAAACCAGGGGTAACCATTGCAACACCAACGTCCCATCAAGGACCTCCACGCACAGGCGTCACTCTTCCATCATGTCTCATCGAAACCTATCTCAATTAATCCAAGTGGACGCCTGTCAATCCTGATTCCGCCCTCACTACAGAGCCACGTGACATCACCGGAACAATTCATGGCACACGTCTCTAGGAGAGGAAAGTGCCACCTAATCTCATAGCAACCTAGTCGCAACACCACGACTAATGCACTCTGGTTCCCCAGTCGATTATATATCTCACCATCACAATCCGACGATACCATATAACCAACAGACGCTGCTGTGGTCGATCACACGGTTAGGCTCACCAACCACTCACAGCCGCCAACTGGGACCCATAGTCTGCCAGAGATCACTTCTCCAAAGACGACCTCATCCGAGGACACGACTGGCAACATAAGTCGGGCACCAAGCCACCGACTCTGACCAACACGTCCTCGACCTCCGTCAGGCGACATCCTCAACAACCCCATCCGGGTCTAACACAGACGCCTGACACGGCTTCATCACAGGAACAGGGTACTCATGCGGCACACTTGCCAACATTTTTCCCCAACACTCCATCCTATTACTGCCAAGAACCATGATACCTCGAGCAACGGCATGGCAACAACACGTCTCACACCGATGAACCAATCCTCCGATGTTCAACGCAACCTCAGGAAATCTGCCCGTAGCAACCAACGCTACGATCCTGAACCTGTGGGTTATGGGCCCACCAGGCTCCCGCTGCACACTCTGATCCACGTGCATAGCCAAACACGGCAACTCGGGACTCGCCATCCCGACAATCCACAACTCGACTGGTCAACCTCAGGAAACAGAGTGAGGAAAGCTCCATTACCTCGAACCTCAAGCACAGATTCTCTCTCAAATATGGCAATCCTCTGCAACTCTGCAGGCTTCGAACTACCACGCATCAGAAAGTTCCAACACCAGCAAAGAATTCGAACACCGCCCAACCAGCACTCGTCCTTCCGAAACAGTGCCAACGCACCCTCACGCAACTAGGGAAATGGGCACAACTTCTCACAGGTAACCACCTTGCCAAAATACGGGATACGTCTCGCACGGACTTCATGGCACACAAGGCCAACCAATCCGAACACGTAATGCAAGACGACAAACCTTAGCTAAACACCATCTCTCTGACCAAAGGAGAAATCGACATACCTCCGACCAACGAAAGAATCTCCACGCTCGACCTGACCTCGAACCTTGCACACGCTGGGAACAGCACCACCCAGCACCAAGAAAACCATCGCCACGTCAAGTCAGCACCTCCGACACACTCGGTGAGTGTCACGTCGGACCACAATCACAGCATCTGCGGATGCACCACCACTGTAATTCTTCGAACTGCAACACACCACGCCAAGAGCCGCAACCCGAGCCATAATCGGCAACCGCCAACGCTCATTCTCCAGTCCGAAACTCACCGCCAAGCCTTCACAACTCAAACCATATCCAGGCGAACACAACCCATTCGCACACAAGAGCGCAGGAGCAAAACTTACTGAGACACCACAGCCCAATCCTGCCTTGAAATCCGTAAGAATAACTGGGACCGACACGTCATTTCTGACGTCACAGAGCACAACAAGAACATCAGGCTCGACGAAACAACAGCTCACCAAGAAGATCCTCAGTTCACCCGAGCACACTTCTCGATCAGAGCACCCGCTCTGCCACCTGAAACCACAACCTTAAAACATCAGGGGCTGGATGAACCTCAAGCTGGAGTGGCCAGACTCAACAACAGCTCCCTCAGAGCACGCTCACAGCCACTTAACCACAAACAGTCCTCGCCAGCCACCTGACCTCGCTGCAAACACCTCGAACACAGCACCGCAGCAACGCGCCTGTAGGCAACCTCTGCCCAACGCATCACAACCGGGATCACCACCGATGAGGGAGAAGCTCTCAACCTCGATCCTTAGACCCCACGCCGGCACGAAAGCCGCGAACAACAACCGCCTTCACAACGCCACGCAGCGCACTCAAGCTCTCAAGTGAGAAATAAAGCGAAAAACATGCACGAAACCCTAAGCCAGCTGCCAACTGTACTGGACCTTATGGACTCTGATCACTGCAATATCTCAAATTCCCATGTAGGTCCATAACCACTGCTCTGATACCATCTGTGACGACCCAAGATTCGGATATCGGGAAGAACCCAATACCATTCGAATCTTGGCCCGCCGCCCACGAGCCGAAGGGCTCGGAAGGGCTAAAAGGAGTGTGGAGGCACAAAGAAATAGGAAATAATGCAGGACAACTCAACAATTAACAGAAATAAATAAATAACTACAATAGTAGAGTCCAGTCCAATAGAAAGTACAGTCTAAAGTAGTAAAACATACCACATGCCAAGTGAACACTCGGCCCGGCAAGCTGGCAACTAAGAACCACTACACTACACCCTCGAATCTCGAGGAAGAACCGTTGCACCTGAAACGTAGGGGTGAGCCTCCTGCCATTGGCTCAGTAGGGATCCCGCGGAACCCCAACTGAGAACAACGGCGGCACGAAAAGCAGTAACTACAAGAACAACAGTAGCAACAGGAATAGTAAACACGGTGGCCAGTCAAAACTCGGCACTACAGCTACTCCTACTGTACCGGTCAAGGAGAAAGAGAAATCCCAATCTCACAATCGGGAACCGGACCACACTCACACCAGGCCTACCGAGGGAACACTCACGGCAGCTCCGCCGTGAAAGCCTATCCTCCCACACAAGGCCAACCTGGACCACACTGTCCAAGGTAGGGTCACGACCACGCTGTCGTGAACACAACTCTAACAAGACGCAACCTCGGTGAAGCCACTGGCACTCAGGCCAGGAACTCGGAAACACCGGATGGTCCAGAAAACCACGTCTCGCAGATGGGAAACGGAACCCGGAAATAGGAGAGTCACGTCTCACGTGACAGGAGTACCTACCCACCAGAAGCAAGGCCGGATGCGTCCACTAATGACTTAGACCGCGCCTCAGGGGTCCCCCTCGACCCCTAGTGGAACGGGGACACCGTACTAGTAACCATAGAACAAGTGACTAGTTGGAGTCGCGCTTGTCAGTGCGGGTCCAACCGCCCCCAACCACGTGTGTACACACAGACCGTGTGTCCCTGGTCTGGCCCTCTGACTGGTTTTCCCCTCAGCCGGACTCTGGTTGGTAGACGTGGGGCCCGACGGAAACTAGTCTAAAACCGTCTCTCTCTGGGGTAGCCTCGTCACCACTCCCTGGTGGGACCACTCACGTGTCGGAAGGCTACGACTAGTGGGGAGTCACTGATGTGACCAGTCTCCAAGGAGAAACTCTGAGAAACACGCACGCACCCTGTGCGAAAGTCGAGAAGAACCAAGTGGCATCGAGCCACTGGACTCTGAACAGTCCTCTAGACTCACTAAATCCAACGGTCCTTGAGTCACGAGACTTGGGGTCAAGACCGTCGTACGCAACGGCACAATGCCGTTAATCTAGTCTAATCCCTAGGTCTAAAAACCATGGTAGAATGAATACCGAGATAGCTCACGAGCCACCGAGACCATCCCCTCAAAAGGGAACTCAAGAGACTTCCAGCCCCAGGTTGGGTGACTGGACTCACAGTCCAAGGCCACACACATGGCCCACACAGAAAGCACAGAAGCATGATTCCCAAGGTAACTCACAGGCCACCATGCTGATTCCCCATCCCTAGGAAAAGCGGGAAACCTCCAACCCCAGGCTGGATGATTGGACTCGCAGTCCAAGGCCAAACACATGGCCCACTCGGGAATCATCTTCCGCAGAAACCCACGACAAGCGGGGGAACCCCACCGCACTCACACCGATACACGGTGACTCGATCCAGCGTAACACACCTATGGGCACGCTAATCGAGATAACACGGCACCTCCAGACACCCCAGAAACACGAACACGGAACTCACGGGGTGTCTGGGACACTCACGAGGCCAAAAGTCAACCACTGGATCACAATCGGGTCGACCGAAGACCAATACAACGCGAACCCGACATTGCGAGCATGGAAAACTCTTGGCGGTCTAACCCTAGGCCGCCACACGGCTAGCGGCCTACACTTGGACCGCCAAAGAACGGCTAGTGGTCTAACACTAAACCGCTACACACTGAAATCACGGACTCCTAGCGGTCTACCTTTGGGCCGCGAGGAACTGGCTAGTTGGCTACCTCTGGACCGCTAAACCCTCGGAACACAGGAAACTCAAGCGGTCTAACCCTGGACCGCCAAGGACCCTGGCGGTCTATCATGTGACCGCCAGCCTTGAACCGACATAGGGAGACCCCTAGCGGTCTACCCTTGGTCCGCTGGGCGCCCCTAGCGATCTCTAGAATGACCGCTAAGGCGTCCCGAACCCGAAATGGCAGGAAACGCCCCAAAAATCCGATCCACGCCCCAATCACCCCCGGGTGATGGGGAAACAAAGGGGAATCCATCCCCAAGCCTCCTAGCATGCATCTATGCCCTTAGATCGGTCAGAAACCTCACGAAACGAGAGATCCGGCTCATACCCCAAAAACATAGATTTTCCTCAAAAAGCTCAAATAAGCCCGCTCGGCTCACCCCGACCTACAAAACTCACAGGAAAGGAAGTGCATGAGCTGGGGGTCCATCTCCCTACCTCCACCGAAGATTCTACGCGGCGCGGACGTCGCTTCGTGAAGAAAACGCCGCGAAACCCTCGACATTCCACGAACCCGCGGCCGAGCTTCAACGCGTCGCCGACCCTCGACCCTCGACCCTCGACCCGTTCCTCATTCCTCGCCTCCCGCCATCGCCGCCTCGCCCTCCTCCGCCACCATTGGCCACCCGGGGGAGAGGGGGAGAGAAAGAGATAAGAGAGGGTGAGAAAGAGAGAATGGGGAGAGAGAGAGGAAAAGTGGTTAATATATAGAAAAGCCCAAAACTTCCAAAAATTCAAAAAATTACGAAAAATTACCTCCGCGATCCTCGGGAGGAACACAACGCAGTGGTAACGTCTCGGAGTCGGAGAACGCCACGGTTCACCCTGCACAGAGTTCCGAAGGCACATCAGGGAAAAATACGTGTAAAGCACAAAATACACTCCGAGACCCACAAAAATGATCCGAAAAATATCCAAAAAAATCAGGGGCATTATAGCGCACACCGAGGGCTTCCACGAAGCCCGAATAAATTATCAGTTTGTGACTAGCATGCCCTCGCACTAAATAAACAAATAAACCCAATCAACCAGACTATTAATTTAGAATTAATCCTTTTTGAATTTTTAGTGCATCCACAAGTCTGGCACGCCTGGTGGGACTTGAACCACCCTTTATCTCTTCGCCAGGATTCAGGGCCTCCTGACCTCCTAATAAACGATGTTTACCTGCTTTGATGAATTGCAGGGTGCTGTCTTTGCCAGCCCTATGGGGAGAAAAGCTGGACTAGGCGAAATTGTCTTTGTGGCCTCGAAGATGCTACTCCGAGGCACCTACAACTTTCGGGAATCATGAAGGCCGCTGGAGAGAAAGAAAGAAAGAAGAAGGGAGGGGAAATCAACCCCTCATCCCTAAGAAGAAGAAAAGAAAGAAAAGAAGAAAAGAAAGAAACAAAAAAGAACAGAAAGAATTGGCAAGAGAGGGTTGTACGACCATATCAGTCAAGACCTGTGTTGAACAAAGATTATCACTATGGGATTGATGCGGTGGAGCGAACCACTCATCCCCTCCCTGAGGGGGTGAGCGCTCTCCTGTGTACCCACTTTAGTCTATTATATAAAAAAGAAGAGAAGAAAAGAAAGGACAAAAGGAAAAGTTGGCAAGCTTTGCCGACCAAGAGAACAAGAAGAAGGTCGGCATCCCGCCCGGCTCTAGGAAGGTCCAAGTCTGTGGTGCAATCCCTCGGCCCGTTCCACCTTCATGCTGCTCCTATCCGGCATAAGACGGCCCCTCGAGTGGATGTTCGAAGACCCAACAAGCCGCAACTGTAGCTTGATGAATTCTTGCCTGGTGCAGGGAATGCTTTATAGCAATGAGGCCAAGCACGGCCACGACTCTCGAAGAGAACACGCATCCACCCCTTCACAGCCCCCCCCCCCCAACGGGTCACTCCATGTGAAAAGGGGGGCAACAGTGCAATCAACCTTTGCGGGAAATTTCAATTTGCCTGAAGGCACTTGGCAGCGTATTCCCTTCCCGGGATCGCCAAAAAAAATAAATAAATAAACAACATGTCAATATACACCTAACGCGAGACAGGAACATGAAGATGGCCTCGCCTGGGGACTAACTATCAAAGTACAACGGCAGGGGGTCCTCCAGCCTCTGCCAATGCACCAAACACCCCAATGTGGTGAGGGAAAAAGGAATCAACCGAATACACTCACTTGGGATGTTTGCATGCCACTTCCCTTTTGAGGCACAACTTCTCATGAAAGGAAGCAAAGAATGGCCCGTCCAGGTGGCCGAAGATAAATAAGAAGATATTGGGGCCTCACGGCTGTCCCCCCTTACTACTGCTTGGCCGACATGACTCGCCATGAAAAAAAACCAAGCTAGCCGAAGTAAAAGACGCTCCATGAGCAGCTTCCCAAACATACACCCCACCCTGGATGCATCTGAGGCAGAAATTACACCTCGCCTGGGGGCATAGAAGTCATAAAGAATACACCCCGTCTGGGGGCACAGAAGTAAAGAAGCAGAATCCACCCCAACCTCAGGGCATAAGAAGCAAGAAGTTACACCCTGACCTAGAGGCACGTGAAGAAAAAACACATCCTGCCTCAGACGCACAGGAAGCCAGAAACACACCCCGTATAGGGGCATACGAAACAAAAGCTACGCCCTGGCCTAGGGGCACATGAAGAGAAATACACCCCGACTCAGGGGCACATGAAGAAACATACCCCATCATGAGGGCATAAGAAGTAAGAATACACCCCGGCTTGGGGGCACATAAAGAAAGAAACACACCCCACCTTGGGTGCACAAGAAATAAACATGCCCTAGTGTGGGGGGGTAGAAGAAGCAAGAAGTTACACCCCGCCTGGGGGCATAAGAAGCAAAGGATACACCTCGGCTTAGGGGCATTTGAAGAAGAAACATACCCCGCCACGGGGGCAAAGAAGCCATAAATAACACATCCCGGCTTAGGGACATTTGAAGAAGAAACATACCCCACCACGGGGGCATAGAAGCCATAAAGAATACACCCAGCCTAGGGGCACAGAAGCAAAGAGGCATACCCTCCCGACCTAGGGGGCAGACGAAGAAAAGCTACACCCCAGTCCGGGGGCATTAATGAGAAAAGAAGAGTGGAACAAGAAGAATAGTCATGAGGCGGACGTGGTCTTTGCACCCACCTCTTCACAATAAAAAAAAAAGAAGAAGAAGAGCAGAAAAGAAAGAAAAGTCATGAGGCAGATGTGGTCTTCAAACCCCCCTTTTCACACAAAGAAGAAGAGGAGAAAAGAAAGAGAAGTCATAAGGCAGATGTGGTCTTCGAACCCGCCTCTTCACACAAAAGAAGAAGAGAAGAAAGGAAAGAAGGCCTTGAGGCAGACGTGATCTTTTACCTTCGGCCTTCAGCCATCCAACAAATAGACCTCTCATATGGTCGACGTCACGACCTTTCGTTCAAGCCGACAGATGTTCCGCCATCGGGGCGTTAAACCGATAGAGGTTCTGCCATCGGGGCGTTAAATCGACAAACATTCAGCCATAGGGGCTTCAAGCCGACAGATGTTTAGCCATCGGGGCGTTAAACTGAAAGATATTCAGCCATCAGGGCTTCAACCGAAAAATATTCAGACATCGGGGCTTCAAGCCGATAAATATTCCACCATCGGGGCGTTAAACCGACAAACATTCAGCCATCGGGGCTTCAAGTCGACAAACATTCAGCCATCGGGGCTTCAAGCCGACAGATGTTCAGCCATCGAGGCTTCAAGTCGAAAGATGTTCAGCCATCGGGGCATTAAACCGACAGATGTTCAGCCATCGGGGCTTCAAGCTGACAAATATTCAGCCATAGGGACTTCAAACTGACAGATGTTCAGCCATCAGGGCTTCAGTCGATAAATGTCGAGCCAACAAGCAACTCCACCTTCAGCCTTTGGCCACCCAACAAAATCAAGAGACCTTTCCTGTAGTTGGCATCATGACCTTCCGTCTAGGCCGAGGCATCAACCCATTATCAGCATCATGAGCTTCCATCTATGCTGAGGCATCAACCCATTGTCAGCATCATGACTCCTTCGTCTAGGCTGTCACATAAACCCATAGTTGGTGGCACTCTTGCCGTCTGAGCCGACAAATATCTTACCTTCGGCCTTTGGGCCACCAAAAAAAGGAGAGACCCTTTCACTTTGGTTCGGATCCTTGCCCGGCCAGATAATTAAAGAATAGACCTTTCACTTTGGTTCGGATCCTTCCCAGGCTAGAGAATTAAAGAAGAGACCCTTTCACTTTGATTCAGATCCTTCCCCGGCCAGAGAATTAAAGAAGAGACTCTTTCACTTTGGTTTGGATCCTTCCCCGACCAGAGAATTAAAGAATAGACATTTCACTTTGGTTCAGATTCTTTCCCGGCCAGAGAATTAAAGAAAAGACCTTTCACTTTAGTTCGGATCCCTTCCCGGCCAGAGAATTAAAGAAGAGACCTTTCACTTTGGTTCGGATCCTTCCCCGTCCAGAGAATTAAAGAAGAGACCCTTTCTAATATGGCACAGCCCAAAGATGATGTTGGATGACTCAATGAACCTGGGACCTAGATCCGCAAGCATACATGGAATAACGCGGACTCACGCTAGCGGCTCACTCGCACGGCGCATACAATCTCAAGATGGTGACCGGGGGATGATGGCGAGGGTCCGGGGTGGGACCCGAACACTCTATAAGACCAAGCTAGCTTCGGCTGACCCCTAAGGGCCTGGGATTCCCAACTCCGTGGGCAGCCGGCATGCCAGGGCGTGGGGTTGGGTGGCACTCACTCACGGTCCGCGATGGACACACTAATAGTGGTGTTCGAGTCTGGGCTCTCGTCCCACCGTCCGACGAGCATTCAAGACGATACTAAACCAGCAAATAAGGTAACCAACCAAGGGGGTACCAGAAACTCACCTGACCGGTGTGAAAACACCAATCCCGATCGGAGACGTGGGCGAGCCGGGAAGCGTGGGCACGCACTGGCATGCTGCGTCGGTGATGCTTGACCTGGAAACAAGTTGGTTACAACACTACACCTCTCGCAGGAGGGGGGATCTAGGGGTGAGGGTTAAGTGGATTACAACCAAACACTACCTTCATGCAGGGAGGGGCTGTAAGCCGGCCAAGCGGGGAGGGGGAGTTAAGCTAGAAATCGATGTGCCATGATCCGCCGGTTCTGCCATCTTTTGGAACAGTCGGACCGACAGTTGAAGACGACGTCACCACGGGCTCTACTAAGCTCAGAAAAGGCTGCAACTGGTGCCAAAACTTTCTGACTTGACCCAGGGGGACGCCTGAATTTTCATGGAATTTTCTAACGATGTCACTGGCTGGGGTAGGGTCTGGAACAGGGCTGATCTGCTCTGGTTCTGGTAGCTCCTAGAGTGATGCCGCTGGAAGACAAGGGCGCCACAAATAGTCCTGTGCCATGATGGCGGCGAGACCAGAGCCGTTGCGATCATAGTCGAGTCTTCTTCGAGCCGGGACCAACGGGGCTATCGGCAGATGTCGGGGCTGATCGCGAAGACTGGAACAGTGGGGGGTGTCAGTTCAAGTATAGGGAAACTGACCTTGCACACCTTGGAAGAAAAATATGGAACTTTTGACTCCAAGGTCCAAAAATGGCTCTGCTTCTTGGAGATGACAGAGGACTTGAAGGGGGAGCCCTTAGCCAAGTGGTGCTCCAAGATTCCCAGAAATCTGATCGTGGGAGCCTCTGCAACCCTCTTCTGGATGTCTGCCTGGGAGGAACTGCACAGGTAGCTGAGATTTGCTCCTCCAGACAGCTCCAAGATCGGAAGACAGCGGGGCTGCCCTCGTTACGAAGCTGACTGGACGATGATTCCAACGGTATATGGTGCGCCTCCTGAAGCCTCACGATCACGCCGTGGCACTCTCTGCAAGCTGTTGGTTTTCTGCTACCTGCGACCAGAACCTGAACTGCTTGTGGAGGGGGGTTATGGAAGGGGAGGAAATGGGTGAGGGAAGGCAAGGGAGTGGGGGTTGATGGCTGGGGAAGAGGGAGGGACGTTGCTGGAGGTCTCTTGGGGCTGAGGGGCAGAGATGGGGGGGAAGCTGGACTGGGGTTGCAGGAGATGGGGGAGAGACTGGGTGTGCACAAGAGAGATGGGATACAATGGGGGAGGAGGGGTTTTGACAAGGAAAGGGGGGGGAGATGAGATTCAAATTTGAGTTGGGGATGGGAAAGGGAGTTAATGGGTGTCTAGGGAAGGGTGGGTTTGAAATTTAAATTTAAATTGGGGATGGGATGGGGAGTTAATGAAGGGCCTAGGGAAGAGTGGGGGTGTCTTGGGAAGAGGGAGGGGTGTCTTGGGAAGTGGGAATGGAGGGTGATACGAATTTGAATTAGTCTTGGGAGAGGTGATGGTGGGTAAAGAAGGGCCTAGGGAAGGGTGGGGGACGCCTTGGGAAGAGGGAAAGGTGTCTTGGGGAGTGGGAGTGGAGGGAGATACGAATTTGAATTAGTCTTGGGGGAGGTGATGGGGAGTAAAGACGGGCCTAGGGAAGGGTGAGGGATGTCTTGGGAAGAGGGAGGGGTGTCTTAGGTAGTGGGAATGGAGGAAAATACGAATTCGAATTAGTCTTGGGAGAGGTGATGGTGGGTAAAGAAGGGCCTAGGGAAGGGTGGGGGATGCCTTGGTAAGAGGGAAAGGTGCCTTGGGGAGTGGGAATGGAGGGAGATACGAATTCGAATTAGTCTTGGGAGAGGGGAGTAGAGAGAGAGAGAGGGAAGGATAGTCACACTCCTAGAGGGGAGGGAGGATTCACTCAAAGTGGATTTCAATTTCTCAAGCATCAAGTGTTACAAATGGGAGGGGGTTGGGTCCTATTTATAGGCACCTAACTCTCTACATGACGGAAATGCCCTTAGCATTTACAAAAAAGACCAAAGCTATCCTAAACAACCAACATGGGCCCAAACTAGGATACAAAAGCCAAATTAATACAAAATAAGGGAAATTGGACTCATGACCACATGACTCAATAAAGAAAATACATAAATAAGACTTCAAAGAAATGAAGATAACATGCGATCATCATAGCCGGTCCTCCTCAAAGTGATGCAGGCGATCTGAGCCAAACAGAGCGCTGTGAGATGCCCTCATCAAATCTCCCGGGGTAGGAGAACTCGACCCCGTCGAGTATGGGTCTGCCTGGCTGTGGTAGTGCTCCAAAATATCTGGGTCACGATGCAGCAGGTCCTCCCGGCTCACCCAAGTATCCTCTGTTGGGGGACGGTCCTTCCACCTCACCAGGTAGAGCTGGTACACCCTGTGCCTAGTAATGGTACTTTTCTCATCCAGTATTGCCTCTACTTGCTCACGTCGGCCTCTCAAGCTAGGAGGTAGAGTCCCACCGTGGGTGTCTCTCTCAAGGGAGGGTAAAGGCTCAAGCTCCTCACCGGGTCCCACCGCGGGGCCCTTGTAGGGTACCAGGTCTGCCACGTTAAAGGTAGGGTGTACCCCAAAACCCTCAGGTAGGTCCAGCTCATAAGCGTTACTACCAAGTCATCTCAGAACTCGAAAAGGTCCCGAACCCCGTGCCCTCAATTTGGAGGTGGGCCCCGGGAGGAGCCACTCCGTCCTTACCATCACCGAGTCTCCCAGTTGAAACTTGTAGTGGCGCCGTCGAGCATCTGCCTGCCTTTTGTAAGTCTCATTGCTTTTCCCTATATGCTTGCGGATGTCATCATGCAACTCTTTGATATATTGTGCAAAGGACTCAGCTGAGACTGACACTCTAGCATGTGGGAGAAGGGGAATAAGATCTGAAGGCTTTTTAGGCCTATAACCTTGCACGACCTCAAATGGGCTCTTGCCTATGGACCTATTGATAGAATCATTGTAGGCAAACTCGGTCTGAGGTAAGAGGAGATCCCAATTCCCGGGGTGGTCCCCGACTAGGCAATGGAGCAAGTTCCTAAGGATTCGGTTGACGACCTCTGTTTGGCCATCAGTTTGAGGGTGATAAGCAATGGACAATTTGAGAAGGGTTCCCATCAGATGCCAATGAGTTTTCCAAAAGTAACTAGTGAATTGTACATCCAGGTCGGACACAATGGTCTTAGTTAATCCATGGAGTCGGACTATCTCATCAAAGAATAAACGGGTGACCCTAGAAGCATCCGAAATCTTGGAGCATGGGATAAAGTGGGCCATCTTAGATAACCTATCAACAACTACAAAGATGGAATCATATTTACGGAAGGTCCTAGGCAGGCCAAGGATAAAGTCCATGCTCAAGTCCTCCCAAGGTCGGTCCGGGATAGGAAGGGGTGTGTAAAGCCCAATGTTTTGCCTCACTTGCTTGGCCAAGGCACAAATGCGACACTGTCCCACAATGTTGGCCACATCCTTCTTGAGACTAATCTAATAAAATTGCCTCTCAACTAGCTCTATGGTCTTTTGGACCCCAAAGTGACCAGCTAGGCCACCACTGTGTAATTCCCAAACTAAGAAGTCCCGAAGTGAAGTCCGTGATATGCATAGCCTAGCTCCCTTGAAAAGATACCCCTCTTGGAGTATGAATCCCTCATGTTCTATGTGGGGTTGAGTGGAGAGGGTTCTATAGTGAGTCCCAAAGTCGGGGCAATTTGGATATTCCCCTTTGATTCTCTCAAATCCCGTGACTTCCACCTGGACAGTGGAAAGTAAGGCTACCCGCCTGCTCAGCGCATCGGCGGTGCGATTCTCACTACCAATCTTGTACTTGAGGAAAAAGGTATAGGCCTGAATGTATTCTACCCAATGGACATGATGGGCATTGAGCTTTTGTTGGGTGTTGAGGTACTTCAAGGTCTCGTGGTCCGAGAAGATCATAAACTCCTTGGGTAGGAGATAGTGCCTCCAATGCCGAAGGGATTGAACCACGGCATAAAGCTCTTTGTCATATGTGGAGTACCTAGTCCTAGCCTCACAAAGTTTCTCACTAAAATAGGCTACTGGGTGACCCTCTTGGCTAAGAATTCCTCCAATCCCTACCCCGGATGCATCACAAGTGACCTCGAAGACTTTAGAGAAGTCGGGTAAGCAAAGGATCGGAGCTTGGGTCATCTTTTCCTTGAGCTCTAGGAATGCTTTGGAGGCTGCCCTAGTCCAAACAAAGGTGCCCTTCTTGAGGCAATCCGTGATTGGAGCGGTGATAGTGCTAAACCCACGAATGAATCTCCTATATAAGGTGGCTAGCCCATGAAAGCTTCGGGCCTCGTGGAGGGTCTTGGGTTTGGGCCACTAAAGAATGGCTTGGACCTTCTCGGGGTCCATGGATACTCCTTGGGCTGAGACAATAAATCCTAGGAAGGCTAGTTGGTTGGTCAAGAAGTGACACTTCCCGGGGTTGGCAAAGAGGCTCTCCTTCCTAAGAACGGTGCATACTGCTTGAGGTGATCGAGGTGGGCTTCCTTGGACTGGCTATATATGAGAATGTCATCGAAGTAGACGACAAGGAAGATGCCAATGAAGGGCCGGAGGACCTCGGTCATGAGGCGCATGAAGGTACTTGGTGCATTGGAAAGGCCAAAGGGCATGACAAGCCATTCGTAGAGACCGTCCTTGGTTTTAAAGGCAGTCTTCCACTCGTCCCCGGGCCTAATGCGAACTTGGTGATAGCCACTCTTGAGGTCAATCTTGGAGAAGATGGTGGCTCCGGCAAGCATGTCTAGCATGTCATGTAGCCGAGGGATGGGAAACCTATACTTGACCGTTATCTTGTTGATGGCCCGGCTATCCACACACATGAGCCAAGTTCCATCCTTTTTGGGTGTGAGAAGAGCCGGGACGGCACATGGGCTTTTGCTAATGCGGAGGAAGCCCTTCTTGATGAGCTCCTCAATTTGCCTCCTAAGTTCAGCATGCTCGGTGGGGTTGAGACGGTAGTGGGAGAGGTTGGGTAAGGTAGCTCCAGGCACAAAGTCGATGTCATGTTGCACATCACGCATGGGTGGTAGCTTCTCCGGGAGCTCATCGGGGAACACATCATGAAAGTCCTCAAGGAGTTGTTGGATTTCTATTAGGTGTGGGTCGGTTGGGGTGGATTCCCCAAGACAAATGACAATGGCACACACTTGTCCTCCTTGGTTGACTTCTTCCTCAAGTTCTTACCTAGTGATGAGGTGAATGCTCCTATGGTCAAGCTAGGACTTGATGGTGTGGTGCTTGGAATAGAGGGAGGGGTAGGGGATCCCTCCAGAGAAGGAGGTGTCTTCTTGGGGAGGGAGCGGGGTGGTGAAGGGTTGAGTTGGATCCTTTTCCCCTCATGGGTGAAAATGCAAGTGTTCGTCCTTCCAAGGAAGGTGGCATCTACATCATAGATCTAAGGCCGCCCTAGGAGGATGCTCCCTACTTCCATTAGCAGAATGTCACACCAAACTTGGCCTTGGTAGGATTGAAAAGTGATGGGGACAAGGCAACAAGTGCTGATGGGTACGGATGTGGCATCGATCCAAGCTACCCGATAAGGTTTCTAGTGTGGGGAAATGGTAAGACCTAGAAGCTTGACGGTGTCGGGGGACACCACATTCACACTACTCCCATTATCCAAGATGACTTTCCTAGCATGGCCCCCTATCCGGATGTAGGTATGGAAGATGTTGTTTCTTCTCCAATCATGTTCCTGGGCTTAAGTGAGGGTGCACCTAACCACTCCAAGGTTAGGGTCGGTGGATGGAGGGGGTTGTTCTTGATTGGTCTCATTGTAGTGGGTTTCATACTCCACCTCCCAATCGGGAGAGGCCTCAAAAACCTCAACCTCTTCTTCAATTCCAACTTTGGGTAGGAGATTAGCCTCCTCAATGAGCAAGCTAGATGCTCCCTTGGAGGGGCATTGATTGGCGAAGTGTCCATACCCAAGGCACCTAAAGCATTGTTGCACACTTTGGTGGTTGGGGTTGGCCCTAGTGTGAGGCGGGGTGGGTCCCGGATTGGGTCTATTGCGAGTAGGGTTGGGAGGACCACTTGTGGGGCGATGGGGAAGGGTGCCACTAGGAGGGGCTGCCCGGGTGGGTGGAGCTCCCATGGGGTTGGGAAGGAGACCTCGTTGAGGAGGTAGGGTGTTGGTCCGAGGTGCCAAGGATTTGAGGTCCATCTCCCGAGGGGGAACCATTCGGGTATATCGAGAGAATTTCTCGGCATCCCGGGCTATTTGGTAGGCTTGCTCTAGGGTGGTCACTTGACGCATGAAGAGCTCCTTCTTTATGTGGAATTGAAGCCCATTTCTAAAGCAGGACAGTGTGACCGCGAGATCCTCTTGAACTCCACACTTAAGAAGGTAGTAATCAAATTTTTCAATGTACTCCATCACGGTCTTCCCTTCTTGGGTTTGGGCTTGCCACTCATCTAGGATGTTTTGATGGTAGGAGGGGGGACATATTTGAGTTTGAGTTGTTCTTTCATGACACCCCATGTGGTGATGGGAGGTTCCCTCCTATCCTCAATCTCTCAACGTTCAACCAATGGGACTTGGCTAACTTGGTAAGTTGCATTTTGGCAAGTTGGACTTTCCTATCCTCGGTCATGGGGTATCAATCAAAATATTGGTCCATAGCCGCCTCCCGATCTAAGTAGATGCTCGGGTGATGGGACCCATCAAAGGCGGGGGCATCAACTTTCACAAGCCTTACATCCGGATTATCACGGGGGGGTCTATCATCTCTCCTTAGGGGTGGGTCCCTTTTCGGCTCGAGTGGGTGGTCATGGTTGAGCTCTCCTATGACTGGTCCCTCATGTGGAGGAGGTACCTGTAGACACGCCAAAATTGACGTTACTGTGAGTACATCTCATATTACCTTGTAATGTCCCATTTGACCCTCAAATCAGCTTATTTGAGTGGTTTTCTCACTTTTCATGGATTGCCCCTGATTTC
Organism: Amorphophallus konjac; assembly: GCA_022559845.1. Classification (NCBI taxonomy): domain Eukaryota; kingdom Viridiplantae; phylum Streptophyta; class Magnoliopsida; order Alismatales; family Araceae; genus Amorphophallus; species Amorphophallus konjac. The sequence continues at coordinate 63,658,099 of CM040118.1, read as the reverse complement.
TCCTATTTTTCCCAATTTACCTCCCTTTTCCTTTTTTTTTTTTGGTTTTTTTGGGCATTTATCTCTATTTTATTAATTCACGCCCTCATCAGGGGCGTGTTTTTGTTAAAACACGCCCTTGTCTAGGGCGTGTCTTTCCCATTTTATCTATTTCTCCCCATTTTTATTTTCTGGAATTTTCTGAATTTACGACCTGGGTAAGGGCGTTTTTTTATTAAGACATGACTTAATCTAGGGCGTTTCTTAAAGAAAGGACGACCTCACCTGAGGGCGTTAATTCTTTTGGTTTTGACGGACTTCCCCATTTGAGCTCTTGAAATTAACGCCCTTCCCTGGGGCGCGTTTTTGAAAAAGTGGCTTTGATTAAGGCGTGTTTTACATTTTTCAAATATGGGGAGTTTTTATTTCTAAATTTGGTTTTTTGAGAAACGCCTTTGTGCAGGGCGTGTTTTTGAGAAACGCCCTCCGGTCAAGTCGTCAATTCATTAATTGACGCCCTTACCTAAGGCGTTTTTCACCTTCTGGCTTCGCCGCCCTTTCCCCAGAGAGTCCTTGCTTCGATTGATGCCTACTTGATTTGGGCTCTTGCCCATTCTTATCCTTTCCCCAGTTGGGACTCTTGCCTTGCTTATCCTTTGATCAATCCTATAAGGGGTTGATCCCCCTTATCTTTTTTTTGGGCTTCTTCTTCGGTTCCGATTTTTCTTATTCTCCGCTGACGTTTTTTCTTTCTTCTTTTATTCTTCTTCTATCTTCTTCTTTGCCCCCGGTTGTTCTTTCTTTTTTTTTGGATTCTCCTTCTTTTCTCTTCTTCTGTATTCTTCCTCCCCTCTTCTTCTATTTTTTTTTTCCCTTTCTTCTTCTGTCTTCTCTTTCTTCTGTTTTTTTTTTTTTTTACAGGAATCGAAAGTTGCTCTGGCATAGGAGAAGTCTTCATGCATCCTCAGATCTCCATATTTTGAGGCTTTTCCCCATCGAGCATCAAGCCAAAGGAGCCACAAACAAGATTTTTCTATCTTATCTCCCCTTATTTGTATTTTTCATTAGTTCATGCATGCATCATGTTTCATTATTATTATATTGATTTTTCTCAACCATCATATTGAGATCTCCCCATAGTGCAACTCTTGCACTCTTTCCCCTTAATTTTTATTCTTATTTCATGCATTCATTCATCTCCCACACCCTTTTTGCATAGGGGTTTAAGGGCAACCACCCTTAAGGTGTGTTCTTCACCATGATTTCATGCTCATCTTTATTTAGGATTTGATGCTACACTCACCACATATCTAATGTAATTTCTTTATTGGTGTTTGTCTTTTTTTGCAAGGGTAATAAAAGCAAGAACTCTCTTCATCGGCCGGCCGATTAGAAGAGAAAGGAGCACTCACATCCCCGCACTTTCAAGGTATTCTTCGCGATCTCTCCCCTTCATTAATTGTTATATCTTTTGAGACCCTCGTGTCTCTGGCGATCACAACCTCCTATTAGCACCTCGTGCTATTTTATTGCTTTCATCATGTCTATTGTTTTTTTATATTTAAAAGTGGATTTTTAAATAGATCTACAAATTGGCGATCACGGTGGGACACTTTGTGTTCTTCCTTTATTACCCCTTTCCCCTTAGGCACCCGCGTGTGCCGTCTCCCTTATTGCACCCTCGGTGCATCTCCCTTTTGTGCCCCTCGGGCACCCTCCATTGTTTTTTACCCTTCCCTAAGTGATTTGCCATTTTGTTGTCTCTTCCTGAGAATCTCCACCTATTTAAAATTCTTGATGAGCATGCTTATTCTAGTGATTGCCATGATGTTGTGATTGAGTGTTATTACTGCTGGCCGTGAAGTTTTTCTGGAGAAAGTGAAGTCACGCCCCTGGAAGAGGCATTTTTTTTGATTTAACGCCCTAACCTAGGGCGTCTTATTCATATTTCACGCCCTCTGACAGGGCGTTTTCGAGCATATTTGAGGGTTTTCCTGCTTTATATTGCTGCCTGTGAACTCACGCCATGCTCCAGGGCGTCTTTTATTTGATTAGCGCCCCACATCAGGGCGTGTCTTTTTGATTTGACGCCCGCTGGACAGGGCATCCTTTTATTGATAGCGCCTCACCATAAGGCGCGTTTTACTCTGCTCTTGTTAGTAGCGCCCCCGGCCTGGGCGTGTTTTTACTGTGGGTTTCCAGAACCCTTCCCCGCTGTGGTTTTTCATGCTACTTCATGCTTGTCTTTGTTGATTGATTGATTATTGTGGTTGGCCTACTTACCCTGTTGCATTCTTTGCATTGGTTTGGGAGCCCCCCTCCTCTTCATTAGGATCCACACACCCTCTTGGAATCGGGACGACCCTCCATTGAGCATTCCGTCTCTTTGGACCGGAGATCCCTTTTCCAAGCCTCCATAAGCCCCCGCACCCGTGGATTCCCTCACGGACGCCGGGCAGGTTGTACCCTTTTGAAGTCCCGGGATTAGTTGGCCTAAACGTGGTGAGAGAGTGTTCCTAGTTGGCATTGGAGTTAAATCATATTGAAACTAGGATCCTCCCTTGTGTGAATCCTTCCAAACTTTATTAAAATTCATTAATTCACCAAGGTTCAAACATAAGAAATCAAGGTAACCATTCCAACTTGTGTGATTCTTTGCAAATTGTTTGCACATTAAACTGATTGCATAATGGCTTACTTTGATAAACAAAACAACATGTTTAATTCAATTCATGAGGATGATCAACCTAGCACATCTTATAATCCTCAAATTCAACATGTTCATCAAAATCCTCACCATTCTTTCAAAGGACCACGTCCTTATTTTCATGGTCATACCCAACCCATGGGCAATGTCCATTCTCATGGTCCACCTACTCAATTTCAGGCCATTACTCCCTCGGGACCGTCTCCTCCCAATGACGAGAAGGTCTCTCGAATCATCCATGCATTAGATCATCTTACCCCTCAACAGATCCAAGCCCTTAAGGCTGCCGTTGAGGGTACATCTCATGCATCTCTCCCTCTTTCCAATTCTATACGGGTGGCCCATCACCTACCTCCTTCCAATTCTATTCGGGTGACCCATCACCCATCTCTCTCCAATTCTACACGGGTGGCCCATCACCCACCTCCTCCTTCCAATCATATTCGGGTAGCCCATTACCCATCTCCCCCTATTCATTCTACTCGGGTGGTCCGACACCCGCCTCCTTCTATTCCTCCTCCCTCACGGCCCCGAGGCCCATTTATTCATTGCAATCCGGCCCTTCCGGGTTCTTTTACGGGTCATACCGTCAACTCCCCTCCACGGCCTTTTTATGCGGCCCCTCCTCCTTCAAGGCCCTGCCAGCCCTCTATTGTTCAAGTCACACCCCTCCAACAATCTCTTTTTGATAAGATTACTTCCATGGAGGAACAATTAAAGAGGGTCACGGTTCCTCCTACTCCGGTCAATCCTCTCTATGCGGCTTTGGATGACATTACAAGAATGGAGAGAGAATGGAAGGATAGGATGGACGACTACGGCATTGATATTCCAAGCGAGCAAGAACCGGCAATTGAAGAATCCGAGCCGGTGTATGATGATGAAGCTCCGCAGGCACCCCTTTCGAGTTTCCTTAACTTTCCACTTCCCCCACTTTCATTCGATGAACCCCTCGCTCAGGATGAAGCCACCATCCCCGATCCAACCCCTATTTCCGAGACTTCTTGGTGTTACGACGATGGGTCGATACTCCAATCACCCACGCCGACGCATCTTGAGTTTTTCACCACTCCAAACACCGCTCGCCCCATTCGGCATTTCCTACGCACCAAACCTTTACCCATTAACCCTCCACCCATTACACCTCCTCCAGTTACACCATTAACCTCCGCAACACTAGCCTCCCCCAAGCCTTCCACTATTAAACCACCACCCATTAAGCCATCTACCTCCACACCATCGGCCTCCATTGAACCCACCATTAAACCTTCCCCAATTAACATCCCACCACTTCAACCCTCCATTACCCCTTTAACCTCAAAACCCTCCACTATGCCTATAATACCTATTCCACCACATAACCCTTCACCTTTACCCGTGGCTAATCCTGAGCAGGATTCACCCTTTGTTGCACTCGAGCTAACCCCGACCGCTTGCAAGCAAAGGGAGAAACTCGATGTGTTTGAACCTCCGCCTCCACTTACGCCAACACCTTCCATTATAACTCCACCATTCATGGAGCCTTCCGCCTCCGCTTCACCTCCCCTTACTACTCGGAATGGGGGGCCTTCTGCAAGCACAGGTGCTGAAGATAGTCAAGAGCCGGGCAGCAAGGATTTGGCCGTGCCATTCAAGATTCAAGAATTCATTTGCCGGATGACAATCCGGGTTATTGTGCCAAGCACGGTCGAAGAAGCCAAGTCGACGCCATGCCGGGCGTTGATGCCGTCTAAGGGCCGGGCAGGGCACCCCTTGTTCCAATTTTCGAATTCCGAATTCATTATTCCTTACAAGGGGCGAATGCCCATTTTATTCAACATCCCATATTCATCACCATCAATGGGCATGGCGATGCTTCATGTTCCAACTCTACGACTCCCTCACCTTATTGATCTTCGCTTTCCAAGGGGGTGGTCATTTATTGAAGCTTCCTTTATTGGGCCAATTGGTCGTACATGTTCACTGCCGTGGAGGGGCAATTGTCTTAAGGGGTCGTCCCCTATTTCTTCCACTCTTGTTCATTCAACTTCATCCATATCCATTTCAATCACCTTTTCTTCATGGGCCACTCCAAGGGAAAAGAGGAGGATCTCACCTTCTCACTCTTCACATTCTTCATCTTCTTCGAATTTCATGCATTTTTTATTCATTCATTCATTCCACTCTTTGCATTCATTGCATCCATCATTTTGCATACATTTGCACCTCCTGCTTCCCGGGTTTCCAAACCCGTATCTTCCCCGCCTTCCGGCACCTCCGGATATTCCGCATTTCCCATCTTATTCATATTCATCCTTTTATCCACTCCCCTTGGGGCATTGCGTCCCCCTTCCTGCCATTTCCCTGGAACCTCCAGGAATTTTATCCCTCCTCTTTGGGCATCTCGCCCTTTCTGATTCTATTCCTCCGGAACCTCCGGACTTTCTCCCAGGGCATCGCGCCCCTTTCCACCTTATTCCTCCGGAACCTCCGGACTTTCTCCCAGGGCATCGCGCCCCTTTCCACCTTATTCCTCCGGAACCTCCGGACTTTCCCCTCGGGCATCGCGCCCCTTTCCACCTTCTCCTTCCTGGTTTCACTCCTCCGGAACCTCCGGATTCTCTCCATCTTTTCCTCGGGCATCGCGCCCCTTTCCATTTGCTTCCTTCGAAACCTCCGGATTCTCCGACTTATTCTCTCCATCATCTCCCAGGGCATCGCGACCCTCCTGATTTCATTCCTCCGGAACCTCCGGACCTTCTATATTTCTTTCGATTCATCTTCTTGATCCTCCGGGACTTCATATCTTTTATTCTCTTCTTCCTGTTCCGTCACCTTTTTCATCATCTTTTTCCCTATTTCTCCCCAGGGCATCGCGTCCCTTCTTTTGTCATCCCTCCGGAGCCTCCGGATGATTCCTCTTATCAGGATTCTCCTCCACCGCCTCCGGACCCTCTAGATCCGCCTCTTTCTATCTACCAATTTCTCCTTCTGATTCCTCCTAATTCTGGGTCTGACCCAACTTCTTCCACATCCACTGCCTTGGGCATCTGCCCTTTCTCCCACTGCTTCCGAGGCTTTAGTCCTCACCCCTCTTCTTGATTTTCCGCTTCTTCTGTAGACTGTTCCATGTGATCAGGGTCTCCGCACCTTAGTGAGGGAGTTCTAGCCCTCGCCTCTCTTCCTTTTCTCCTTATTTCGTCTGAGTCTGGTCTGGGCACCATTCTGTCTTGTTAAGCCACTTTCAATCCTTTGCTGCCAATCTTTTTTCTGCAAAAGAGGACAAATCCCATGATGATCACCTCCAGCAGCAGCTGCTTCTATGAAGGTTGCAAGGTAATATACTGGCGTAAGTTTGCATTTGCATGATATCATTGCCTCCTTACTTCACGCGTGATTTTCAAAATAAAGTGCTTCTTAACAAGACTAAGAGTTGTGTTTTAGACCTTTATCTTAGGCTTTTGTTTAATTACATCATTTTCAAAAAGAGTCTTTAGACTTGCTTTCGCAGCACTTTGGTTGATAAAGAACCCGCGCTGGGAATTCAACATTCTCTCCCCGCTTGTTAAGAGCACCCTTAGCCGGGCACCGCACACACTTCACGGCATCCTTAGCCGGCTCCTTTGTTTAAACATCGTTGCTACCTTGGCCATGCCATGAGTTTCCGAAAGTCTTTTCTCTTCTTTACTCGGCCACGTGCAGGGGCAAGAGGTTGACGGATGAGATGACCAACCTTGGTAATCCCCAATACGAGAGGAGTTTCAAATAGGGGCAGTCTTGACCCAAAATCAGTATGAGTTTTCATGATATGCATTTCGCCACAAAGGGTAATTAAGGATCAAGTCAGAATTTCAATAAATTCAAAATTATGAATTATGGCATGACAAGAGTGGCAAAGTCCCCGCAGGGAAAACCCTGGTCGTATGCATGTCATGGGTCTAAAAATCAAAGGCATAAAGCTCCGGCGCAACAGACTACCTCTTTGAGGGTTAACACCTTGGAAGGAATTCAAGTCCTGATGTCTCCCATCCTGCATAAAGCTTATCTCTAATTATTCTTCTCTTCTCCCTCCAAGACTGAATGTTTCTCGGGTATGGCCTTGGTAGGGGCACCGTTGATCAAAGACGGTCGGTTATAGGGCGCCACCTTACAATGCACGTCCAGCTTTGGGCAAGTTTTAGCGAAAAGGGAAGGAACGAGGACCCCTAACCAGTGGTTTAAAACACCCTTTGATGCTGCTTTAGCAATGTCTAACCAAAATCAAACAAAAAATTGAATATTTCTTGTCCAAACTCCATAAAAATTTGAATATTTCTTTTCCCAAAATCCAAAAAAAATTGAAATATTTTCCAAAAATCTCCATAAAAATTCAAATATTTCCAAAACCCACAAAAATTTGCATATTGATCAAAACTCATAAAAATTTGTATATTTCAAAACTCCAAAAAGATTGCATTATATTTTCTGATGGTGTTTTGCAGGAACAGCTTTGCAAGGACCAAGAACACGGGATGAGTCCTATCTCCACTCATTGCTATCAATCTATTGATTCCTCCCGATATTCTCATGACATGCCACCTTGGGCATTTTGGTTATCATCTCCTCATATCTTTTTTGGTTATATCTCCTGATTATCATTCTGATTATTCATCTCCAGATCTTTCAATCAACTCCTGCTGATTTCTCTTGGTCAATTTTGCCACTGGGCATTATCATTTTGATCATTCATCTCCAAATCTTGATTAGCCAGATTGTCTCCTCATGATAAAACAACAAATAATGACGATTTGCAATACCATGATTTGACTTATGCTATTCATGCCATATACATGCTATGATTGATGCTTTGATGATTGTTATGATTAAATGCCTTATTCATTGCTTGTTATATCTTGGCTAATGAATTTTTGAGCGCAAGAAGAGGCTCTTGGTCCCGCCGACTGGGCATCATCATCAAAGTCCCGCGGTGACGGCAGCTCATCTCTCAGTTCCCCCATACTTATTGCTCCACCATCTCTCCATGTATGCATTCTACTATATGTTACATATGTTACTAGATTATATCAAGGACCTTGTGGCTTTGGTAAATCTGGGATTTGAGTTCCCCTTCATTAAAAACAATGATGATTCCAGAGAAGTCTTAGTCACACGGATAGGCCGTTGAGCCGTCCAAGACTGGGGACGATGGTTCCCTTTTTACGAGTTGGTGCGTGGATAAACAGGCTTCGGCTTAGTATCAACTCGCAGAATTGGTTTCTTGACCCAGTCTGGGCAGTTTAACAATATTATCCTTGATTATATTATATTTTCATTTGTTATTTTCCCTTTAGCCCAGCATGCATTCATGTAGGAATTTGAAACAATTGTTGAAAAATCATTCTGATAAGCTGTTTTTGTGGGTCAAATTGATCTTGATCTTCAATGTGAGATATTCCATGCCGAATTGAGTCCTCAGTTCGTTTTGTCGCTGTTTTGGGTCATTTTCTCGAAAGCTCCTTGTTTGGATTTCTATCATCTTATTTTAATCCTTTTCCCTTTGATCCACCTTGGCTGCAGCACGTCCACTGGCTGGTAACCGCTCCCCAATAGTGAAACCTTCAGGTTTGTGACCTGGGGTACTTCCACCGCGTTGGAAGTTGATCATTTATTTTATCTCCTTCGTGCACTGCGTGCACACTCCCCGTTTTATCCGAACATCGTTGGTTTCATTGAATTTCCCGGGATTGCTTCATCTCGAGCTTTTGATTTCATTCTCATCAAGTGATGTTGATTGCGTGTCTCATCACACCTTGGTATCTACTTTTCAGTTTGCTACGCTCCCTTGCAAAGCAGACGCCAAGGCGGGGCAGCTGTAGACACGCCAAAATTGACGTTACTGTGAGTACATCTCATATTGCCTTGTAATGTCCCATTTGACCCTCAAATCAACTTATTTGAGTGGTTTTCTCACTTTTCATGGATTGCCCCTGATTTCTCCTATTTTTCCCAATTTACCTCCCTTTTCCTTTTTTTTTTTTGATTTTTTTGGGCATTTATCTCTATTTTATTAATTCACGCCCTCATCAGGGGCGTGTTTTTGTTAAAACACGCCCTTGTCTAGGGCGTGTCTTTCCCATTTTATCTATTTCTCCCCATTTTTATTTTCTGGAATTTTCTGAATTTACGACCTGGGTAAGGGCGTTTTTTTATTAAGACATGACTTAATCTAGGGCGTTTCTTAAAGAAAGGACGACCTCACCTGAGGGCGTTAATTCTTTTGGTTTTGACGGACTTCCCCATTTGAGCTCTTGAAATTAACGCCCTTCCCTGGGGCGCGTTTTTGAAAAAGTGGCTTTGATTAAGGCGTGTTTTACATTTTTCAAATATGGGGAGTTTTTATTTCTAAATTTGGTTTTTTGAGAAACGCCTTTGTGCAGGGCGTGTTTTTGAGAAACGCCCTCCGGTCAAGTCGTCAATTCATTAATTGACGCCCTTACCTAAGGCGTTTTTCACCTTCTGGCTTCGCCGCCCTTTCCCCAGAGAGTCCTTGCTTCGATTGATGCCTACTTGATTTGGGCTCTTGCCCATTCTTATCCTTTCCCCAGTTGGGACTCTTGCCTTGCTTATCCTTTGATCAATCCTATAAGGGGTTGATCCCCCTTATCTTTTTTTTGGGCTTCTTCTTCGGTTCCGATTTTTCTTATTCTCCGCTGACGTTTTTTCTTTCTTCTTTTATTCTTCTTCTATCTTCTTCTTTGCCCCCGGTTGTTCTTTCTTTTTTTTTGGATTCTCCTTCTTTTCTCTTCTTCTGTATTCTTCCTCCCCTCTTCTTCTATTTTTTTTTTCCCTTTCTTCTTCTGTCTTCTCTTTCTTCTGTTTTTTTTTTTTTTTACAGGAATCGAAAGTTGCTCTGGCATAGGAGAAGTCTTCATGCATCCTCAGATCTCCATATTTTGAGGCTTTTCCCCATCGAGCATCAAGCCAAAGGAGCCACAAACAAGATTTTTCTATCTTATCTCCCCTTATTTGTATTTTTCATTAGTTCATGCATGCATCATGTTTCATTATTATTATATTGATTTTTCTCAACCATCATATTGAGATCTCCCCATAGTGCAACTCTTGCACTCTTTCCCCTTAATTTTTATTCTTATTTCATGCATTCATTCATCTCCCACACCCTTTTTGCATAGGGGTTTAAGGGCAACCACCCTTAAGGTGTGTTCTTCACCATGATTTCATGCTCATCTTTATTTAGGATTTGATGCTACACTCACCACATATCTAATGTAATTTCTTTATTGGTGTTTGTCTTTTTTTGCAAGGGTAATAAAAGCAAGAACTCTCTTCATCGGCCGGCCGATTAGAAGAGAAAGGAGCACTCACATCCCCGCACTTTCAAGGTATTCTTCGCGATCTCTCCCCTTCATTAATTGTTATATCTTTTGAGACCCTCGTGTCTCTGGCGATCACAACCTCCTATTAGCACCTCGTGCTATTTTATTGCTTTCATCATGTCTATTGCTTTTTATATTTAAAAGTGTGGATTTTAATCCGAATCTACAGTACCCTTCTATCATCCACCCTTGGGGCGGGCCTATTTTCCTCAAGTTGCTCAAGTCGGGCTATTATGTCATCAAGCCGCCCTAAGACATTGGTCATACCCTCCACAAGGAACCTAATGTGATCGGGGAGCTCATGCTCATTGGGGGCAGGGTTCCCTTGGGGATTGGGATTCATTGGGAAATTGGAGGAGGATGGAATGGATTGATAAGGGGTTCCGCTACGGGTGGACATGCAATGTTGGGTGGGCTATGCACGGGTGTGCGTGTGCACCTAAGAGTGACCTAGTGTGAAGACGCCCCAAGACTAGACTTGTGAGAACACGCCTATAACCGCTCTGATGCCACTTGATGTGGCACAGCCCAAAGATAATGTTGGATGACTCAATGAACCTGGGACCTAGATCCGCAAGCATACATGGAATAACACAGACTCACGCTAGCGGCTCACTCGCACGGCGCATACAATCTCAAGATGGTGACCGGGGGATGATGGCGAGGGTCCGGGGTGGGACCCGAATGCTCTAGAAGACCTAGCTGGCTTAGGCTGACCCCTAAGGGCCTGGGATTCCCAACTCCGTGGGCAGCCGGCACACTGGGGCGTGGGGTTGGGTGGCACTCACTCACGGTCCGCGGTGGGCACACTAATAGTGGTGTGTGAGTCTGGGCTCTCATCTCACCGTCCGACGAGCATTCAAGACGATACTAAACCAGCAAATAAGGTAACCAGCCAAGGGGGTACCAGACGCTCACCTGACCGGTGTGAAAACACCAATCCCAATAGGAGACGTGGGCGAGCTGGGAAGCATGGGCACGCGCCGGCACGCTGCGTCGATGATGCTTGACCATAAAATAAGTTGGTTACAACACTACACCTCTTGCAGGAGGGGGGATCTCGGGGTGGGGGTTAAGTGGATTACAACCAAACACTACCTCCATGCAAGGAGGGGCTGTAAGCCGGCCAGGTGGGGAGGGGGAGTTAAGCTAGAAACCGATGTGCCGTGATCCGTCGGTTCTGCCAGCTTCTGGAACAGCCGGACCAATAGTTGAAGACGACGCCACCACATGCTCTGTTGAGCTCAGAAAAGGCTGCAACTAGTGCCAAAACTTTCTGACTTGACCCAAGAGGACGTCTGAATTTTCATGGAATTTCTTGACGATGTCGCTGGCTGGGGCAGGGTCTGGAACATGGCTGATCTGCTCTGGTTCTGGTAGCTCCCAGAGTGATGCTGCTAGAAGACAAGGGCGCCACGAACAGTCCCGTGCTCTGATGGCGGCGAGACCAGAGCCGTTGCGATTGTAGTCGAGTCTTCTTCGAGCCGAGACCAACGGGGCCATCGGAAGATGTCGGGACTGATCGCGAAGACCAGAATAGTGGGGGGGTGTCGGTTCTGGCTCAGGGAAACTGACCGTGCGCACATTGGAAGAAAAGTATGGAACTTTTGACTCCAAGGTCCAAAAATGTCTCTGCTTCTTGGAGATGACAGAGGACTTGAAGGGGAACCCTCAGACAAGTGGTGCTCCAAGATTCCCAGAAATCCGATCGTGGGAGCCTCTGCAACCCTCTTCTGGTTGTCTGCCTGGGAGGAACTGCACAGGTAGCCTAGATTTGCTCCTCCGGACAGCTCCAAGATCGGAAGACGGCGGGGCAACCCTCGTTACGAAGCTGACTGGACGACAATTCCAATGGTATATGGTGCGCCTTCTGAAGCCTCACGATGACGCCGTGGCACTCTCTGCAAGCTGCTGATTTTCTGCTACCTGTGACCCGAACCTGAACTACTTATGGAGGGGGGGTAATAGAAGGGGAGGAAATGGGTGAGGGAAGGCAAGGGAGTGGGGGTTGATGGCTGGGGAAGAGGGAGGGATGTTGCTGGAGGTCTCTTGGGGCTGAGGCGCAGAGATAGGGGGGAGATGGACTGGGGTTGCAGGAGATGGGGGAGGGACTGGGTGTGCACAAGAGATAGGGGGTACAATGGGGGAGGAGGGGTTTTGACAAGGACGGGGGGGAAGATGAGATTCAAATTTGAGTTGGGGATGGGAAAGGGAGTTAATGGGTGTCTAGGGAAGGGTGGGTTTGAAATTTAAATTTTAGATTGGGGATGGGATGGGGAGTTAATGAAGGGCCTAGGGACGAGTGGGGAATGTCTTGGGAAGATGGAGGGGTGTCTTGGGAAGTGGGAATGGAGGGAGATACGAATTTGAATTAGTCTTGGGAGAGGTGATGGTTGGTAAAGAAGGGCCTAGGGAAGGGTGGGGGATGCCTTGGGAAGAGGGAAAGGTGTCTTGGGGAGTGGGAGTGGAGGGAGATACGAATTTGAATTAGTATTGGGGGAGGTGATGGGGAGTAAAGACGGGCCTAGGGAAGGGTGAGGGATGTCTTGGGAAGAGGGAGGGGTGTCTTGGGTAGTGGGAATGGAGGGAAATACGAATTCGAATTAGTCTTGGGAGAGGTGATGGTGGGTAAAGAAGGGCCTAGGGAAGGGTGGGGGATGCCTTGGGAAGAGGGAAAGGTGTCTTGGGGAGTGGGAGTGGAGGGAGATACAAATTCGAATTAGTCTTAGGAGTGGGGAGTAGAGAGAGAGAGAGAGGGAGAGGGAGAGAGAGAGAGAGAGGGAAGGTGAGTCACACTCCTAGAGGGGAGGGAGGATTCCCTCAAAGTGGATTTCAATTTCTCAAGCATCAAGTGTTATAAATGGGAGGTGGTTGGGTCCTATTTATAGGCACCCGACTCTCTACATGACCGAAATGCCTTTAGCATTTACACAAAAGACCAAAGCTATCCTAAACAACCAACATGGGCCCAAACTAGGATACAAAAGCCCAATTAATACAAAACAAGGGAAATTGGACTCATGACCACATGACTCAATAAAAAAAATACATAAATAAGACTTCAAAGAAATGAAGATAACATGCGATCATCATAGCCGGTCCTCCTCAAAGTGATGCAGGCGATCCCAGCCAAAGAGAGCGCTGTGAGATGCCCTCATCACTTTCACTTTGGTTCGGATTCTTCCCCTGCCAGAGAATTAAAGAAGAGACCTTTCACTTTTGTTCAGATCCTTCCCCAGCCAGAGAATTAAAGAAGAGACCTTTCACTTTGGTTCGGATCCTTCCCCGGCAAGAGAATCAAAGAAGAAACCTTTCACTTTGGTTCGGATCCTTCCCCGGCCAGAGAATTAAAGAAGTGACCCTTTCACTTTGGTTCGAATCCTTCCCCGGCCAGAGAATTAAAGAATAGACCTTTCACTTTGGTTCGAATTCTTCCCCGGCCAGAGAATTAAAGAAGAGACCTTTCACTTTGGTTCGGATCCTTCCCCGGCCAGAGAATCAAAGAAGAAACCTTTCACTTTGGTTCTGATCCTTCCCCCGGCCAGAGAATAAAAAGGGATCCTTCTCTTCGGCTCTCATAGCCGCTTCCCCCAACTTTGGCTTTTATAGCCCGTCTCCCAATTTCTGGCTCTTGTCACCTGCTTCCTAACTTCGGCTCTTTGTAGCCCATTTCCTCACTTCGGCTCTTGCAGCCCGCTTCCCAACTTTTGCCTTTGTCGCTTGATTCCCAATTTCAGCTCTTGCAGTAACTTCCCCCAACTTTGGCTTTTATAGCCTGCCTCCGAATTTCTGGCTCTTGTCGCCTGCTTCCCAACTTCGGCTCCTTGTAGCCTGCTTCACAAACCTCGTCTCTCACAGCCCGCTTCCCATACTTTGACTTTTGTCGCCTGCTTCCCAACTTTAGCTCCTTATAGCCTGCTTCACAAACCTCGGCTCTCGCAGCCCACTTCCCATACTTTGACTTTTGTCGCCTGCTTCCCAACTTCGGCTCCTTGTAACCTGCTTCACAAACCTTGGCTCTCGCAGCCCGCTTCCCATACTTTGACTCTTGTCGCCTACTTCCCAACTTCTGCTCCTTGTAGCCTACTTCACAAACCTCAGCTCTGGCAGCCCGCTTCCCATACTTTGACTTTTGTCACCTGCTTCCCAACTTTGGCTCCTTGTAGCCTGCTTCATAAACCTCAACTCTCGCAACTCGCTTCCCATACTTTGACTTTTGTCACCTGCTTCCCAACTTGGGCTCCTTGTAGCCTACTTCACAAACCTCGGCTCTTACAACCCGCTTCCCATACTTTACCTTTCGTAGCCTGCTTCCCAACTTTGGCTCTTGTAGCCTGCTTCCCCAATTTCGATTCTTGCAGCCCGCTTCCTAACTTTAGCTCTTGTATCCCACTTATCAACTTCAGCTCTTGCAGCCCGCTCCCCTAACCTCGGCTCACGCAGCCTGCTTTCCAGATTTTGGCTTTTATAGCCTACTTCTCTGGCATCCTCTGGCCTTTTGCAGCCTATTTCTGGCATTCCTATTGGCTTTTATAGCCCGCTTCCCCAATGTTCTTCTGGCCCTTGCGGTCTCCTTCCTCAGCACCCTGGCTACTGCATTGATTCTATATGCACATACAAGATACATATACGTAACGACAGTATGTTGTTACGCAAAAAAAAAAAAAAAAACGCTTGACTGCCCTGCTTGCATGCTTGCTTATAACATAGAATAATACACCTCCTCCTTGAAATTTTCTAGGACCATGTTTCCTTACTAAATAATGTCACCCCGATTCCGGAAGCACATGCGTCATTACATACGTTCGAAGGGAACTCAATTATGGCGGGTGCACACATCAAGGGGAAGAGTCATGGCTAAATTGTTAAGCCCAGCTCACGAGATACACCTGAGGCAACACTCCCCCACTTCACACTTAATGTGTTCAATGGTCTTCAACCATAGGGATTGCCCGACTTTCTTCTTAGCACTCTACGGAGACTTAAATTCCTACACTCGCGTGAAAGGTAATCGTGTGGAAAAAGCTGCATACCCCCACTAAAAAGAAAGAAGAGAAAAAATGGTGCATGAATTGAATGCGGATCTGAGTATCCGGGAATCCCCACTAAAACAAATGAGGAAACTCGCGCGAAATGGTGAAACAAACTTTAACAAGGACGAAGCTTAGTAGCCAGGAATCCCCATTGAGACACATGAGGAGACTCGCGTCGAGCGGTGAAATCCGTAATAGAATTATGATAAGGACAAATCCTAGTAGCTGGGAATTCCCATTGAGACATATGAGGAGACTCGCGTCGAACGGTGAAATCTGCTACCAAAATAAACAGATGGGGGGTATGCGAAGCTACCGAAATCGAGAGCTTGAAATTCATGTGTAGGTGCTAGAGTAATCCTCGAGTGTTACATGGAAAACCTGCATATCTCTATGTTTAGGGCCTTATGTTCACATGTTTTCTCCTCCACGCCACAGAGAATTGTCTCGGGTGAAGATTGTAAGTTTGAGCTACGGATGCGAATCATGCGATATCCTCTTGACGGGTGCACCACCTCTTAGTTCTGCCTCATGGCCTGCACCGCGTTTCTGAACTATGGGCGATGTCCCTACCCCATCCCCTATAGAGGGAGCTACCTTATGTATATTTATGCTATGCTCGCTAATGAATGCCTGCTTGCTTTAAAAAAAACTCAATTTTGGCTATCGCAGCCTGCTTTCCCAGTTCTGGCTCGTAGAGCCCAATCTTAGCCCCCACGGCCTACTTCTCGCCCTCGCGACTTGCTAATCTCCCAACTTCGACTTCTATAGTATGCTTCCCTAATTCGGGTTTTCACAGCCTGCTCCCCAATTTTGGCTTTTGTAGCCAGCTTCCCGATTTTGGCACTCGTAGCCCGCTTCCCCGATTTCAGCCTTCACGGCCTACTTCCGCAACACCGATTTCGCCCTTCACGGCCCACTTTCCCGATTCGGATTTCATCGCCAGTACCCCCGACGCATTAAAGAACAAAATACCCTTTCACCCTGGCCCGAGCCTACTGTTCGGGTGAGGAATCACCCCCCTTTCCTTGAGCTGACACTAGCCCGTGTCAAGGACTTGACCACCTCTCCGTCCCTTCAGGGTCACGAATAGTCCATTTGATCTGGACCTCCTGTTCAGGTCATTGATTCAACAAACTCTTCCCTTCGTCCCTTCAGCGATGAACATCCCTTTTGATTTGGACATTTTGTCTGGATCATTAAAGGAACAAACCCTTATCTTCATCCCCTTTCGGCGATGAACATCCCCCCTTTTGATTTGGACCTGCCATCCAGATCATTAAAGGAACAAACCCTTCTCGCCGTCCCCTTTCGGGTGATGAATACCCCTTTTGATTTGGACCTGCCATCCAGATCGTCAAAGGAATGAACTCTTCCCTCCGTCCCTTCGGCGACGAACATCCCTTTTGATTTGGACCTTCTGTGCGGATCATTAAAGGAACAAACCCTTCTCTCCGTCCCCTTTCGGTGACGAACATCCTCCCTTTTGATTTGGACCTTTCGTCTAGATCATTCAAGGAATGAACCCCTCCCTCCGTCCCTTCGACGATGAACATCCTCCCTTGTGATTTGGACCTTCTGTCTGGATCATTATAGGAATAAACCATTCTCTCCATCCCCTTTTGGTGACAAACATACCCCCCTTTGATTTGGACTTGCCGTCCAGATCATTAAAGGAATAAACTCTTCTCTCGGGCCCTTTGGGTGACGAACGGCCCATCTAATTTGGACCTTATGTTCAGATCGTTGAACGAACAAATTCTTCTCTCCGTCCCTTCGGGCGATGAACACTTCTTTTGAAAGAACAAGTTTTTCTCTCTGCCCCTTTGGGCGACAAATATCCCTTTTGTTTCGGACCTTTCGTCTGGATCACTCAAGGAACAAACTCCTCTCTCCATCCCCTTTCGGAGACGAATATCCCTTTTGATTCGGACCTTTCGTCTAGATCAACAGGGAACGAACTCTTCTCTCCGTCCCCTTTTGGCGACGAATACCCATTTTGATTCGGACCTTTCGTCTAGATCATGCAGGGAACAAACTCTCCTCTCCGTTCCCCTCGGCGATGAATATCCCTTTTGATTCGGACCTTCCATCCAGATCATTAAAGGAACAAACTTTTCTTTCTGTCCCTCCGCGGTCACGAACAATTCGTTTCATTTGGACCTTCCGTCCAGATCATTAAAGGAACAAACTTTTCTCTCCGTCCCTTCGGGGTCACGAACAATTCGTTTCATTTGGACCTTCCATCCAGATCAGTGAATGAACAAACTCTTTTCTCCGTCCCTTCGGGCTACGAACACCCCTTTTGAATCAACAAACTCTTCTCTCCGTTCCCTTTCGGGCGACGAATACCTCTTTTGAAGGAACAAACTCTTCTCCCGTCCCTTCGGGCGATGAGTAACCCATTTGATTTGGACCTCTTGTTCAGATCATTAAAAGAACAAATTCTTTCCTCCATCCCTTCGGGTGATGAATACCCCTTTTGATTTGAACCTGCCGTCTAGATCGTCAAAGGAATAAACTTTTCCCTCCGTCCCTTCGGCGACGAACATCCCTTTTGATTTGGACCTTCCGTCCAGATCATTAAAGGAACAAACCCTTCTCTCCGTCCCCTTTCGGCGACAAACATTATCCCTCTTGATTCGGACCTTTCGTCTGCATCATTCAAGGAACAAACTTTTCTCTCCGTCCCTTCGGGGTCACGAACAATCCGTTTCATTTGGACCTTCCAGCCAGATCATTGAATGAACAAACTCTTTTCTCCGTCCCCTGGGCGACGAACAACCCATTTTGACCGAGACCTTCCGTCTAGGTCATTACATGAACAAACTCTTCTCTCCGTCCCTCAGGGTGACGAACAACCCATTTTGACCGAGACCTTCCGTCTAGGTCATTACATGAACAAACTCTTCTCTCTGTCCCTCTAAGGTCGAATCAACCTACTCGGGTCGAGCACCCCAGTGGCACCATTTGGTAAACCACACGACTGACATGGTGGAGTGATCCCCTCGTCCCTCCTCTGGAAGGGCGAGCACTCTCCTATGCGCCCACGCGAACCCCACCGGGCTCTCCTTGAATGAAGCGCGTGTAGAAGAGGCATATGAGGCAACAATATTCTATTCCTCATAAAGAACAGGTTACATGTGTTCCGGGGCATCCCCATGTGTTACATGTTACAAAAAAGAGAAAAAAAAAGAAAGAGAGGAAGAAAAAAAAGAAAGAGAAAAAAAAGAAGAGAAAAAAAGAGAAAAAAAAGAGAGAAAAAGAGAGAGAAAAAAGAGAGAAGAGAAAGAGAGAAAAGAGAAGAAAGATGATACCCTATGAGGGCAAGTGCACCCACGTGCATCGCTTGTCTCATCTTTCGCCCGCATTACTCGTGGGTGGGGGGCATTTGTGGACGCGTGAAATTTCGCGTTTGTACACTCCTCAGTTTGACATCGAAAGATGAACCTGGAGAACAAGACTGCAGAGAGACTGGGTGCCCAGACTCCGAAGAATCCCACCGGCCAGCAAACATTTCATACTTGCATGGGCGCATCAAACAACGAAGGGGGGGGTAAGAGGCCCCTGAATTTATACGGCGCCGCGGGTTCATTCTCAGGTCCCGACATCGAAGAAGAACCACGGCGGACTCGTAATTCTGGGTCCCTGAAGAAAATCAACAAACTGCAACCACCACGAACAACAGAGTCTGTGTCGTCGGCCTATATTCAGACGGATGAATCAAGTCATCCACCAAAGACATGAGCGTGCTGGACCTAAAAGCCTGGGGTGTCTGACACGATTAAGTCCCTTTTCTTTCCTGGCATGCCTCAAGCGGCCTCCACCCAGCAGGCCCTTGAGCGGCCTCTAGCCGGCACACCCTCGAGAGGTGCTACCTGGCACGCCCTTGGGTGGTCTCCACCGGCACGCCCCGAACGGGCCTCACCCGGCGCACCCGCAGCCGCCTCACCCGATGCGGTCCTAAACACCCCCTACCGGGTGCACTTGCTTTCCCTTCAACCGGTGCACCCTTGTCATACACTCCATCCGGTGAGGCTGGCGGCCTTCCTACCCGACGCAGCCTCCTTTCTTCATCACCCGGTGAGGCTGTCAAGCCCGCTGCCCGGCACGTGGCATGCCCTTCTTCGTCTGGTGAAGTGTTTCGTCGTTCTAACCGATGCAACCGGTGGCAAACACACCGGTCACTGCGTGTGACCCTTGGCGCGCAGCACGATCGCGTCGAAGCCAGCTGAGACTTTGTCGAGCTGTCAGCTTCCAGCTCGAACATGCAGGCATCCCCCTGTCAGGGACAAGACCGGGGTCAACCTCGAATTGACCTACGTCGCAAGTGGACGTCAATGCCAGCGGATGTATAAAAGCCCTTGCGATGAAATAAAAAAAGGAGGGAGGCTCCCTGGCTCTCAGAAGAGGCTCGCTGGCTGGCTCTCCAGAGAGGCAGAACGAAGAAGAAAAAAAAGGAGAGAGGCTCCCTGGCTCTCAAAAGAGGCTCGCTGGCTGGCTCTCCAGAGAGGCAAAACTAAGAAGAAAAGAGAGGAGAAGAGACACTGGGAGAGATCTAGAAGAGAAGAAGAGACGTGAGGTGTTCCACTCCTTGGGCTGCCACTTCGACTTCCACCGCCCGAGCGAAGAGAGAAGAGAGTAAGAGAAGTAGAGGGGTGAGTGAGAGAGGGAGTGAAGCTTAGGAGGGGAGGAGCCAATGCTCCATCCCCTCCCCCCCCCCCACTGTATTTTCTTTGTTGGCCCTTTCTCCCCTTTTCCTGCTTTCCTTCCGATGTACTGGCCTTCGTGCTATCCTCACTTACAAGGAAGAAAAGAAGAACTGCAAAGTGTTTATGTCGCACGACCCTATCTCGCGTATGTCTATTTTCATCGTTGTCTTGTGTCCCTCTGCGTTCTGTGTTGCTCCCCTAGCTTGGTGTGCTGCTATTTCTCTTCTCCGTCCGTGCTCCACTCACCAGCACCACTGGGTCTCCCCCACCTCTCCACTTTAGCCGGCAGTATGCCTCCTCTGTGAGGGTCAATGTCTAGGGCCTGAGCCTCCCAACCCCCATGGTAAGGCTGTCACCTTGAGTTCCAGAGGGCTGCCCACCTTGGGTTCTCTTTGTTTCCTTCTTTTGACTCTTCTCTTCAGAGTGTTGATCGTAGGAACGCCAACGTTTGGATCCTGCCAGCTCATGGTTGAGGTACAGACACTCTCCGCATCATAGACTCCTCTCACGGGAACAAGCCCTCCTCCCTATTAGCCTTTGGCCTCCCAAGGCTCCCCCCCATCCGGAGGCCTTATTTCTCTTGATCCCGTTGACGCCTTGACACCTTGGACTGGCACACCTTCTTCACCCGGTGCACCTCTGTTTGCCCATGAAACGGTGCGCTCTAGCCCAGCCTTAACCGGTGCACCATGGCCTATCCCTGCCCGATGCACTCCCCCGGCCCGTTCTGCCCGACACAGCCCTGGCCTATGGGAGCTCGGTGCACCCTCTGCACCTTGACCTGGCGCACACCGAGCCCCTTTGCCCGGCACGCCTCCATCCATGCCCTGTCGGCACACCCTCCAGTCCTCTTTACCCGGCACACCCCAACTTATCCCTGCCTGGTACACCTGTGGCTTACCCCTGTCCGGTACACTCCAGCCTGCCTGGCCCGGCATGCCCTAGCCCACTCGGTCTGGTGCACACCTGCACCTTGCTCGGCACACCCATGGCTTGTCCCTACCGGCACACCCTTCAGCCCCTTTACCCGGTGCGCCAGTGGCCTCATTTGCCCAGTATGCTCTCCTGGCCTGCTCCAATGCACGCCTAGTCGACCCTTACCTGGTGCACCCGTGGCCTGTGACCCAGTAGCCCTGCTTTTCATTTATCCAGTGATCATTTCTCCCTGGGTCGGTGAAGGTTTGGCCCGGTGTTCCAGCTGTTAGGTCTATGGTTTACCCAGTGTTTCCCGCTCGCTGATTTCTGAGTCTTCCGGGGATTCTCCTGAAGGTGTTGCTGCACATGCGCACACCTTGACTTGTTGGGTCACGCCACTCCTTGTGGGCGTGTACCCCTTTACCCCCCCAGCTCTTGGGATAAGGGGAGATCCTGTCGAATTTTTGCCAGAATAATACGTACGTTAAAAGACGAAAGGAAGCAACAAACAAATAAAAGAAACAACAACGAGACGCCCCCGTGAGTTGAAAGAACTATGGAAAACACGAAGAGAATTGAGCCCGCACTGCCGTAGCATTTGTGACGGTTCGGACCCGAGCACCAACTGAATAAACAAAGAAAGG
Organism: Amorphophallus konjac; assembly: GCA_022559845.1. Classification (NCBI taxonomy): domain Eukaryota; kingdom Viridiplantae; phylum Streptophyta; class Magnoliopsida; order Alismatales; family Araceae; genus Amorphophallus; species Amorphophallus konjac. Next base: position 63,636,754 of record CM040118.1, on the reverse strand, counting down.
AATTAATAAAAAAGGGAATAAGAATGAAATAATAAAAATAAATAAATAAGATAATAATAAAAATAATAAAAATATAAATAATAATAATAATAAAGAAAACAATAATAATAAATAAATAAATAAATAAAGATAAAAATATAAAAAATGTATAATAATAAACAAAGTAATAAAACAATAAATAAATCTTCAAGTTGGAGTGTTGCAGGAAGCTCTGTCCTTAGCCCCATGCCTGGGGTGCATCTATCTTCATTTGGCTTTGTGCCTGATGTGCATTGACCTTGGCAACCTAGCTGTCTTCAGCTGCACTGACATCATGGAGTACAGTTGTTCATGTGCTCCGACCTTAGCCTGTATGTGCACTGACCTCATGGAGTACAGTTGTTCATGTGCTCCGACCTTAGTCTGCATGTGCTCTGACCTCGGTTGTTTATATGCATCGACCTGCATGCACTTGGGCCTTCAGCTGCACCGACCTGGCTGCACAGCTGCACCGCCCTCAGCACGCCTGGCTACACAACTACACCGACCTCACCTCTTTCCTGGCTGCACAGCTGCACCGACCTCACCCCTGCATGGCTGCAAAGCTACACCGACCTCACCCATGCCTGGCTGCACAGCTGCACCGACCTCAGCGCGCCTGGCTGCATAGCTACACCGACCTCACCTCTTGCCTGGCTGCACAACTGCACCAACCCTACCTCGCCGGGCTACACGTGTGCTCCGACCTCGGCCTCCATATGCACCGACCTCAGCCTGCACGTGCACTGACCCCATGAGGCGCAGTGTTCATGTGCTCCAACCTCAGCCTGTATGTGCACCGACCTGATCTCCATGTGCTCTGACCTGCACTCAGCTCTGGCCTGCATGTGCACCGACATGGTCTTCATGTGCTCCGACCTGGTCTTCATATGCTCTGACCTTAGTTGTTCATATGCATCGACCTACCTCCAGCATTGATTTCATTAAGGTCAACATGTCTTCAAGATAGGTCAACCTCTCTTCAGCCCTTTTGGCTCATCCTTCCACACACGCTCCTAATGCAATAAATATATATATACATGATAATACATAAAAAGAAATAAAATAAAAATATAATAATAATAATAATAACAAACTCACACTCAAAAAATAAATAAAAAATTAATAATAAAAAAAGGAAAATCAAACAATAATGACATGATGAAACCTACTCCGCAGCCTCGTTTCTCCTCAAGACCCGGTGTAAAGGGAATATCAACACCGCCCCTCCAAGTTGGGTTCGGACCTTGAGAACCATCCTAATATGGCCGTGATCCGACATTGCTCTGGGCCGATAGTTCATCAAACCGGACTCATTCCTATTGGGATTCGTTTATGCTCTTTTATTGAAATTACCGTAAACTCTGCATACATTTGTATGGGTTTATTTCCGTTTACGTCGTACCTTCAATATGGACCTTTGTCCGAACATAAAGTGGTCCATGAGTGATCGACAAAATCTGAATGTTCGTATCCCGATGCGGGCCTTTAGCATAGTTCGACCTTCCCTATCTTCTTGCATTATTGGTATTTTCTTTAGGCCGTAGGGCCCTTATTCCTAGCAATTAATCAAGGGTGTTCCCCTCTCCAAGGGGATGTAATTAACGTCGTGACCTTTATGGCATGGTGGGTTTTGGTCCTGACCCGAACTACACAATTGTCTAATTAGTCAGATCGCGCGCACCGAGGGCTTCCACGAAGCCCGAATAAATCGTCACTTTGTGACTGGCACGCCCTCGCACTAAATAAATAAATAAACCTAATCAGTCGAACTATTAATTTAGAATTAATCCTTTTCAAATTTTTAGTGCGTCTACACCAACGGAATGTCTCTATGCTCGACCTGACCTTGAACCTCGCGCATGATGGGAACCGCACCTTCCAGCACCAAGAAAAATCATCAGGTCAGCTCCTCCGACACACTCGCCAAGTGTCTCGCCGAATCATGATCACAGCATCTCTCGATGCATCACCGCTGTAATTCCTCGAACTGCAACACGCCACGCCACGCCAAGAGCCGCAACACGAGCCATAATCAGCAACCACCAACGCTCATCCTCGAGTCCCGAACTCACCGTGGAACCTTCATATCTCAAGCCAAATCCATAGCGAACAAGAGCCATTCACACGCGGAAGCACATGAGCAAGAACTTACTGGAACATCTCTGCCCAATCCTGCCTCAAAATCCACAAAAATAATCGGAACTAGCACGTCATTTCTGACGCCACAGAGCATGACAAGAATATAATAAGAACATCGGGCTCGACAATCAGCAGCTCACCTAGAAGATCCTACGCTCGCCCGAGCACAACTCTCAACTAGAGCACCCGCTCTACCACCTCGAATCACGACCTCAACCCTCAGGGGCTGGTTAAAACCTCAAGCTGGAGTGGCCAAAATGCCAAAAATAGCTCCCTCATAGCACACTTACGGCCACTTGACCACGAATAATCCTCGCCAGCCACCTGACCTCGCTGTAAATTCCTCGAACGCAACACCATAGCAACACACTCCAGCCAGCAATGCTCTGCCCAACGCAGCACAACTGGGGCCACAACCCATCGGGAAGAAATCTCTCTATCACGTCCCTCGGCCCCACACCGGCACTTCAGCGAGACAGCAACCACCATTACAGCGCCAACGCCGCGCCCTCTAGCTCTTAGGCGAGAAACCAAGCGGAAAACAAACATAAATCATTATGCCACTAGCCGATTGTACTAGATCTTACGGACTCTGATCACTGCAATATCTCGAATTCCCATGTACGTCCACAACCTCTACTCTGATACCAATTGTAATGACCCAAGATCCGGATATTGGGAAGAACCTGATACCATTCGAATCTTGGCCCGCCGCCCACGAGCTGGAGGGCTAAAAGGAGTGTGGAGGTATAAAGAAATAGGAAATAAAGTAGGGACAATTCAACAATTAACATAAATAAACAATCCAACTACAGCAAAGTCCAGTCCAACCAAAGTACAGTCTCAGGCAGAAGAACATACCCAACACCGAGTGAACACTCGGCCCGACGAGCTGGCAACTAGGAACCGCCGTGCAACACCCTCGAACCTCGAGGAAGAACCGCCGCACCTGAAAAGCAGGGGTGAGCCTCCTATCATTGGCTCAGTAGGGGTCCCGCAGAACCCCAAGCGTAACAACGACAGTAGCAGAAAGCAGCAAGGATAGCAGGAATAGCAAACCGGTGGCTGATAAAAACTCGGCGCTATAGCTACTCCTACTGTACCGGAGAACACGCCCCCTTCTCACAGTCAGGGGACCACTAGACTACAAACCACCCTGGTCACGCCACCAGGGGAAACATCACGACAACCCTATCGTGGACCGAACACTACTTAAGGAAAATCCTTGGTAACTTCCACTGGAACCCTAGACCTCTACCTCGGGAACACACCCGGGAACTGCATGTAAAACCACGTCTCGCAGACAGAAAACAGAAACTCGACTCACAAGAACTCACGTCACGTGACAGGAGTACTGCCCACCAGAAGTAAAGCCAGATGCGTCCACTGACGTCATACACTGCACCTCAGTGTCTCCCAAGCGGAGACTGAGACACACAACCAGTACCATGAACAAGGACTAGCTGGGGTCGCGCTCGTCAGTGCCGGTCCGACTGCACCCAACTACGTGTGCACACACAGACCATACGCCTTAGGTCAGATCCTCTAATTGGTTCTTCCCACGAAGCCCAGACTCAGGCTACTGATAAGTGTCCATTTCTTATGACAATTCATTGCATGTACACCATTTTATGTGCATATAATTAGGCAATTATGCATATTTCATAGTTAACCTCAACTCCGCATTTAAATTGGAGCTTTCACGTAAATTGATTATTTTATTTAATAATAAATTAAAGTTGAGGGCCATGAGCATTAATTCTCCATTGCATAATGATGAGCATTTGAGATTTATGTGCACATTGTGGTACTTTTTATGGACTAAAGTGCAATTATGTGTGTGTAGGACACCGAAGGTAATTACAAAAGAAGCCGGGGGCAAAATTGTCACCACTACTTTGACCAAGTCAAAAAGCACATATTTTGGTTGGAGGGAAAAGAAAGTTCAAAATTTTGAATTCAAAGTTTGAAAAGAAGGAATTCAAAGTTCAAAGTTTGAAAAGGAGGAAAAGGACATTCAAAGTTTGAAATAAAGGAGAGACATGATGAGCCTTGGGAAATGGGGTGCCTAAAGTCCAAGAAAGGGGGTGCCCACCTACTTTTACTCTTCCCCATGCATCATATTCCACTTGAATCTCAGCTATCCATCTCCTTTTGATATAATCTCCACCCTCTATCTACCCAACTTTCCCTATAAATAGCCCATGGTAAGGAGGAGAAGGGAGTTCTTCTTTTGGTAATTTTTCACTCTTTCTCTCCCTCTCACATCTTTTAGTTCACCGAGTTCACCCTCTTCCGTCCCTCTTCTCCTCTTGTGGTCTTCATGAAAGTTCTTTGTTTTTAAGTCCTCTACAATTTCTTATTCTGGATCATCTTCTAATTCCTTCTGGTTTTCAAGCTATTTTATATTTTTCACTGTATTATCATGTTCATCTGTGAAACAGTATTTGTCTCTGTTATTCCCCTTATGTCGCCCCTGTCTAGTCATTTTCTGCTCCTACTGTCTTCATGAGCGTTCTTTATTTTTAAGTGTTCTACAACTTCTTCTTCTACACCATCTTCTAATTCTTTCTAATTTTTAAGATATTTCTCATTTTTCAACTTACTGTCCTGTGATTTCACTATTCATCCGAGGTGCTAGTTTTTGTTATTTCTCTATTTTGAAGCTCTTCTGCCCTTCTTTTCTATCTGAGTTCTTCATCAAAGTTCTTCCTCTCTCCCTCCTCTTCAACTTCTTCTTCTTGGGCATCCCCTAATTCATCTTGGTTTCAAAGTTATTCACCCGCTAAAGGTGGCTTCAACGACGAAGGTGGCTTCCTCCCAGCGTAGACGACATCTTCCGTGAGGTGGTTCGTGATCCAAAGCTAAGAGAGGACGGTGCCGTCATCACCATTGCTGCTGCCATCTCCAAACTCCACGCTCCTCTTGTTGTTATTATTTTTGTGTTATTTTACTTTATTGTAACTTGTCACCTCTTTGTTGTAAGCTTGTCTTGTACTTCATGTACTCTTTCTTTTAAGTTAATGAAGAGAGTTGTTCTTTTGATCTAGTTCTTGATATTCTTCCCTCTCTACCTTCTTCTTCTATCTCTTCTTTTCACTTCATACAATTAATTTCTATAGCATAGGCGCATAATCATAGGTGTTTTTAATTAAGTGTTTGGTTTGTTCTTCATTTCACTATTTTCTTTAAGCAAAACAAATCAACAAGTGTTTTTTAAAGGACTCTAAAGTTTTTAACTCTAAAAATCTCTTCTTCCCTATGGATTTGACCCTTCCCGCCACCATATTACATCTCTCTTTCATCTAGTGCGAGTTGAAATTTTTAAGATTGATACGCGTGTTTTAAACGACGAACTTTCGCGTTATCAATTTTTGGCGCCGTTGCCTGGGAAGAATGATGATTTTTGATTTAAGAACTTTATTTTCCTTGTGTATATAGTGTACTAATAAAGCTCTCTTTTCTTTTTTTTTTACAGGTTAAAAAAAATTCAAAAAAAAGAGGTAAGTTTGTATTTCTTTCTTTCATCTTTTGATTTTGTCATTTCATTTCAAAAAAAAAAAGAAGAGAGAAGAACGAGGGATTACGCATCAAGTAAGTCTCCAAACTTATTCCTCTCATTTTGTTTCATTTCCTTAAGGTTCTTGCATATTATGGTTAGATAGGTTCACTAAATTAAAAAAAAACTCTTCACTTGAACTTAATAAAAATTCTCATTCTAAGAGTAGAAATCACACTTTCATGTTTTAAATCATACATCATTTAGGATAGAAGCTCTTTTTCTTTATTGTCTAATTATTGTTAATTACATTATTGAAGATTGCGGGAGGCAATGTGAGTACTCTAACTTCTCCAAAAGCATGCTCATGCATTTTCATGCTTGCATAGAACCCCTTGTTTGAACTTGCTTTGTTGCATATCATTTCAAAATATCTTAAGGGCAACACCCATAAGCAAGATAAGGTGGGGATTTCATCACCCTTCCTTAGCCCACAAATCATAATTCTCTTGCATCTTAGCATCACCTAGACCTCAAATAAAATTCAGTAGACATTGGCCCTAAGTTTACACTGTGGTTCTTGTGTTATTTGAGCTTACCCTCTTATGAAAACCGGTGCCTAAGGCAAGACGGTCGGACGGCAAACGCCTTAAGCGGGCTAGTGGTTTGGCATAATTAGGTCCCTACGAAAGTAGGGGGAACCTCCCACTGCCCCACCCCTTACCTGGCCGGTGGAAATATTGAGGGTGAACTTAAGTTTCACTTTAGTCATTTTGTGAAACCCAATTTGTAGGTCTAGGTCACATCTAGGGCAGTAAGTAATTTGTGTGATAACTTGTTTGTGTTTACATAAAAAAAAATAAACAAAAATAAAAATAAACAAAACAAAAATAAAAAAATCTCATCTTCTCTCTCTTCGTCCTAGTTTGTATCAAAATCAAAAAAAAAGAGAAAAAAATTAAAATAAAAAAAATTAAAATCATCTCTCTCTTCGTCCTAGTTCATGCAAGGTAGACGATCTCAACATCCAAACCTACTAGGACCCATTCAAGAAATTGAGAGAGTCTTGTATCCAGGGAACGATCTCCAACAAGATCTCATGGCCGAAAATCAACGACCTCACCACCAAAATCTAATGGCCGAAAATCCTGATCCTCCAAAGTAAATGAAGGACTATTTCTTGCCCAATTAATACCAACCGTCTTTCTATGTCCAAGCACCTCAGAACCAGGTAGTTCATTATGAAATCAAGTCTAGTGCCATCCAAATGTTGCCATCTTTCTATGGAAATCCCAATGAAGACCCTTACAAACATCTTGATGAGTTCCTTCAGATCTGCTCAACTGTTAAAATTCAGAATTTCTCTGATGATGCTCTTAGGCTAACTCTCTTCCCATTCTCTCTCAAAGATAAAGCCAAATATTGGTTAGGAGCCTTGGGTAGGATCATTGATACATGGGTAAAAATGCAAAAAGAATTTTTGAAGAAGTTCTATCCCATAGGGCGAACCAATACGATGAGAAGAGCAATTACTTGATTCACACAAAACCCAGGGGAACATATCCATGAAGCATGAGATAGACTAAAAGATTTATTGAGGAAATGCCCCCACCATGGGTTATCAAGATGGCAAATTGTACAGGCATTCTATGAGGGTTTGGCGGAGAATTATAGACAGATGGTGGATGCATCATGTGGGGGAGCATTCATGAGTAAGAGCGAGGATGAGGCTTATGATTTATTCGAAATGCTTAGTGAAAATTCCATAAGCTATACCTCGCTTTCATCATATGAAAGAATGATTGGGCCTTCTAAGAGGGGTGGACTTTATGAAGTTAAGAGCCAAGGTGAGTGTGAGAACAAGATGGATATTAATGCCATAAACCAAAAGTTGAATAAAATGGATTTGTTGGCGCAAAAGATAGAGAAGGTCGATATGGTTGCCCAAAAGCTAGACCAGTTGTTGTCCATGTCTAGACAGGAACCCTCTTTCCCTTATGCCCCTCAACCTCAACAATTCTCAACCCCAAGTCAAGAAGAAATATGTGCTTTGTGGTCGAGCCCTAGCCATTCCGTGATTGGGTGTCCCACAGCAGCCCAACTCCCCCCATTTATCCAAGAATAAATCTTTGCTGCTCAAGGTGTCTCCAAACCCACATATGATCCTTATTCAAACACTTACAATGCGGGCTGGAGAAATCATCCAAATTTTTCTTGGAAGTCTAACCAAGGCCCATCCACCCAATCTCATCCCTCACACCATCCAAATTCAAAACAATCATTTTCCATGCCAAGTCAGTTAAACCAAAATCTCTCTTATCAGCCTCCTTTCCATCAACAATCACCTTTCCATCAAGCTCAGGCCCCATATCCTCAAGCTCAATTTGCTCAGGGCCAATTTCAGCAATTTCCTGCACATCGTTCACATCAACCACCTCCTACTCAGCCCACTTTTGATGACAAGTTTGAACAACTCCAACAACTCATCCTTACCCATGCACAATCCATTTCCAAGTTGGAGAACCAGATAGGGCAACTTGTTGCCAATAACATGAGAAGAGAGGTAGGTCAGCTCCCTAGCCAACCAGTGGCCAACCCCCACAATCAACAACCTCCAGGCTTCCCTCTAAGAGCTCCTATTCTTCCTCAACCCAATCAGCCAAATCAACCTCAGTTGCCCCCTCCTATAGGTCCTCAGTTCGAGAATGCAAAGCCATCTCTAGCCTTAGGAGTGGGAAAATTCTTAATGACCCTTATCAGGCTAGGGATGTGGGTAGTAGTTTGGGCCAAGATGCCCACGAGGAGAGTGATAGTGAAGATGAGGAGCCAACAATTTTGCAAGAAAAGAAGAGGCAAGAGGGGGGAGAAAATAAGCTGGACAAAGGGAAAGCAAAGGTTGATGAAGGACCCCAAGAGTATGTTCCTAAGGTCCCATTCCCTGATGCATTGAAGCCTAAAGCTCAAAAGAGAAAGCCGGTCCAACAAGAAGAACTAGTGGAATTGTTTAAATAGGTGAACATCAATATTCCACTATTGGATGCGATCAAACATGTACCGGCATATGCAAAATTTTTAAAAGAGCTATGTACACCAAAAAGAGAACCATAGGCAATAACACAAAAGGTCCGCTTGTCTGAAGATGTCAGCGCAGTTGTTATGAATCATTTACCTAAAAAATTGAAGGACCCCGGAGCTCCACTGATTTCTTGTGATATAAGTGGAATTACATTTGATAGAGCATTGCTGGACCTTGGAGCCAGTGTGAACTTGTTACCCACCTTTATATATGAGCAGTTTGATCTAGGGGAGTTGAAACCCACATCTATAATCCTTCAACTAGCAGATCGATCTGTAAAGACTCCGAGGGGACTATTGGAAGATGTGATTGTGAAGGTGCATGAATGTTATTTTCCGGCGGACTTTCTTATTCTGGATATGGCCTCGTCCCAGGAATTAAAGCACACACCTATCATTTTGGGACGTCCGTTTCTTTCTACGGTCAAGGCCAATATAAATTATGCCACAGGGATGATGGATATTTCCTTTGGAGGAGAGAAGGTTTCTCTGAATGTGTTCAAAGCATCTCAATATCCAGACCATGAGGAGGAATGTAATGTCATTGATGTTTTTGAAGAACTAATTGAAGAAAGTCTGGAAGTTAATGAGGAATGTCTAGAAGAGGGTAGCATGCTCCAGGATTCCCCACTTTCTAGTGCACCCCACTCTAGAGTAGAACCACTCCCTCCACTTCAAGTTGAACCTATTCTTCCATCTTTGGATCAGCCACCCAGTCTAGAATTGAAGGCTCTGGCTGATCCTTTGAAGTATGCTTATCTAGGTCCTAACCAAACTCTGCCCGTAATCATTACTTCCAACCTCACTACTACTCAGGAATCCCAACTCCTAGATATCCTTCAGGAGCACAAGAGGGCGATAGGTTGGTCAGTGGCCGATTTTAAGGGTATCAGTCCGGATGTGTGTATGTATTACATTTACTTGGAGGATAATGTCAAGCCGAGCATAGAGATGCAGCGTCGGCTGAATCCAAGTATGAAGGAGGTAGTGAAGAAAGAAGTTGTCAAGTGGTTGGATGCCGGGATCATATATCCCATTTCTGATAGCAAGTGGGTCAGCCCAACTCAAGTTGTTCCCAAAAAGTCAGGGCTGAAAGTTGTAACAAATGAGAAAGGAGAAGAAGTTCCCACACGATTACCAACTGGATGGAGAATCTGCATTGATTACAGAAAACTAAATTCAGTCACGAAAAAAGATCATTTCCCACTCCCATTCATTGATCAGATCTTGGAGAAACTAGCTGGGCAGAAGTATTATTACTTTCTGGATGGCTATTCTGGGTATAACCAAGTTGTAATTTTCTCAGAAGATCAAGAGAAAACAACCTTCACATGCCCCTATGGCACGTTTGCTTTCAGAAGAATGTCTTTTGGGCTCTGCAATGCCCCTGCCACATTCCAGCGATGTATGATCTCCATTTTCTCTGAAATGGTGGGGGAGTGCTTGGAAGTTTTTATGGATGACTTTTCAGTGTTTGGTGATTCATTTGATGATTGTTTGGGAAATTTGACTCGGGTATTGAAAAGATGCATTGAGTCGAATCTAGTGTTGAGCTGGGAGAAGAGCCATTTCATGGTAAGAGAAGGGATCGTTTTAGGCCATGTAGTTTCAGAGAAGGGAATAGAGGTTGACAAGGCCAAGGTTGATGTGATTTCTAATCTTCCTCCCCCTTCTTCGGTCAAACAGATCCGTTCCTTTCTTGGCCATGCAGGATTCTACCGCAGATTCATTCAAAACTTCTCCACCATTGCTCGACCACTTACACAATTGCTTGCTAAGGACACTCCCTTTCATCTTGATGAGTCATGTCTAGAGGCGTTCAATTCTTTGAAAGCGGCTCTCACACAAGCTCCCATTCTTCAATCTCCTGATTGGTCGCTCCCTTTTGAGATCATGTGTGATGCCTCATACTATGCTGTAGGAGCTGTCCTAGGTCAAAGAGTTGAAAAGAAACCCGTGGTGATCTACTACGCGAGCCGCACCCTCGCTGATGCCCAAGTGAACTACACCACCACGGAAAAGGAATTATTAGCTGTTGTGTTTGCCCTCGAAAAGTTTCGATCATATCTGTTAGGGGCGAAAGTCATTGTTTATTCCGATCACTCAGCATTAAAATTTTTGATGTTTAAGAAGGAAGCCAAACCCCATCTCATACGGTGGATTTTATTACTACAAGAGTTTGATTTGGAAATAAGAGACAAGAAGGGGTTGGAAAATGTTGTAGCTGATCACTTGTCTAGGATTGTAATTCCTGAAAGTGCCCCTATGTCTGATTCCTTCCCTGATGAACAAATTCTTTCCATCTCTCACACAACAAGCCCTTGGTTCGCTCATATAGTCAACTACCTGGCAGTAGGGCAGATTCCTGAAGGGTGGTCTAGACAGGAGAAGGATCGATTCTTTTCTAAGGTAAGGCACTATTTTTGGGATGACCCGGAGTTATTTCATATGGGTCCAGATCAAATAATAAGAAGATGTGTCCCCGAGGTGGAGCAACAATCTGTTTTGAACTTCTGTCATAATCTCGCTTGTGGGGGACATTTTTCAGGAAAGAAAACATCGGCGAAAGTGTTGCAGAGCGGATTCTATTGGCCCACATTATTCAAAGATGCTTATGAATTTTCCAAAACATGTTTAAGGTGCCAAGCCGTGAGAAACAATTCAAAAAGAGATATGATGCCGCTCAGTCCCATTCTGGTAGTAGAAATTTTTGATGTTTGGGGAATATACTTTATGGGACCATTTCCACCTTCATTTGGCAATGAATACATTTTGGTGGCAGTGGACTATGTTTCAAAATGGATTGAAGTTGTTGCTACTAGGACAAATGATCACAAGGTTGTGATGAAGTTTGTGAAGAAACACATCTTTTCTAGATTTGGTTGTCCTAGAGCTATCATTAGTGATGGGGGCTCTCACTTTATTCATTTTCAATTCCGAACTCTACTTCGCAAATATGGTATCACTCACAAGCTCGCTACCCCCTACCATCCCCAAATCAGTGGCCAGGTGGAAGTGTCAAACAGGGAGATAAATACCATTCTGCATAAGACAGTTCGGCCAGATAGAAAAGACTGGTCCGAGAGACTAGATGAAGCACTCTGGGCCTACAGAACTGCATTTAAGACTCCTATTGGCATGTCACCTTACCGTCTCATTTTTGGAAAAGCCTGCCACTTGCCTGTAGAGCTTGAACATAGAGCATATTGGGCCATCAAACAAGTCAACTTTGATCTCATTCAAGTCGGGGCCCAAAGAGCTCTACAACTCAATGAATTGGAGGAACTAAGAAATGAAGCCTATGAAAATTCAAAAATCTATAAAGCCAAAATAAAAGTCTTCCATGATAAGCATATTCAAAGGAAAACTTTTCAACCAAATCAGAAAGTATGGCTTTTTAACTCTAGGCTGCGCTTGTTCCCTGGAAAGCTCAAGTCCAGATGGGATGGACCGTTTGTAGTTGTCAAAGCTTTTGACCACGGTGCCGTCAAAATTTTGAATCCTAAAAATGGTCAAATTTTCACTATCAATGGTCAAAGATTGAAATCTTATTTGGAAAATGATCAGTTGCAAAAAGAATCCATTGTCCTAAGTGGTCTGGAATAAAATCTTCGTGAGCTCTCATGCGTCTAGCTGAAGACGGAAAACTTAGCGCTTCTGGAAGGCAACCCACAGTTTTTGTTGTTTTGACGTTTTTTGTTTGAGTGTGTTTTAGTAGTCATGTTAAGGCCAAGGAGAGGAAGTCATCGTCGCCTATGACATTGATGGAGGTTTCGTCCTGCATATCCGGTTGTCTCTTTCCCACTCAGAAGTATTTATTGATACATTATTCTTTTACTTTCAATTCTACATGCCATTGAGAATAATGTCATTCAAGTTGGGGGGGAGAGAAATTTTCATGATGCATATAGTACAACCTGATAGGAGTTCTGTCTTGCATAAAGATGTAAACCCCATTTTGAGTTTCATGATTCATACTTAAATTAAAAGTAATTCTGGAATAGAAAAGACTAGGGAGAAGGATGATAGAAAATTTAGTCAATCTAGCCATGGAAAACTGATATAAGAATCCCTTTAAAGTTCATGTGCACTAAAAAAAAAATGTACATTACACACTAATGAAACAAGCAAGACAAGCCCTCTGCTATTTTAGGTATATTGTCTGATATTCTGTACTTCTTAAGAAAAGAGATCTTTATACAAAGCTTTCTGCTAAATTATCTATCAAATAAGTGCAATGTCACTATGAAAAAAAAAAGAGAAGAAAAAAAGAAGAAGAAAAAAAACACCATGAAAAATGCCCCTAATCTTAGTAACCGGGCCTACTTCACCTAAGACGTGTTGAGGTTCGCGTAAAACGGAAAAGGGAACCTGGATCTGCGAAACTGGGCCTGCTTCTCCTAAGGCAAGAGTCGAGGTTCACGTTGCGCAGTGAAGGGTAGTGCAGCATCATGTGTGGTATAAAAGATCCCAAAGGGACAAAATAATAAGGCAGACAAAAAGCTAATATACTTAATGCTCTGATCTAAGAGGTGCAGGGTTGAAAGACATTTGCTTGGAATAGTGAATGGGGGATGCAATTGTCTAAGCTGTGGATTTGGTAGTTACACATGCACAAGTGCTATTGAGCTTTAATTTGAATTCTTAATCATGTACTATTAAGTTCCTACATAAGGCTAGTGTGCATTAATGATTCTAGATTCCTAATCTTTGGTTGATTCTATGAAGGGATAACTGGATATGAGGGCATGAATTTTACAAACTCTTGTTAGTCCTAAAATTTAATTGATTGGCATTGCTAAGGGACTAGCAATGAGTAAGTTTGAGGTGTGATAAGTGTCCATTTCTTATGACAATTCATTGCATGTACACCATTATATGTGCATATAATTAGGTAATTATGCATATTTCATAGTTAACCTCAACTCCGCATTTAAATTGGAGCTTTCACGTAAATTGATTAATTTGATTGTCTTATGTAATAATAAATTAAAGTTGAGGGCCATGAGCATTAATTTTTCATTGCATAATCATGAGCATTTGAGATTTATGTGCACATTGTGGTACTTTTTATGGACTAAAGTGTAATTATGTGTGTGTAGGACACCGAAGGTAATTACAAAAGAAGCCGGGGGCAAAATTGTCACCACTACTTTGACCAAGTCAAAAAGCACATATTTTGGTTGGAGGGAAAAGAAAGTTTAAAATTTTGAATTCAAAGTTTGAAAAGAAGGAATTCAAAGTTCAAAGTTTGAAAAGGAGGAAAAGGACATTCAAAGTTTGAAATAAAGGAGAGACATGATGAGCCTTGGGAAATGGGGTGCCTAAAGTCCAAGAAAGGGGGTACCCACCTACTTTTACTCTTTCCCATGCATCATATTCCACTTGAATCTCAGCTATCCATCTCCTTTTGATATAATATGCACCCTCTATCTACCCAACTTTCCCTATAAATAGCCCATGGTAAGGAGGAGAAGGGAGTTCTTCTTTTGGCAATTTTTCACTCTTTCTCTCCCTCTCACATCTTTTAGTTCACCGAGTTCGCCCTCTTCCGTCCCTCTTCTCCTCTTGTGGTATTCATGAAAGTTCTTTGTTTTTAAGTCCTCTACAATTTCTTATTCTGGATCATCTTCTAATTCCTTCTGATTTTCAAGCTATTTTATATTTTTCACTGTGCTATCATGTTCATCTGTGAAACAGTATTTGTCTCTGTTATTCCCCTTATGTCGCCCCCGTCTAGTCATTGTATGCTCCTACTGTCTTCATGAAAGTTCTTTGTTGTTAAGTGTTCTACAACTTCTTCTTCTACACCAACTTCTAATTCTTTCTGGGTTTTAAGATATTTCTCATTTTTCAACTTACTGTCCTGTGATTTCACTATTCATCCGAGGTGCTAGTTTCTGTTATTTCTCTATTTTGAAGCTCTTCTGCCCTTCTTTTCTATCTGAGTTCTTCATCAAAGTTCTTCCTCTCTCCCTCCTCTTCAACTTCTTCTTCTTGGGCATCCCCTAATTCATCTTGGTTTCAAAGTTATTCACCCTCTAAAGGTGGCTTCAACGACGAAGGTGACTTCCTCCCGGCGTAGACGACATCTTCCGTGAGGTGGTTCGTGATCCAAGGCTAAGAGAGGACGGTGCCGTCATCACCATTGCTGCTGCCATCTGTAGACACGCTAAAATTGATACTATGTTGATCAAATCTCATGTCACTATGTTAACGCCCCAAAGTGGACTTCAATATTTCTATAATATAAAGTTTTTCTATTTTTGTGTGGGTTTTTATAATTTTTCTTGCATTTTTGTAATTAACGACTCGAAGAGGGGCGTGTTTTAAATAGCGACCTGAGCTAGGGCGTTTTTCAAAGAAAGGACGACTGTAGCAAGAGGCGTCAGTTTCTGATATTTGATGTATCCTACCCTAATTGAAATCAAAAGTAACGTCCCTCCCTGGGTCGTGTTTTTAATTAACGTCTCTCCTATAGGCGTCTCTTTATAATTTTCAAATAAGGAAGGTTTTCTTACTAAAATTAAATCCAAGAATTGACGCCTTTATCCCAGTCGTGATTTCAATTAACGCCCTAACGCAGGTCGTCAATTTCAATTAACGCCTTGATGAGAGTCGTCTCTTTTCCTTCCGTGTCCTGCTTGAACTGCCCTTTCCTGGAGAGTCCCCTGCTCTGTTTGGTCATCTTGCTCGATTAGGGAACTAGAGACCTTGCCGTAGAAGGGTCTTGCTAGTTCTTATCCCATTAGATTTGAGTTTTCTACCCTATAAATAGCCTCCTGGGTCGAGTTCGCGCGAAGGGGGAGCATAGTAGAAGCTTGATAGGAAGGTTGGCTAAAACAGCCGGGAGCATAGTAGAAGCTTGATAGGAAGGTTGGCTAAAACAGCCGAGAGCATAGTAGAAGCCTTTCTACTCTCCTTTTCTTTGCGAATCCGTGTTCCTGCAGTGGTCTTCTTCTTCCTAGTGCATGAGCTGCATCAACTTGGTTTTCCCTTTACTGTTGTCAGGAACAGCAGGGAGTTCTTTCCATCAATTTGTTACTTCATCTTTGTTCATCATACATCGTTCCCCTTTTTTAGTTTGCATTAGCTCGACATCATATCTCTTTCCTTCCCTAATTTTCTTAGGGGTTTTAAAATAACCAAAAGGTGCACACTGCATGCTTTTACTCCATCATCTTATTTATTTCTGAATTGATACTACACACGTTTGGCTAATCCCTCCTCTTTTGATTGTTTGTTCTTTGTTTAAGGGTAATTAAGAGGAAAACCCCCTTCATCAGCCGGCCGGTAGAAGGAGGAGGAAGGAATCTACACTCATCCTGCATCCTTATTTTCACTAGGTATTAGCGATCAATATCCCTTCTTTTGAGGTAACCCCTCTGGCGATCACACTCCAATAGCAATCTCTTACTCCCCTTTATTCCCTTTGTTTCACTGTTTATCTTCCACCTATTTATTTATTTTTGATGTAAAAAACACGATTCACAAATTGGCGATCACGGTGGGACTTCCACTGTTTTTCTTTTGATTACCCTCTCCTGTTGGCACCCACGTGTGCCCTTTCCCCATTGGCACCCACGTGTGCCCTTTCCCATTGGCACCCACGTGTGCCCTTTCCCTTAGGTATCCACGGTACCCCTCCACTGTGCCCCATTGGCACCCTCCATTGTGCACACTGCACACCCATACCCCCCGGATTAGCCAGTTTGTGTTCTCTGTATTTTTTTTAATTAACGCCTCACATCAAGGCGTGTTTCATGAATTAACGCCTTTACTCAAGGCGTCTTTTTGCATTTAACGCCTTCTGCAAAGGCACCTTTTTATATAGCGTCTCCTACTTTCTCCCTCCCTGAGAATTGACGCCCCCCTCTGTGGGCGTCCTTTGTCTATCCGACGCCTCTCTCCCAGGCGTCTTTTGCACAATCCGCGCCTCACACCAAGGCGTTTCTTGAGCACTGTCCAACAGGACTTCACAGATTAGCGACAGCCACGCTGTCGTGTTTCCTTATTTTAGCGACTTCTGCCAAGTCGCTTTCTACCTGTGTGTTAACAGAAAGTTACTTGATCTTTTTGTTCATGTTGGATTGATTCACATATTCATTATCTGATTATACCTGATTGCTCTGCTTATATTATTCTTCATTTTGTGGCATTTGGTTGAGAGACCTCCTCTCTCTACACTAGGATTCCACACACCCTTCTTGGAATTGGAACAACCCTCCATTGAGCATTCCGTCTCTTTGGACCGGAAATTCCTTTTCCAAGACCTCCGTAAGTCCCCGCACCCGTGGATTCCCTCACGGACGCCGGGCTGGTTGTACCTTGAAGTACCCGGAGTTTAGATAGCCCACCGCTGGTGAAAAGAGAGAAAGAACTTTGTTAACCCGGATATCACAACCAAAACTCACAACTAAGTTCTACACTACAAAGAGAGAGGATTGTGCATCAATTTAATTCACTCTAATCTCAAACTTGAATCTAAAAGCTTGCGTTCATTATAACTTGTTTGCATAACTTGATTGGATTGAGTGATTACTGCAATTATAATTCCTCCAAAATAAGCTTCTCTGCTTAAACATGCAACTTCGTTCAGATAAGATTATCAACATGGCAAGCTACGGGTACGCCTATGATGATGTGGAAGAGAATATTTTTGATCAATCTTATGAGGCACCCCTCCAAGATTCCATCTATCATGAGGGAAACCACCCTCCGTCTCAGGTTCATTATTCTCAAATTCATATGGTTGACACCACAACTCACGAGGTTGAACCCTCTTCTCAAGCTTTACCATCCAATCAGAACACATCGGGGAACACCTCCCCTTCTTTCAACGTCAATGATTTAATTCATGCATTATCTCAATTGGACGATTCCCAGCGGCAGGCAGTTCAGGCCGCTTTGAAAGGGAAATATGTTCCCTCTTCATCTTCCAATCCCCCTCTGGCCGCGAGTGGCCATCACATTGTTAATGACCAGGCGGTCTTGCACAAACCCCCCTCTTGTCCACCAACGCCCGGTGCGGCCATGCCGGCCCAACAGGCAAGTTATTCCGCGGCTAGGCCCCAATTCTTTCAACCTCCCCAAATTCTAAGGACACCTATGCCAAATACCTTCATTCCAAATTCGGCCCCGGTCAAGTCAGACACTAATGCTTTGCTCCTTCAGAAATTGGCTAGCATGGAAGAACAACTCAACAAGGTTACTGCTGCCAAGAATGCTCCATAGATCTCTCTGCCTACATTGCCAGTTTTTCACTTACCACCTTCTGAGATGCCGAATTTTCGGCGATACAATGGAACTGGCAATCCATTTATTCACTTGAAGGATTTTATGTATGAGACCTCTTTTTGGCAAGGCAACAAAGCCTCACTGGCTTATTTGTTTAGAAGATCTCTAGAGGGGCCAGCCCTCGAGTGGTTCTATTCCTTGGATCCGATAGATGCCGGCAATTTTGATGTGGTTCAAAGGAAATTCTTGCAGAAGTATAGGGACCGGGTTGGACCCTCTCTATCTGTTACGGACTTGGTTGCAGAGAAAATGAAGCCCGAGGAGGATTTCATCATATTTGCTGATAGATGGCGATCAATGGCCGAGAAATTGAAAGATACTTTGTCAGAACCAGAGCAGGTTAAAATGATTATTTCAAATGCAACCCCTCAGTTCCGGCATATATTAGCCATGAACAGATTGACCACCATGGAGGAGCTCTATGAAAGAGCTCGATATATTCAAACTCAGATGAAGGATTCGCCCATCATGGGCATGTTCGAACCGAAACCACGGTTGGTCAAGAAAAATACAAATGTCAACAATAGCGGGCCCACGACTGAGGGCACCGTCATCAATGAGCAAGTTGGCGCGGTCGGCAACCCCACACCTTTTCGCCAATCTAACCCACGACCTCCGCCACCTCCACAACAAAACACCCTCTTCCACTCACCCCCACAACACCAATTTGCTCCTCAACCTTCCCTTGCTCCTCCACAAAACCAAACGCCACATGCAGACCCCTCAGCTCCGCAACAGTACCACCAAGTACCGCCACCCACCAACTATGGCCCGCAACAACAACAGCAAAGGAGACCACTTGGCCCCAAAAGGGCCCATTATCCGCCATTGCCAGAAAGTCTCCCAGATATATTTAATGCCCTGATGGCTGCTAATCTACTCATGTTACCAAAAGAAAGGACAGCGTGGCCCGCTAATGTTGACACGTCCCGCTATTGTGTTTTCCACCGCTCCCCTGGTCACAATATTGACCATTGCTTTCACTTCAAGGACTACATCTATGACTTAAATGACCAGGGCGGTATTAATTGGGACAAGATGAGACAGTTCATCGCTGCTATGAAAGTAAGAAGGCCTCCTCGGCAACAGCAGGCTCAGCAGCCGCAGCAACCAGCTCCACCAGTACAACAGCAAGCTCCAGCACCTCAGCATGATATGGGGATTGTCCACAACCCATTGCCGGAGCACCAAGCAAATCAGCATGTAAACCCGGTCACGTCTCTCCATGAAATAGAGAGAGGGCAGGGATGGCACGAAGAAAACGCCTCTGTCGGGGCATTCAACCATAATTCAAATCAACCTCTGCGCCTTTTGCGCACACTTCCTTCTTCTTCTACCCCTCAATTAAGTCGCCCCCTTTTGCGCCCCGTTAACCCATCTGTCCCCACTAATTCCTCATCCTTGCCAACCCAGTCTCTCCTCACCCGTCCACCACGACCACAGTCTCCGACGCAGCAAACTCCATCATCCGCCACCAATTCTTTGCCATCACCATCTAGGCCACTCCTCATTCACCCGTCACCAGCACCGATTACATCCACTACCATCACTCCTCCGCCGGCAAGGACACCTCCACCATCAGCTCAACCACCATTTATACCCTGAACCCTCCTTGTTCAATCCGTTAGCACTTCCCACACTCGGGCACCCCTTCCTACTCCTACGCCTCCTATGGGGGCTGCCTTGTCGAATTCCTCACCGATTTCTTCTTCAAACATTCCTCCACCAATTCTCAATGCTAACACCCCTTCTTCTTCCAATCCTCCCTCCATCCTTGCCCCGACAGAGGCACGTCGAACCATGGCACCGCTCCGTAGTGGACGGATGTTCCAGCGCATCTTTCCCCAGAGAGAGCAGGAGCCCGCACAAGGGCCAAATGAACAAGAACAGGAGCAAGAGTCCGTGCCAGGTACTCAATATGATTTACTGAAGCATCTTGACCGAACTCCAGCAAGAATCTCTATTTTAGAATTGATTAAGAGGTCAACCACTCATCAATTGGCTTTAAAGGAATATTTACAGAAAGTTATGGTCAATGAGGACATCCCTGTCGAGCAGATAACTACAGTCTTAACGCCCGCTAGCGGTCAGCCAGCAATTACTTTTTATGAATATGAATTGGCACCTCAACCAGCAAGAAAATATGCCCTGTGTATCACAGTTGACATAAATAAAGTGGCAGTAAAACAATGTTTGGTGGACACTGGGGCATCCATCAATGTATTGCCGCCCACCACTTTGAAGATGTGCGGCATTCCAGAAAATCAGATTCGGCCATCTACCATAACAGTCACAGCATACGACAATACTAAGAAGCCTCCTCTGGGCATGATAACGTTAAAAGTTAGTCTGGGTCCAGCAACAATCACAGTCGATTTTCACATTTTGGATATGGATCCAACATTCAATGGCATCTTGGGTCACCCCTATATTCAACAGTTGGATGCGGTGCCCTCTACAAATCATCAATGCCTCAAGTTTCCACATAAGGGCCGTATTATCAAAGTGACTAGCATGCCGATCCTGCCTGATGAAGACATACACCTAGCAACGTCAGTTCCTTCTATTTGGCCTTCCAACAAACCGTTGCTATCAGTGCTGGATATCCCTCACCCACGGCCGATGCCACCCGAGACAGTTACAACAGTTGCCATGACACCCCTAACTTCCAAGGGGAAGAAGAAGAAGAACACAATGAATACCCCGTTTTGGAATATTCTGATGAGAATGGGGTACCAGATTGGCAAAGGCCTGGGTGTCAATTGTCAGGGCAGAACTAAGCCTGTCAAGCCACAAAGATTGATTGCAGGGGGCGGCCTAGGCTATAAAGGACCAAGCAAGAATGAAGAAGAACCATGGGCAGTTATGACCTCCACTTTGAAGACAGATCGCCAACCGCTCACTTGGACATTGCAGACACATTTTATTAAAGGTGGCGTCCAAGATAATGAGCAGACTACAATAATCACTTCCATGTTAGACTGTCAAGACATTCATGCTAGACAGTTTGCTCGACATATTGCTCCACTGGTTACATACAAAGCCCTGGAATCTCTAAGGCCTGATAAGAGGAGGAAAATGGATGATCCAGAGTGTGACTGGTATAGATGGTTTGATATGAATGACATCACTATTACCTTAAGCCGTCTCTTCATGCCGACAGATCCGGAATGGCCGCCACTGATCCACGACCTGATTGAAAAGCCGACGGTGATAACAGACAAGAGGCAGCTGCTGAGTGATTACACAGATATTGGAGAGCCTGACGTACCATATGAAGAAGGATTTACAATAGACAGGCTGTGGGCCGGCCTTTTCTCTCTCACTTCTATGCATCCGTCTCTTCTTGCTTCTCTGCATTCTCAATTGTTTTCTCACGTTCCGAGACCGCCTCCGATCATGATCAGCTTTGCTCTAAATTCAATGCAAGTCTCTCTTCCAATTCCTCCCTTGCTCCTCGAGCAATTTTCCAAACTCTCCATCACACCGCCGCATAGGTCGTCTTTGATTCAATCTTTCTCCAATCTTCCAATCTCCACCCCTCCTTCTATTCTCCCTTCACACTGCTTTCTTCTTGAAAAAGAAAAGGAAAATAAAGATAAAAATGAAAACGAAAAAGAAAAAAAATGCCAAAATTCCAACTTTTTCATCCTCCATCTCTTTTGAGGAGACCTCCTATCTCCTTCCTGAGTGTGCCCCGACCCAGGGGCTGCTCTTCCAAGATTCATTGATAAACCTTTTCCACCCCTCCTGCGAGGGGTCCTCATCTGTACACCTTCTGTATCCACTTTTTCACCCCCTCCCTTTTCTTTTTCTAATGATCAAAGTTGCTCTTCTTCTTCTAATAATAAAATCCATGGGGTAGTTTCACATAGGAAATCGAGGGTAAGCAGATTCCTCGTAGGTTCTTGTTAGAATTGGCTAGAAGATGTCGGGCATGCTCAACCCTCCCCGAATTTCTAGAGAATCCGATTATCCTGCCAGAGTTAGAATATGATGATACTTGTGCTTCTTATGAGGGTTTTGGTGTCTACGAGATTATGAATGATGAAGACCCTATTGAAGAGGGGGAGGAAAGTTATGAAGAATATGAGGACGAGGCTGATGCCCTTGCTAGTGGCATGAGAAGATTTGACGAACCATCAGCCTCAGTAGAGGAGCCTACCAAGGAAATAAATCTGGGTACGGAAGAAGACCCTAGGATTGTCCTCATCAGCAAGAATTTGCCGCCTGCCGAAGAGGAGGCGCTTATTTCGGTACTTCAAGAATACAAGGACACGTTTGCGTGGAGTTATGAAGGTATGCCTGGATTAGACCCTGCGCTCGTTGAACATCGGCTTACACTTAAGCCAGGGTCTGTCCCGATCAAACAACGGTTAAGACGTTTCCACCCTAACATGGCTTTAAAGATGAAAGAAGAGGTCGACAAGCTTCATAAGGCTAGATTTGTTAGAGTTGTCCTCTATCCAAACTGGGTGGCTAACATCGTCCCGGTCATGAAGAAAGACGGAAAGGTTCGCATTTGTATAGACTTTCGGGACCTCAACCGTGCGTGTCCTAAAGATGACTTCCCCCTCCCTCATATTGATGTTTTGATTGATAATACGGCAGGATTTGAGACTCTCTCCTTTATGGATGGTTTTTCGGGTTATAATCAGATTCGCCTGGCTGAAGAAGATCAAGAGAAAACGTCATTCACTACACCATGGGGTACTTACTGCTATGTGGTCATGCCTTTTGGACTCAAGAATGCTGGAGCCACCTATCAGAGGGCTATGATGGCAATTTTTCATGATATGATTCATATTTATATTGAGGTGTATGTGGATGACTTGGTAGTAAAATCAAGAACAAGGATTGAGCATCCTGGGGTTTTAGCTAAAGTCTTGCAAAGATCACGAGAATATCAGTTGAAAATGAACCCCAAGAAGTGTGTATTTGGTGTTTCATCAGGAAAGTTGCTTGGGTTTATTGTCAGCAAAAGAGGAATTGGAGTTGATCCCAATAAGGCAAAGGCCATCAGGGATATGCCTCCTCCCAAGAATTTGAAGGAAGTTCGAGGATTAATCGGGAGGTTGCAATTTATTCGCCGCTTCGTCTCCCAGCACTCACAAAGATGCAGGCCGTTTTACGAGCTTACTAAGCCGGGGGTCAAGTTTAATTGGGATGACAAATGTTAGGCAGCTTTTGACGGATTGAAGGATTATCTGGCCAATCCTCCTGTCCTGAGGCCGCCAATTCCGGGCAAACCACTTATCCTCTATGTTTCTGTCCTGGATGACTCTGTGGGTGCTGTCCTAGCTCAAGTGGATGAAGAAGGGAAGGAGAGGGCAGCATACTACTTGTCTAAACTTCTCAACCCTTGTGAGCAGAGGTACTCAGCCATGGAGAAGACTTGCGCTGCTTTAGTCTGGGTAGTTCAAAAGTTAAAACATTATTTCTTAGCTCACGAGGTTCACCTCATTGCTCGCATGAATCCGATTAAATTCCTTCTTGAAAAATCTGTCCTTACCGACCGATTGGCACGCTGGCAAAGTTTTCTCTCTCAATTTGACATCACTTACATTCAACAGAAAGCAATCAAAGGTTATGCCATCGCCGAACATCTTGCTCACCACCCTCTCCCTCGATTTGATCCTGTCAATTCAGAGTTTCCAGATGAATAACTAATGTCAATTAATCAACCCCACGATCCTATGTGGACATTACATTTTGATGGAGCTCTAAATTTCCAAGGAAGAGGGATCGGCATGGTTCTTTTAACACCAGAAGGGGCCACCATCCCATTTGCTGCTCAGCTCACTTTCCCTGTCACGAACAATATAGCTGAGTATGAGGCCCTTTTGGCCGGTCTTCAAACCGCTCATAAATATGGTGTTACCCAATTACGAATCGTGGGTGACAGTCAACTCATTCTACGCCAGGTGCTTGTCAAGTGCCGCACTATCAATCCTAAACTCAAGCCCTACCAGGAACTTGCTTCAGCTTATGCCAAACTCTTCACCAAGTTGATCTTCGTCCATGTCCCTCGAAGCCAGAACATCTTAGCTGACGCTCTTTCCTCTTTGGCCTCCGCTTTAGTCTTTCCTCCCCAACGAGATTTTCACGTTCCTCTCATTCATCAGCGTGACACTCCAGCTATTAAGGATCGTGCATTCCTCGATATTAGGGACAAGGTGCTCGAGAAGGTCAGGCGGAGTGAAGCTCTTAAAAGCAAAGAGGTCATGTTGTTAGATTGGGAAGAAGAATTGGCTGATGAAGAGAAACCTTGGTATTTTGAGATTGCCAGATATTGCAATGATCAATCCTATCCCGAAGAAGCCACTGTGGAAGAAAAGAAAGCGATTAGAAGAGTGGCTCAGCGGTATGTTTTGGTTGGAGGTGTGCTCTATAGAAGAGGGCTCACGGGTGTTTTATTAAGATGCCTCGACGATGATGAATCCTGGAAGGTCGTAGAAGAGGCGCATTCAGGAGTGTGTGGTGGTCATGTGAACAGCCAGATGCTAGCTAAGAAGATCCTTAGGCTAGGCTTCTATTGGCCAACTCTAGAAGAGGATTGTTCCATCTATGTTCGAAGGTGTGTTAAGTGCCAACTGCACGCCGACAAGATTCATTCTCCTGCTTCTTCACTCCATCCTATGTCCTCCCCATGGCCTTTCTCCATGTGGGCTTTCGATATCATCGGACCTCTTGGTGACTCGAACCTCCTCACGAAGCAAAAATCATTCATCCTCACGGCAACGGAGTACTTCACCAAGTGGGCGGAAGCGGAAGCATTCGTGGAGATCAAAGCATCAATCGTATGCAAATTCATAATGAAGAATATCATCGCCAGATTCGGCATCCCGAGTACCATCATCACCGACAATGGACCTCAATTCATCTCTCAAGAGCTCAAGGATCTCTGCAACAGGTATAACATTGCATTGCATCATTCTTCTCCCTATTATCCACAGGGCAATGGCCAAGCAGAGGCAACTAATAAAACCTTGATCAAAATTGTTAAAAAGACGTGTGAGGCTAATAAATTTTCGGATTGGCCAGACAAGCTAGTTGAAGCTCTCTGGGCCTATCGCACTTCCATTCGTACCCCTACAGGGCAAACCCCTTTTGCCCTCACTTATGGAATAGAGGCGGTAGTTCCTTATGAGATTCTCATTCCCTCTCTGCGAGTACAATTGGACAAGGAATTCTCTATTGATGAGCGTCGTGATTCACTCCTTGCCCAGTTGGAACTCCTAGATGAGAAGCGTCTGGTCGCCGCTGAGCATGCGCGCGTTTATCAAAATAGGCTTTCGCGTTTTTATCAAAAGAAAGTAATTGAGAGAAAATTCAAAGTCGGTGAGTTGGTGATCAAGAGAATCTTTGTAAAACCTGGCGGACCCCGTTCAAAACTCCAACCAAACTAGGAGGGACCATTTGTTATAAAAAATATTTATCCTGGCAATGCTTATAAATTGATTAACGCTGAAGGAGCAGAGCTAGCTCATCCTTGGAACGGGCTGTACCTTAAGAAATACTACCCCTAATCCAAAACCAAAATATATATATATATAAAAATAAAGAATTTTCCAAAATTCCAAACAAAATAGAAATTCTCCAAAAATGCCAAAAAAAAATCGTTGTCATGGCGTACAAGGACGCAAGGTCTGAAAGGTAAAATTTCAGTATTCATTCGCCAGTCTTGTTAACTAAAATAGGGTCGACACCCGCACACACTACACGCTTAAACCTCGAACTTAAGCGGTGCAAAATCTGATGGAAAGTCAAAAAAAACCTGACTAAAGGTGAAGACAATACCCATTCTTTTCCTCTTCGGCCCATAAGGGAGGAAGGAAGGTCTCGGGGTAGACCCGCTAAGCCTACCTGCCGCCTTAGTAAGTGGAAGTCAGGGCCCAAAAGGGAACAAAATGCCGCAAAAGTCCAAGTACAATTAGGTCTTTTATCAATACAAATCAGTTCCAAAGTGAAAGTCAAATCGTGAAAAGAAAAGCATGTCAAGAGGGCAAAGTCCCCGCAAGGAAAACCTTGGGCGTATGCATGCAATACAAAAAGAGGCAAAAGGCAACAAAATTTCCCTATGCCAAAAACCGAATCCCAACAGGCATAGGGTAGGGGAGGTGCTTTTACCTCGAGCTTTTCAGAATCCCTTATGGGCTTCCTTATATCTTCTTCCATCTCTTTCTTTGTGGTAAGTCATAAACCAACACGATGGTCGAGACTGACCTAGGAGATTGCACCGTGCGAGATCTTGCGTATAAGTTTAACCACTAGCACGTCGACCCCTTTTTAATTAATCAAGAAAGGCCAATGAATCCTCAATGATGACCATGTATGGCCAAGTGCCCTAGTAGCTTTGTCAACCTAATTCTGAAAAAACAGCAAAATTAACGCCTCTGAGGGAGGCGCCTTTTATATAATTAACGCCTAAGCCGAAGTCATCTTTTATTAAATAACGCCTTTAAATAGGTCACCTTTTTTCAAAATTAACGACCGTCGCTGAGGGCGTCTTCTATACAAATAACGACCTAGTCTAAGGCGTCTTTTTTGGAAAACAAATGAAAAAAACAAATGAAAAAAAAAGAGAGGAAAGAAAATGAAAGAAAAATGAAAAAAATGGTGGTTTATCTTTCATGATGTGTGCGTGCATTTTTACATGGGCATCTTTTGTTATAGGTTGCATATGTGTGCTTGAGTGATGCATCTCCCTTTATTGGTTATTTCATTTACCTTATTTAAAGGCTTGGCCCCTTGACCCGCTATCAAGGTCAAAGTAAAGACATCCCTTGCTTATTGAGCAAGGGGCCAAGTCGAACAGATGAATTAACCTGTTTTGTTTAAGTGTGAACTACAGCTGCAGGCATAGGGGAAAATAAAAGCAAAAGCCAAAAACGTGGAAAAGAAGCGAGGTACACGCCCACAAGTACACAACTACACAAGTGCTCAGGTAACAAAAATTTCAAATATGTATACATCATAAATATCTGAGTACAGGTGTGAGGGTGGAGGAGTACAAGTAAGTCTCTCTCAGCTCTCGCCTCCACCCTCCTCTCTCCTACTCTCTACCTCGTCCTCTCCGTCCCGAGGTGGCGCTGGTGGAGGGGGCATGGGCCCCCGTGAAGAAGCTGGAACCCGAACCTGGCCCCCTACCTCACTCCTCTCTCGAAGAGAAGAGCCCGCCACAAAGGTAGAGCTGGTGAAGCTGTACCCTGCAGCTCGCGCCCGCTCCCGCCCTCGCTGGAGACGCTCCTCTGACGCTCGTAGCCGCTCCTGGGTAACGGCTAGCTGGGTCCTCAAGTCTGCCAGCTCACGCTCGCACGCTGTCGCCTGCTCCTGGTACCGGGTACGCTCCGACTGCTGTAGCTCGTGGTGACGGGCACGGTCCTCCAGGTGCTCCTCTCGCTCTCGCGCACGCTCTCTCCGCTCCAGCTCAAGAGCGACCCGTAGCTCCGCTATGTCCTGAGGCAGCTCCTCACGCCGCCTCAAAGCCCTCTCCAGCTCCGCGATCTGCTGCTCACGGATCGCCAACTCCGCCCCAGCTAGGGATGCCCGGGTATGAGCCGCCTGTAACTGTGTAGTCTGCAAACAGGTAAATAAGTCATCAGTTCCACATTTAATGCAATAATTCAGCAATTTATGAAATGAATGCATGGTTAAAAGTAAAACTCACCCGTGTGGCCATCGCCTGCTGGCCCTCCTCAATGCAAGTGAGAGCGGCTCGGAGCTCCTCGTCTGTAAAACACCTTTGTCATCAGCACATAATAATAGATAATTAAATGAGGTCTGAGTTTTGAAACTTACCCGTGAGGCAAGGTCGCGCTCTGCCGCCTCGGCCCGTGCCACTGCCCCCGCCAGCTGCTCCGCTAGTGCAGTCGCCTCTGCACTAGGCCCTCTCGAGCTAGAGGCCTCTCCCGTATCTCTCCCTGCTGCTCCCTGCTGGGCACGCTGTATTCATCAAGATTGTCAGTGGCTAATCATCAATAATTCAATCAAAAAAAAATTCATTTGCGTATTCAAATAAATTAAACACTCACCAGGGTCTCAAGGTCTGCCCGTGTGGTGGCCAGCTGTGCCTCCAGGCTGTGTAGGTGGGCCTGTGCATCTATCGCTGCTATGTCTCGTGCGTCCTGCATCCATTACACATCAATTGCATGATAGATATACATAAGCATTCGCATTTAATTGAAGAATAAGTGCATTCATACATACCCCTAGGACCCTCATCTGGGGCCTACCGGCGTAAACCTCCCAGTAGCGCTAGAAGTACTCGGAGCTGTCGGTCGCCCGTGAGGTGACTCGGATCCCGCCTCGCTGCCAGTTCGCGTACTGGTCCGCGAACCGCACTCTCCAGTCGATCTCCTTGGTTCGACCGCGTGTCTTCTTTCCAATCCCTCGCGGCTCTCCGACCTCTATCCACTCCTGGTGGAGGCCGAGTGTCCTCATCACCAGCGTAAGCCGTAACGGCTCAATCTCGCTCAAGCAATGAACTCAAAGCTCATGCTCAAAGCGAGGTCGGCCCGCTACGACCCATGGCTGGCCCTCATCGGTCATCCCCTCATAGGGCCTCCAGCGCACCTGCATTCACAAACATACATTCATCCATCATATCACATTCTATAACATAAGCACGATAACAAAAAAAATTGCATTATGCATACCAGTGAAGGAGGGAAGTCGCGGAACTCCCTCCGTAACACCCACAGCTCGTAAGAGAGTGGGGCTCCGAACACGACCGGCAGCCAGCGTCGCGCCAGAGGGAAAGATCCCTCACCTCCGGGTCGTAGGTCGACGCGCCCCATGGGCATGTATAGATGGCTCCAAACCTGCATCCATGCATCATATTAGCAAAACATTCATACGCATATACATTCAAACATTCAAACAAAGAAATGCATACCTGAAGAAAAGGTGAGAAGCCACTGACAGTCGTCTCTCATCCTCTCCCCGTAGACAGGTCGGCCATCATGTGCGCCAGCAGTGCCGCTCCCCAGGCGTATCTACCGACTCCCTCCAAGTCCTCAAGTATCCCTAGGAATCGGCAGTTGATGACGTCACCCTTCGTGCCAAGCAGTAGCCTCCCGAGCATCAAGAATAGAAACCTCCTCAAATCTCGGTCTGCTCTCTCCCTGTCGGCTGGATCCTGGCAATAGGCTGTCCTAGCCCTGTCCATCAACCTCTGCGAAAACTCCTCTAAATACACCCGGGGTCTCTGCCTAGCATCCCCTAATCCCATAGCTGTGGTGAGGTCGGTACGGAAGACGGTCCTGCACTCGCTAGGTGTCTCGTAGACCATCTCTAACCCTAGCAATCTCTGGGTAAGCTCAGTATAGTCAGAATAGGTGATCCCACTCACAGCCTCCCCATCTACCCTTAAACCGGTGATCCTAGCCACATCCTCTAGGGTGGGGATAATGTGACCCCACGGCATCAAAAATGCCCGGCTAGTCCTGTCCCATCTCTCTCTCAAAACCTGGATCAGTGCTAGGTCGGGTCTGACTGGCTCTATGCTAAGGAAAGCCCCGAACCCCATGGCATCTACCCTAGCTCTCTGAAACTCGGGGAGGCCGTGGTATGCTGCCCGGACCTGGACCCATGAGATGCGTGTCCTCATCAACCCTTGCATGCATAAAAGAAAGAATTTTTGTTTAAAAGTGTTAATTTTCATGTGTAAATTCGTTTAATTGCCTTGGTTGAGATTTTTGCTGTTTAATTTAATTAACGACCAACCTTGGGTCGTGGCTTGCTTGATTAACGCCCCTGAGTGTGGCGTTATTTCTAAATGGGTTTTGATGAATCTATGTGCCTGTTGAATTAACGGCCCAGCCAGGGTCGTTGTTTATCTAAGAGACGCCCCGGTGGGAGGCGTGGTTTTGAAATGAATTTCTAATTTCATAAAAGGTTTTTTAAATTGACGCCCGTCCCTGGGTCCTCATTTGCTTAAGTAACGCCTCTAAATGGGACGTTTTTCTTAAATGAGTTTTGGGCCTAGAAATATATTCTGGAATTATTTTAAATTGACGACCACCCCTATGGTCGTTTTTTGTTGAATTGACGCCCCGATGGGGGGGCGTTGTTTTTCAGGGTTTTTTAAAAATAAAATAAAAACAGCATACGAGATATAAATCAAGGCATAAATATTGAAGAAATAATTGGAAAAACTGAGAAGCATGAAAATAATGGCATGGTGATTAAAACATGGTAAATAAAATTAACGACATGCTACAGGACGTGTTCTCACATGATTAATTATTTTTCAAATAAAAAAAGATGAGTTGACGACCCCAGGTCTGGGCGTCTTTTCTTTAATTCACGACACCCCTGGGGGCGTCTCTTTTCTGAGTCACTGGTTTTTCCCCGCCGAGAGCTATGGAAAATGGAAAGAAAATTAAAAAAATTGGAAATGAAGGTTTGGGGGCCTACCTTTTGTTGTCTAGGTCCGACCATCCCTCCACGGCGGGGCGGCCGGGGTTGTCGTGGCCGTCGGAGCTGGCCGGGGCGAGGAACGACGGCCGTTGGTTCCTCTTCTTCATCTCCTCCTTCATCTCCTTCTTCGTTTCCTTCTTCTTCTTCACCTTCCTCATCTTCGTTTTCACCTTCTTACCCCTCATTATCGTCACCATCTTCTTCGTCCCCATCGTCTTCTTCTCGTTCTTCTCCACCGCGTTCCTCGTCGTGCTCCGCCGGGGTCTCCTCGGCCGCCGCCGGAGGAACCTCCTCCACGGTGTGATCTTCCTTGCCCAAGTCCACCACCTCCGGGGCAGACACCCGCTGTAGTAACCCTGATAAATTTAAAAGGGATAAATAAATCAAAATAGATTAAAAGATTTAATAAATAAACGAAAGAGCTTGGAATAAAAATAATTAAACCCTGATGGAAATAACGCCTCAGATAAAGGCGCTACTTTACAAGAAAACGCCCTTACATAAGGCGTGTTTTGAAGAAAGGACGCCCACACGATTAAGGCGTCAAATTTCAAACGACCAAAATAAATAAAAAGGGCAAGTTAGCGTAACGTCCCTTGCATGGACGCGTTTCAACAAGTAACGACGCTTGACAAGGCGTCAATTTAAATTCGACGCCCTGACCTAGGTCGCTAATTCAGTTTGAGTTTCGTTCGACCCAGGAGTCTATCCAGGGTAAGATGATAACTATGAGAAAGAGTTCGAATGTAGTAATAACTCTAATATGGAAGTTTTACTTCCAATCGAACACTAACCTTATTAGGATTTCCAATAT
This sequence comes from Amorphophallus konjac, assembly GCA_022559845.1. Taxonomy (NCBI): domain Eukaryota; kingdom Viridiplantae; phylum Streptophyta; class Magnoliopsida; order Alismatales; family Araceae; genus Amorphophallus; species Amorphophallus konjac. The sequence continues at coordinate 63,605,486 of CM040118.1, read as the reverse complement.
CTTATAAATAACCTTCTGCTTGAACCGAGAACGCTATTTGGCGTTCAGAGTTTTCAAAGGTATGCGAAGAACAGCAGGTTCTTCTTCTTCCTTCTTCCTTATATTGTGTTCGATCAACGCATGAAGAACTAATGATTCTTCATACTCTTCTCTGATTACAGGTTGAAAGCTGCTGTCTTCCGAAGAACAAGTAAGTTCTTTCCCCTTGCTTTCGGTTATGTATAAGAAGATTTTAATATCTTCTTCTTCGTTCTTCTGTCTCTACAGGTTGTCTGTAGAAGTGAACCCGGTTGATTGAAGAAGTGAGGGTTCTTCATCTACATCCTCTTAATTACCCTTGCTGCTGCTATTAGGATCGAAAGCTTCAAAAAGACTCTGTTTATAAAACAGAGTATCGTTCAGAACCTACATCGGTTCATCCGTCAGTTTATCATCATCAAGGTAGGTTTTCTCAAGCACTGTAGCCCAAATCACCATAATAACTATATTAAACCATATATATTAGTTCATGCATATACTTTTCACGAGTTTTAAAAGTTCTATTGTTGGAAAGAAACGCCCTTTCCAAGGGCGCTAATTTTATACGCGACCCAGACTAGGGCGCTATTTAAATAAACGACCCTGACAAGGTCGTCAATTCAAAAGATTTGACGCCCTGTACACAGACGTCAATTTAATTACCTGATAATTACCCATGTTAATTAGTCCAATATTCACTTAAACATGATTCTAAATCAGTGCATCCTGATATTATCCTGTCATGACCATATCTCGTTTTCTGGAAATTTCAATACTTGAAAAATTGTAAATTCTTGAAATACACGACCCTGTATAGGTCGTCTCTCACTTGACTAACGCCCCTGTTCAGGGCGTGAATTGAAAAGTTACGCCCCTGTCCAGGGCGTGTTTCTGATAAATTACTGAAAATATATATTCTGCAAAAATAGAGGTAAAGAATGAACGACCATTGCATACGTCGTCAACTTTTAATTAAACGCCCCTTATCAAGGCGCGTTTTTGGTAAAATACAGAAATATTGAAAATTTGTAAAAATGTAAAATAGATAAACGCCCTTACTGAAGGCGTTAATTACTTGAGTAGTGACTTTACTTAAGTCGTTATTTTCCTGTAAAAATGTTTTTACCCTGTTTCTGATAACCGATGGTTTCAATATATCTATATATATGTATATCGACACTATATCTCCACTTCGTGAGTATAGTCCCACGTTTCATGATGTTTTATCGATCACCCTCAATTCTCATTGACATACAAGCTCTCCATTGGACATTCCGTTCCTTTGGACTAGCGAGTTAGTCATAGAGACCTCCGTAAGACTCCTCGAGCCTTGGATTCCCTCAAGGCCGACTGAGCTGGTTGTACCATAAAAACCCATTACACTATTGAATGCCATGTCACTCTAAAGAAACATGGTATACCGGCCCTTATGATATGCAAAGAGTATATCATGAGAATTCTTAATGGGATGATGATATCATGCCATTTGTTGATGTTCTTGTGGACCTCAATTCTATAATAAGAATGAGGGTATCTTGCCTTTGATATACTGTTCATGTGGACCTCAATTCTATATAAAGAATGTCCATACTTGTTTGTCATGGTACCCGAGTTAAGGGAACCTAATTTCACCTAGTTTCATCGATCGTCGTGATTGTACCGTTGTTATCGCCTATCTATGTCCAATGTCGTATTTTTGGACTCCATTCTCTCAAAGTTATCCTACGTGTCTACAAGCTTAAATTGTTGAAATTCCATATTGGCTATATATATATAGATACAAGAGTGGATGTCAATTATACATGATAAATGCCTGCGCATATAGGGCCCGATCTGGTCCTGGGAGGAGCACCCGAAAGTACTTGTGCCCATGGGAGTTGAATGATAAGGTATCTGGCATTATACCGAGTGCATGACTAGCTTGATTGGACATTCCACACAAATCTTGTACTTGACTCGTACTTGACTTGACATGAATTGCGTGACCCGAGAAAGGGTAATTACTTGCTTGCTTGATACATGATAGCTAAAGTTCTTGACATGACTTGCTAAAAGTACTTGCTTGAATATCTTGTCATCTTTTCTTGAAAGCTCGTGACTAGTTCATCTTGCTGTCTTATTGATAAATTCTCTCTCCATCTTGTCGTTTTATGCGAGCATGCATAGCTATAGTACATTCATGAAAATGTAATTATTTAAACCCCTTGCTAGCGCTTGAGATATAATTTCCTACTGAGCGTTCGCTCACTCCGTGTGTTCCCTACTTTTCAGGTAATTCCGACGACGAGGGAAGTCAATCGGATGGGAATGGTCAAGAGTGAAAGTGATAGAACTTCTCCAAGTGTCATCTAGTCTTTTCCCTATTTCTTGAGTCAACTATGTACTTTTCATTTTTTAGAGTATTGGATTTGTAATAGTCTATCCATTATAAAATAAAGGATTGGGTTATCTTTCTATTTTGCGCATCTCTGTTTTGGTGTCGAATACACTACTACTCTGATTGACATGATTGATATAAACTCGTCGCGCATATCTGAGTATCTTCCGCGCTCGGGGCGTGACAGTTTCTGTGGTATCAGAGCCTAGGGTATTCAATTCCTAGGAAAAACCCAAGTCCAAGGATAAGTTTTAAACCTTCAACCAGTGAGATTGGGTAGAACCAAGGGTTAAAGTTAACATAGAATGCTAGTCTTTAAGATACAAATCACGTATTAATCTAGTTATTGTAATTGTAGGATAATGGCTGCCGAACGTGCTCAATGGCGCAACATGCAGCGTACACTGCAAGACATGACTCAAGTACTGCAGCAAGTAACACTAGGAGGTGGACAACGAGCAGGAAGTCTCCACCAGACTTTCAAGAACATGAACCCACCCAAGTTCACGGGTTCTACTGATCCAGATGACGCTGAACACTGGATTAGGGAAACAGAACGGATATTCCGTGTTATGCAATGCACGAATCAAGATAAGGTCTTATTAGCTACTTTTCAGTTAGAAAGGGATGCTAGATGCTGGTGGGAATCAATAGAGGCTACTATAAATCAAGATCAGGTTTCGTGGGAGGAATTCGTTGAACACTTCAACGCAAAATATTTCTCGGACCGAGTTCAGGAAAAGAAGGCTGCAGAATTTGCTGCATTAAAGCAACAATCTTTGTCAGTGGCCGAGTATGAGGCCCAATTCTCTAGATTGTCTCGATATGCTAAGCATCTAGTTAGCACCGAGAAAATGAAAGCTAGGAGGTTTCTTAATGGGCTCAGGCCCCAAGCTATTACTCAACTGGCGCCGATGGACATTCAAGTCTACTCGGAGATAGTACGCCGAGCTCAACTATTAGAAGATGCCACGGAACTGTCTGATAGGATTCGTGGTAAGGATAAGAAGGAACAAGTTACAGGTTCGGGTTCCTTTAAACCCAACTTCAAGAAGAGGCCTAGCAATGGAGGTATTCCCTCGCAAGACCAAAAGTTCAAGAAGACCAAGCCCTTCTCTATCACCACTACCTCTCCAAATACAGTGTGCAAACATTGTGATAAAGCGGGTCATAGAGCAGAAGAATGCTGGAGGAAACTAGGAGCATGTCTCCGTTGTGGTAGTCGTGAGCATCGGATTCCCGATTGCCCATTACTTAACGATCAAGCCATTGACGGGAAGCGCCCAGTAACCAAGAATGCTCGTCTTCATGCAATCAAGGAGACCGAGCAAGTAGAAGGAGGCGGCTTAGTGGAAGGTACATTGAAAGTTTGTTCCAGGAATGCATATGTCTTAATTGATACTGGTGCATCGCATTCTATTGTTTCTAAGAAGTTTGCTGACCCATTACCCCTAGAACCGGAATGGATAAAGTTAGTTTTGTCTACTCCTCTGGATGATGAGACTGATATTACACATCATTACCAAAACTGCGAAGTATTGGTTCAGGGTAGAAATCTCCCTATTGATCTCATATGTTTAGATCTGAAAGAGTATGATGTTATACTAGGGGCAGATTGGTTATCCAAGTATCAGGCAACGGTTGATTGCCGCAATAGTAAGGTTACATTCAAGGAATTTCCAGAACTAATATTTACTAGCCCCAAGAGTCGGAGCAAATCTCCTATTATTTCGGCTCTCCGAGCTAGCAAGCTCATCAAGAAAGGATGTATATCTTTCCTTACCTTTGTCACAGTTAAAGAAGCTAAGGAAGCTAAGTTAGAAGACATTTCAGTAGTACAAGAATTTCCGGACGTGTTTCCGGAAGATTTGCTGGGATTACCCCCGCAAAGAGAAGTGGCCTTCACCATTGACTTAGTCCCTGGTGCTGGTCCGATTTCAAAGGCACCTTATAGGATGTCACCTGCTGAACTCAAGGAGTTAAAGGAGCAATTGATGGAACTCATCAAGAAAGGATTCATTAGACCAAGTACTTCCCCGTGGGGAGCGCCTGTATTATTTGTAAAGAAGAAAGACGGATCCATGAGGTTATGCGTCGACTATCGACAATTGAATCATCTCACTATCAAGAACAAGTATCCACTGCCGAGAATCGATGAATTGTTTGATCAAATTTCAGGATCCATGTACTTTTCCAAAATTGATCTTAGGTCCGGATATCACCAACTAAGAATCAAGGACGAGGATATTCATAAAACCGCATTCAGAAGCAGGTATGGCCATTATGAATTTGTTGTTATGCCTTTCGGACTAACGAATGCCCCTGCTGCCTTTATGCAGTTAATGAATAGTATATTCAGGCCTTATTTGGATCAATTCGTGGTGGTCTTTATTGATGATATATTGATTTATTCCAAGACCAAGGGAGAGCATGAGGAACATTTGAGGATTGCATTACAAATATTAAGGACAAACCAATTATATGCAAAACTTAGCAAGTGTGAATTCTGGCTTGAAGAAGTGACTTTTCTCGGACATGTTATATCAAAGGATGGCTTGTCTGTAGACCCATCAAAGGTTGAAGCTGTAAGGAACTGGGAAAGACCGACCAATGCTAGCGAGATCCGAAGTTTCTTAGGTCTTGCCGGCTATTACAGGCGATTCATCAAGGATTTCTCTAAAATCGCCGTGCCACTTACAAGGTTAACTCGCAAGGAGATCCGTTATGAATGGGATGAGGAATGTGAGAGAAGCTTCCAAACTCTCAAGGATCATCTTACTACAGCTCCTATCTTAGCATTGCCAGTTGAAGGAGAAAAGTTCGAGGTATACACTGATGCTTCTGGCATTAGCCTCGGGTGTGTTCTAATGCAACAAGGGAAGGTTATAGCCTACTCTTCTCGTCAATTAAAGAAGCATGAAGAGAACTACCCCGTCCATGACTTAGAATTGGCCGCGGTAGTATTTGCACTCAAAATATGGAGACATTATCTTTATGGAGTACAGTTTACTGTATACTCCGATCACAAGAGTCTCAAATATCTCTTTTCACAGAAGGAACTAAACATGAGACAAAGACGATGGCTAGAATATCTCAAGGACTTCGACTTCAATATACAATATCATCCCGGAAAAGGTAATCATGTAGCAGATGCCCTTAGTCGAAAGCCGAGAGCACTGTTAGCCAATTGTCTGATTCAAGAAGGGAAATTGCTAGAACAATTCTCTGAACTCAATATAAGCATGGACACGGACCCTAGATGTGTCACATTATCTCATGTAAGCATACAGTCAGATTTATTATCTGAGATACAAGCACTTCAGGATGATGATCCTACATTAGTAGAAATCAAGGGCAGATTAGAAGGACAATCGGATTTCCAATTAGCTTCTGATAGAAGATTAATGTTCAAGAATCGAACTTGTATACCGGACTGCCCAGAATTGAAGAAGAAGGTCTTAGATGAAGCTCATAGGTCAAGGTATACGATTCATCCTGGATCTACCAAGATGTACCAAGATGTGAAAAGAAATTTTTGGTGGCCCAACATGAAAAGAGAAATAGCGGACTATGTATCACGCTGTCTCACATGCCAACAAGTCAAGGCGGAACACCAAAAGCCTGCTGGAAAACTACATCCTCTAGATATCCCTAAATGGAAGTGGGAGGATATTGGTATGGATTTCATCATGGGTTTATCTAAATCAAAAAGAGGACATGATGGAATATGGGTTATCATTGACCGATTGACTAAATCAGCGCATTTCTTGCCAATCAAGAGTCGATGGTCAGTTGATGTCTTAGCTGCACTATACATCAAGGAAATAGTCAGATTACATGGTATTCCTGTTTCAATCGTGTCTGACAGAGATCCCCGTTTTACTTCTCATTTTTGGAAGGGACTACAACATTCGTTGGGGACGAGACTTAACTTTAGCACAGCTTTTCATCCTCAAACGGATGGTCAGACCGAGAGAACCAATCAAGTAGTCGAAGATATGCTAAGAGCATGCATCATTGATTTTGGTGGAAACTGGCATGATCACTTGCCTCTGGTCGAATTTGCATACAACAATAGCTACCAGGCAAGTATACAACTGGCACCTTTTGAAGCCTTATACGGAAGGAGTTGCCGATCACCCATATGCTGGAACGAAGTTGGAGAGAAACAACTGTTAGGTCCAGTCATGGTAAGGGATACAACTGAGAAGATACAAGTAATCAGAGAAAGATTGTAAGTTGCTCAGTCTAGACAAAGGGCTTATGCTGACACAAGAAGAAGAGATCTTGAATTCCAAGTTGGAGATCATGTATTTCTCAAGATATCGCCTGGACGTGGAATACGAAGATTTGGTGTTAAGGGCAAGCTTACACCAAGATTTGTCGGACCTTTTGAGATACTAGAAAGAGTTGGCGAGGTTGCTTATCGCATCGCATTGCCACCTCAATTGTCCGAGATACATAATGTGTTCCACATATCCATGTTGAAGAAGTATGTACACGATCCATCACATATTATCGAACATGGAGACCTAGTAATCCAGAAGGATCTCACATATGAGCAGAAGCCTATGAAGATCCTAGATCAAGAAGTACGAACCCTAAGGAATAAGGTTATTCCCATGCTAAAAGTACAATGGAATAAGAATTCAGAACATGAAGCTACATGGGAGACCGAGGAATCTATGAGGAAACAATTTCCAGAGTTATTTTAGAAGGTATATACTCTACACTCTCCATATGTAAATATATGATATGGAATTTGGGGACCAAATTCTTTTTAAGTGGGGGAGGGTGTAGCAACCCTGATAAATTTAAAAGGGATAAATAAATCAAAATAGATTAAAAGATTTAATAAATAAACGAAAGAGCTTGGAATAAAAATAATTAAACCCTGATGGAAATAACGCCTCAGATAAAGGCGCTACTTTACAAGAAAACGCCCTTACATAAGGCGTGTTTTGAAGAAAGGACGCCCACACGATTAAGGCGTCAAATTTCAAACGACCAAAATAAATAAAAAGGGCAAGTTAGCGTAACGTCCCTTGCGTGGACGCGTTTCAACAAGTAACGACGCTTGACAAGGCGTCAATTTAAATTCGACGCCCTGACCTAGGTCGCTAATTCAGTTTGAGTTTCGTTCGACCCAGGAGTCTATCCAGGGTAAGATGATAACTATGAGAAAGAGTTCGAATGTAGTAATAACTCTAATATGGAAGTATTACTTCCAATCGAACACTAACCTTATTAGGATTTCCAATATCTTATAAATAACCTTCTGCTTGAACCGAGAACGCTATTTGGCGTTCGGAGTTTTCAAAGGTATGCGAAGAACAGCAGGTTCTTCTTCTTCCTTCTTCCTTATATTGTGTTCGATCAACGCATGAAGAACTAATGATTCTTCATACTCTTCTCTGATTACAGGTTGAAAGCTGCTGTCTTCCGAAGAACAAGTAAGTTCTTTCCCCTTGCTTTCGGTTACGTATAAGAAGATTTTAATATCTTCTTCTTCGTTCTTCTGTCTCTACAGGTTGTCTGTAGAAGTGAACCCGGTTGATTGAAGAAGTGAGGGTTCTTCATCTACATCCTCTTAATTACCCTTGCTGCTGCTATTAGGATCGAAAGCTTCAAAAAGACTCTGTTTATAAAACAGAGTATCGTTCAGAACCTACATCGGTTCATCCGTCAGTTTATCATCATCAAGGTAGGTTTTCTCAAGCACTGTAGCCCAAATCACCATAATAACTATATTAAACCATATATATTAGTTCATGCATATAGTTTTCACGAGTTTTAAAAGTTCTATTGTTGGAAAGAAACGCCCTTTCCAAGGGCGCTAATTTTATACGCGACCCAGACTAGGGCGCTATTTAAATAAACGACCCTGACAAGGTCGTCAATTCAAAAGATTTGACGCCCTGTACACAGACGTCAATTTAATTACCTGATAATTACCCATGTTAATTAGTCCAATATTCACTTAAACATGATTCTAAATCAGTGCATCCTGATATTATCCTGTCATGACCATATCTCGTTTTCTGGAAATTTCAATACTTGAAAAATTGTAAATTCTTGAAATACACGACCCTGTATAGGTCGTCTCTCACTTGACTAACGCCCCTGTTCAGGGCGTGAATTGAAAAGTAACGCCCCTGTCCAGGGCGTGTTTCTGATAAATTACTGAAAATATATATTCTGCAAAAATAGAGGTAAAGAATGAACGACCATTGCATACGTCGTCAACTTTTAATTAAACGCCCCTTATCAGGGCGCGTTTTTGGTAAAATACGGAAATATTGAAAATTTGCAAAAATGTAAAATAGATAAACGCCCTTACTGAAGGCGTTAATTACTTGAGTAGTGACTTTACTTAAGTCGTTATTTTCCTGTAAAAATGTTTTTACCCTGTTTCTGATAACCGATGGTTTCAATATATCTATATATATGTATATCGGCACTATATCTCCACTCCGTGAGTATAGTCCCACGTTTCATGATGTTTTATCGATCACCCTCAATTCTCATTGACATACAAGCTCTCCATTGGACATTCCGTTCCTTTGGACTAGCGAGTTAGTCATAGAGACCTCCGTAAGACTCCTCGAGCCTTGGATTCCCTCAAGGCCGACTGAGCTGGTTGTACCATAAAAACCCATTACACTATTGAATGCCATGTCACTCTAAAGAAACATGGTATACCGGCCCTTATGATATGCAAAGAGTATATCATGAGAATTCTTAATGGGATGATGATATCATGCCATTTGTTGATGTTCTTGTGGACCTCAATTCTATAATAAGAATGAGGGTATCTTGCCTTTGATATACTGTTCATGTGGACCTCAATTCTATATAAAGAATGTCCATACTTGTTTGTCATGGTACCCGAGTTAAGGGAACCTAATTCCACCTAGTTTCATCGATCGTCGTGATTGTACCGTTGTTATCGCCTATCTATGTCCAATGTCGTATTTTTGGACTCCATTCTCTCAAAGTTATCCTACGTGTCTACAAGCTTAAATTGTTGAAATTCCATATTGGCTATATATATATAGATACAAGAGTGGATGTCAATTATACATGATAAATGCCTGCGCATATAGGGCCCGATCTAGTCCTGGGAGGAGCACCCGAAAGTACTTGTGCCCATGGGAGTTGAATGATAAGGTATCTGGCATTATACCGAGTGCATGACTAGCTTGATTGGACATTCCACACAAATCTTGTACTTGACTCGTACTTGACTTGACATGAATTGCGTGACCCGAGAAAGGGTAATTACTTGCTTGCTTGATACATGATAGCCAAAGTTCTGGACATGACTTGCTAAAAGTACTTGCTTGAATATCTTGTTATCTTTTCTTGAAAGCTCGTGACTAGTTCATCTTGCTGTCTTATTGATAAATTCTCTCTCCATCTTGTCGTTTTATGCGAGCATGCATAGCTATAGTACATTCATGAAAATGTAATTATTTAAACCCCTTGCTAGCGCTTGAGATATAATTTCCTACTGAGCATTCGCTCACTCCGTGTGTTCCCTACTTTTCAGGTAATTCCGACGACGAGGGAAGTCAATCGGATGGGAATGGTCAAGAGTGAAAGTGATAGAACTTCTCCAAGTGTCATCTAGTCTTTTCCCTATTTCTTGAGTCAACTATGTACTTTTCCTTTTTTAGAGTATTGGATTTGTAATAGTCTATCCATTATAAAATAAAGGATTGGGTTATCTTTCTATTTTGCGCATCTCTGTTTTGGTGTCGAATACACTACTACTCTGATTGACATGATTGATATAAACTCGTCGCGCATATCCGAGTATCTTCCGCGCTCGGGGCGTGACACCCGCTGCCTCTTGTGTCCACCACCGGCCATTGTTTAGGGAGGTGAGGTTTGAGAGAGATAGAGGATGAGAAAGAAAGAAGGGGAGTTTTGGGTTCGGTTAGGGTTGCAGAAGGAAGAAAGGAACAAAACGAATGAAGAAGAAGAAAGGAGGGAAAGCAAGTTGAACGGTCAAAAAGAATTAACAACCCCGTCGAAGTCGTGTATTGTTAAAAAGACGACTGGACCGGAGGGCGTCTCTTCCATTGTTAACGACGTGCTTTGAGGCATTATTTACGTTCGCATGGGGAATGACAACCGTCGTCAGAGACATTTAATGGGACTTGATTGACATGATGGGAATAATGATTACTATTTTTGATTAACGACGTGTCTGAAGATGTGGTTTACATGAAACGTGGCTTACCCTAAGGCATTACTCTTGGATCTTTAACGAATACTTTTCGGAATTTGAATCGAATTAACGCCTTGTCTTAAGTCGTGATTCAGTTAACGCCTACTGCTGAAGGCGTCAATTTTGAGAGCCGACTAATGAGAAGCGACATATACTGAGGCGTCACTTTGGGAATTGACGGCATTGAGTAAGTCGTTATTCAGAGCAGAATCACAGATTGTTGGAAGAATTGATCAGAAATATTGTAATTGGCTCAATCAGAATGTTATTATTGATTTATTGACGAAAGAGATTACATTGCACTTAATGAGCCATTCTTGGGCCTCAGGTTTCTTAAAGCTATTACATATGATTTCCACTGATCTCTGTCTTCTTCCAAGTTCTCCACAGGTTGATGGGTCTTGCAGATTTTCCACAGAGCTTGGATGGTGGTGCATTCTTCTCCATCTTCATTGCCGCCGATGTCTCTGGTTTTGATAGGAGGAAGATGAGATGGGTCCTCGAATAGCCGCCGTGGAAGCCCGAGTTGAGGAAGGCACCAGTGGGAGTTGTATAGCACAAATTCCGTGGCACCTACGAGCCGAAGATCCGTGCCGGGAGAGAATCGTGCGCGGAGTTCCTGCATTTTGAGTAGTCCCGGGGCGCATGTAAAGAGGTTCTTTGGCATTACCTTGAGATGCTCCCTCCATTCCGCTCTCTTTTTGACTTGAGGGATCCGGTTCATCACCCTGTTGCTTATCCCCAATGAGCCGGTCATATAGGAAAGTGGGTTTTTAGAGAATATCCTTGAGGGTTGTTGGGCCTCCTCATATGGATCGAACTTAAAGTGGAGATCTACCCAACTTGATAGTGCAAGCATGCATCCATAGATTGGTCTCCCCATTGCCGCCGAAGTGAGCCCACTGTATAGGAAGGCTAATATCACCGGTCCCACTCTCTCTCCTTCCCATAGGCTAATTATTGCGCTTAATTGGGATTCATCCAAGAAGTCTTCCGTGGAGGGGAATAAGATTGCTCCCGCCAAGCACACCACGAAAGCCTTTGCTACTCGCTCCACTTCTTCATCTTCTTTAGCTTGGTCAGATCGTTTGTAGACCCATGAGGCAAGTTTTAGGAGGTTGATTCCTTTGGTGGCTTTGATTTGATTCACTAGGTTTGGGCTAGGAATCAAGCTTGTTAACAATTCATGTGAGGAGATTTGCCTTGGCATGATGATCGTCTTCTCTTCATCTCCTCGCTTCATCTTCTTCAAGCCTAAGATCATCTCTAACTCTTCCATTAGGATGGTAGCTTCAAAGGTGGAAAATAGGAAGGTGTGAGTAGAGGGGTGCCATATCTCCACAAGAGCTCCTATAGCTGCCCAATCTAGGTGGATTTGGTCATAATGTTTGGCATGGGTAACTAGGCCTAGGAGGTGCCATCTAGCTATAAAAACTCTCATGTCAGAGCTGAATTTGGAGAGTAAAAGGGGGAGCCACTTGTTCTTAGTATATCTCCTGGCTCCTGGAATATTTGGATAATCCTGTAGAAAAGGAGAGAAAGAAAAGAAGAGAAGAGTGCAGAGGGTAAGAAGGTTGGGAGTGGTGAAGATAAAGGGGAAAGAACAGCATAATAATTCAAACTCACATACCTGGTTCGATGCAATTCTGCTACTAAGGTGTCCGTTGATTTCTGAGAGCCTAGGAGTAGAAATCTTTGGCCGCTTGATAGCTCTCTCCATCTTCTGAGGTTATTTCAGTGACTGTCTGCAGAAAGAAGCCGAAGCAGGTGTAGCAACACCTGTGAAATCAGAAGAAGAAGTAACAGAACAAAGGATTTGGTTGATTTGCTGAGAAAATTCCTTCTTCTTATAGAAGTTCGAAGGATTTTACGACCGTGCGAAGCTACAGAGACGATTACAAGTAGTACTGGGTTTTGCTTTCTGATTCCTAGTCGGAAGCGTGGTGTTCGGAATTCGCAGTTAATTAACGCCGGTGTTTGGGGCGTCATTTGTTTAAATAACGACTTGTCTAAAGTCGTGTTTTATTTAACGCCTACGTTCGGGTCGTCACTTTCTTGAGATCCCAAAAGAATTAACGCCTTAATGGTAGACGTCTTTTATGTATTAAACGCCCTCATGTCGGTCGTCTTCTATTTTTTTGACACCATGAACTCCAGTCATTTTTGTATGGGTTTACATATTTGGCTCCTCCCTATGTTTTAATGAACTTAAGTGCTATATTTTGATTAGGATTACTTATGATTATGCACTTATGATCATATCATGCTTTGAATTGAGAGAACTAATGAACTTTTCAAGTGCAGAAGAGTGCAGGTTTCGAGACGCAGGGGTGACTCATGGGAATAACATCATCCCACTCTTGTATTCTTTCATGTAAGCATTGTTACTATATGGTACTCTACGCTATTATAGCATATCAAGGACCTTGTGGTTCTGACGAACCTGGAATTTGAGTTCCCCTTCATCAAAAACAGTGATAATTCCAGGAGAGTCTTGATCACACGGATAGGCCGTTGAGTCATTCAAGGTTTGGGACGATAGTTCCACTTTCGAGTTGATGCGCGGACAAACGGGCTTCGGCTTAGTGTCAGCTCAGAGATCTGGATTCTTGATCAAATCTAGATGGCTTAACAATATTATCCTTGATTATTTTCTATCTTTAGTTTGTTTAAATTTTTCTTTTAGCCCAGCATGCATCATGTAGGACTTTGAGCTTCATGCTGAAAATCTTCATATTATGGCAATAATGAAGGTCACTCGCTCTCGATTGAGTTGACATGAGATATTCTACTCCAAATTGAGTACTTTATTCTCTCTGGAGCCGCTCAGGCTAGTTCCTTGAAAATGCCTCTTTGCTGGGTCTTCATCTCAATTCACTTTATTTTTGCAAATTCACCTTGGTTGTAGCACGTCCACGTTGGCTGGTAAACGCTCTCCAAAGGTGCCTCCCTGTCGTGCCCACGCGCACATTTTACTTGCTTAGTTTAGTCTCCTTTACCCAGTAAATCGATGTTTCCTTGGAATCACCCGAAGTTGTTTCACTCAGAATCTTGGAAAGATTTCAAAGCCTAGTGTCACAGGCGTGTCACATCACACCTTGGCATCTACTTATCAGTTCGTTCCACTTCATTCTATTTCATTACACTTTCACTTTCATTACATCTCACTCCCTTGCAAAGCAGACGCCAAGGCGGGGCAGCTGTAGACACGCTAAAATTGATACTATGTTGATCAAATCTCATGTCACTATGTTAACGCCCCAAAGTGGACTTCAATATTTCTATAATATAAAGTTTTTCTATTTTTGTGTGGGTTTTTATGATTTTTCTTGCATTTTTATAATTAACGACTCGAAGAGGGGCGTGTTTTAAATAGCGACCTGAGCTAGGGCGTTTTTCAAAGAAAGGACGACTGTAGCAAGAGGCGTCAGTTTCTGATATTTGACGTATCCTACCCTAATTGAAATCAAAAGTAACGTCCCTCCCTGGGTCGTGTTTTTAATTAACGTCTCTCCTATAGGCGTCTCTTTATAATTTTCAAATAAGGAAGGTTTTCTTACTAAAATTAAATCCAAGAATTGACGCCTTTATCCCAGTCGTGATTTCAATTAACGCCCTAACGCAGGTCGTCAATTTCAATTAACGCCTTGATGAGAGTCGTCTCTTTTCCTTCCGTGTCCTGCTTGAACTGCCCTTTCTTGGAGAGTCCCCTGCTCTGTTTGGTCATCTTGCTCGATTAGGAAACTAGAGACCTTGTCGTAGAAGGGTCTTGCTAGTTCTTATCCCATTAGATTTGAGTTTTCTACCCTATAAATAGCCTCCTGGGTCGAGTTCGCGCGAAGGGGGAGCATAGTAGAAGCTTGATAGGAAGGTTGGCTAAAATAGCCGGGAGCATAGTAGAAGCTTGATAGGAAGGTTGGCTAAAACAGCCGAGAGCATAGTAGAAGCCTTTCTACTCTCCTTTTCTTTGCGAATCCGTGCTCCTGCAGTGGTCTTCTTCTTCCTAGTGCATCAACTGCATCAACTTGGTTTTCCCTTTACTGTTGTCAGGAACAGCAGGGAGTTCTTTCCATCAATTTGTTACTTCATCTTTGTTCATCGTACATCGTTCCCCTTTTTTAGTTTGCATTAGCTCGGCATCATATCTCTTTCCTTCCCTAATTTTCTTAGGGGTTATAAAATAACCAAAAGGTGCACACTGCATGCTTTTACTCCATCATCTTATTTATTTCTGAATTGATACTATACACGTTTGGCTAATCCCTCCTCTTTTGATTGTTTGTTCTTTATTTAAGGGTAATTAAGAGGAAAACCCCCTTCATCGGCCGGCTGGTAGAAGGAGAAGGAAGGAATCTACACTCATCCCGCATCCTTATTTTCACCAGGTATTCGCGATCAATCTCCCTTCTTTTGAGGTAACCCCTCTGGCGATCACACTCCAATAGCAATCTCTTGCTCCCCTTTATTCCCTTTGTTTCACTGTTTATCTTCCACCTATTTATTTATTTTTGATGTGAAAAACACGATTCACACCATCTCCAAATTCCAGGCTCCTCTTGTTGTTATTGTTTTTGTGTTATTTTACTTTATTGTAACTTGTCACCTCTTTGTTGTAAGCTTGTCTTGTACTTCATGTACTCTTTCTTTTAAGTTAATGAAGAGAGTTGTTCTTTTGATTTAGTTCTTGATATTCTTCCCTCTCTACCTTCTTCTTCTATCTCTTCTTTTCACTTCATACAATTAATTTCTATAGCATAGGCGCATAATCATAGGTGTTTTTCATTAAGTGGTTTGTTCTTCATTTCACTATTTTCTTTAAGCAAAACAAATCAACAAGTGTTTTTTAAAGGACTCTAAAGTTTTTAACTCTAAAAATCTCTTCTTCCCTGTGGATTCGACCCTTCTCGCCACCATATTACGTCTCTCTTTCATCTAGTGCGAGTTGGAATTTTTAAGATTGATACGCGTGTTTTAAACGATGAACTTTCGCGTTATCAGCTGCACGTGGGGGCCCTACGGTAACCAGCCTAAAAATCGTCTCTCTCGGATAACGCTCTCCACCACTCCTAAGTGGGTTCGCACACGCATGCGCAAGAAAGCTACGACTAGTGGCAGGTCACTAAACATGGCAACAGAAAGCCACACATGCACCCATTGTGAGTAACACAGAGTAACAGGTGGCTCGGGACCACCAGGCTCTAGATAGTCCACTAGACCTACTAAACCCAACGGTACTTGAGTCACGAGACTCAGGTAAGGACCGTTGTACCGGGACGGCTCCACGCCGTCAATTGGCGTATCCCTAGATGATTCCCAAGATAGCTCACAAACCACCGAGTTAATTCCCATCCAAGGGGAAAGCAGGAAACCTCCAGCCCCAGGCTGGGTGACTAAACTTGCAGTCCAAGGGCCAAACCCACGACCCACTCGAAAAATGCTTCTCGGGAAAACCAATGACGTGCGGGAATAGCCCTCCGCACTCATGTCGACTCACGACGACTCGATCAAGCGCAAGCATGAAAGCCCGGAACACAAAGGGTCGCCCGGACCCTCTAAAACCCTTGGGCATGCTAATCGAGGTAACACGGTACCTCCAGACACCCCCAAAAGCACGGTCATGGAACCCACACGTGTCCGGGACATCCACGAGGCCAAAGATCAGTCATTTGGTCTCAACCGGACTGACCGGGGCCCAAGACAATGCGAACAGAACACGACCTGTACACAAACCCAATTGGCGGTCCCCCATGGACCATCAAATCCAAAGGCGGTCCACTCGGGACCGCAAGCCCAATTGGCGGTCTTCCCTGAGACCACTACTTCAAAGTAGCGGTCTCCACTAGACCGCTAATTACCAGGGACACCTGGAATAAGGCGGCCATCCTCGGGCCGTAACAAGCGAATGACGGCCATCTCCCTGGCCACAAAACAGGAGAAACGGTCAGTGGCCTGATCGCCAAATCTGGACCCACGAAGTGGCGGTCCTGACCTGACCGCTAATTCAATTGGCGGTCAGCCGCGAGGCCGATACTTCGAACCGACTTAATGGAGCTATTGGCGGTCCCCAGAGGGCCACCATTCCAATTGGCGGTCTCTGGTACGACCGCCATTTGCCCCCGAACCCGAAAATGGCGAACTCGATGGAAAACTCCATTCCACGCCCCATTCACACCCATGTGAAGGGGAAAACAAGGGGAAATTAGTCCCCAACCTCTCTTGCACCGAGAGGACCCATTTAAACCCCAAAAATGCGATCAAAACACCCGATCCGACTCACACCCCAAAATCAAGCATTTTAACCCCGACGGTGAAATAAACCCACTCGGCTCGCCTCGGGCTATCAAACTCACGGGAAATGAAGTACACGAGCTAGGGAACCATCCCCCTACCTCCACCGAAGATTTCGCGCAGCGAGGATGCCGAGCCGCCAAGAAAATGCCGTTAAAGCTCTGCCGATTCACAAAATCGCCACGAGCTCCACCACGAGCCACCGCCTCTCGATCCTCACCCATGCTCGGCCGCTCCTCGCCCGCATCACCTCCACCTCTCCCCGCCTCACTCCGTCGTCCGCCGGAGAAGAGAGGGGCGAAAGAGAGAACGTGAGAGGTGAGAGACGTGAGGGAGAGAAAGAGAGAGGGTGAAGGGTTATTTATATAAGAAATTCTGGGATTAAAAATTCTAGAAAATACAAAAATAGGAAAAAATACTCCCCACGATCCTCAAAAAATGTACAACGCACTGGTAACATCTCAGAGTCAGAGAATGCAACGGTTCGCCCTGCACGGGATTCCGAAGGTCCGACAGGCAAAAACACGTGTAAATCGTAAAACTCGATCTGGGACCCGTAAAAAGTCATCTGAAACCCATGGATCCTGATCCGAACAATAATCCAAGAAAATCCAGGGCGTTACATAGAGAGTCCAGTACAGTTGGCAGCTGGCTTAGGGTGTTTTGTTTTATTCACCCCTTCCCTATAGCTTTCTGTATTTGTGTTAAGGGCTTGTTGGCACCGAGGAGGCGAGTTCGAGCTTTGTCGGAAGTGCCGGCTAGGACTCGGGTGGAGCCGAGTAGGGAGGAGCCGTGTGGCGAGTCTTTTCCTCCTGAGGTAGCAGCCCCGGGTGTGGCGGGTCGGGCCGAGTTTTGTACCGGCATGTGTTGGTTCTTCGTGCGGTAGATAAGTTAGCATGATGGTCAGGTGGCTGGCGAGGGTAGTTTGTCGCCTGGTGGTCATGGGCGTCCTTTACAGGAGCTCTTTGCAGTTTCGACCACCGATGTTTGGAGGCCAGCTGGATCCTGATGTTGCGAGGTCGTGAGTTGTTGCGTTGGAACGGGTGTTCCGGTCTATGGAGTGTGCGGAGGATGTGGAGGTGCTGCTAGTGTGTTATCGTTTGCGGGGTCCAGCCTTGGCATGGTGGACCACTGAGTGGGAATCGATGTCTCTTCCATCTCCTGGGTTGAGTTCTTTCCCTTCGGGATTGGAGTTCAGTCGGATGTTTAAGTTGTTCAAAAGGAGCAGGTATGGTAGGAGGCATGTGATGGGGACATCCCTTGCCCCTCCACATTTTCTGAAGCTCGGTTTGATCGTCGATGTACGCCATTATGTTCCTTATGTGTTTGTGAGTCGAGTCATGTAATTTTCCTATTTTTATTTGAGTCTTAAACATGTAATTTTCCCTTTATTGAGTCATGTACCTAGATTAGAAAGTCATTTTCCTAAGTCTTGAAGTCATTATGCTGGTTTGATAGGTTAATGGGCCCAATTCATTGGGCTAGGCCCAGGGGCGCCCCTCCCTTGGACTGTTTGGTCATTAGTTAGTTTGTCAGGGTCAGTTTGATCTTAGGAAAAGTGTGGGGTCTATAAATAGCCCCACCCCTCTCTCATTTGTAACAATTATGCTTGAATATTGAATCCATAAAATTTCTACACCTTCTAGTTCCCTCTCAATATCTCCCTCTCTCTCTCTCTTACTATCACCCTCTCTAAGTGGGTTGTGCCCCCTCTCTCTCTCCTCCCCACCCCAATTTTGAAATTCATTCTCTCTCCTCCCCATTCACCCCTCATTAAGGCCCCTTCCCCTTCCCTATGCAGTCATTCAATTCCCCCTCCAACCCCTAGGTGGAAACCCCTTCTCCTAGGCACCTTTCCACTCTCCCAAGCAACCCTCCCTCTCCCCAAGACTGAAAGAGCCCTTCCCTAGGCCAAATTTTGAATTTCCCTCTCCCTTGGGCTGTGCCCTTTCATCTCCCCACCTCCCTAACCACCCAAGGTCGCACCCCCCCTTCCCCATCCACCAAATAACCCCTTGTTCATGCCCTTCCCCACACCCTCTCCTCCACCTATTCTGTCCCTGTTGCAGGTTTCAGAAAATCAGTGATTTGCAGTAGCAGCCACGACTTCCCCTGAAGGCTCCCGGTGGCATATCTTATATTGCTAGAATCGTCTCCAAGTCTTCTTTCCAACGGTGGTACTCCTGCCTGCATCCGAGTTCGGAGCTGTCCGGAGGAACGTCATCTTCAACGACTGCGCAATCTGTCCCCGACTGAAGGCCAGAGCGATCTTGGAAGCCGTTCAGCGACTAACCTTGGAGGAATTCGATCACGCTTCCTTCTACAAAATTCTTCTTCGTCTAGTCCTCCATCCGTAGCAGAAGGAACGATGCCAATGGCCCACCCGACCTATTTGTTCTGAATTTCTTCGCCGGAGTGTGCAGTCTGTCCCCTGCAGGTCGAGGTTCGACCTATTTTCACTTCTCCGGCCACCATTCTCCTCTCCGGCCTCGGATTGTGGCCCCGTCAATTTCTCCTCGAAGCTACTCCTACCACGATCGCGTCACCGCCAATTTTGTTTGATTTGGAGTTCGGGAGCGACCGCAGTGCTTTCTACAATCCACTGTATCATTTCTACATCAGTCAGAGGCAGAGTGTTGCTGTCCTGCTCCAGTCGCCGGTCCAATCAGCCCCGAGTTCCAGAGCTTCCCAAAAAAATTCAAGCATAATCCTCGGCCAGCTGGGGAACTTTTGGCACCAGTTTCATCAAATTTGGAGCTCGGTTGAGTCCGTGGAAGCATCTTCATCGACAACCTATTCAGCAAAACTGAAGAGTGGCAGAACCGGCGAAGCTTGGAGAGTCGGCGTTCTCTTCATAATTTCCCCACCCCGCTTGGCCGGCTGAAGGCCCCTCCCTGCGTGGAGGTAATCTTGGTTGTAATAAGTCTAACCCCCACCCCAAGAGCCCCCCTCCTGCGAGAGGTGTAGTTCATGTAATAATATTTTCACAGATTTGAAGCGACACCGACGCGGCTTGCGAGTTCAAACCCTTGCCTCCCCGCTCGCCCCCGTCTTCGGCCGGAGTTGGCGTCTTCACGCTGGCTAGGTGAGCCTCGGTCCCCCTTTCCTTGCTGGTCAATATCACTTGCTTAGCTTAGTATTCTTGCTTTGCTGCGTCGGACGGAGAGCGAGAGCCCGGCCCAAATTGCCGAACACGTGAGTGTCCATCGCGGGCGAGTTGTGAGCGAGCCATTTCAACCCACACCCATGGTGTGACGGCCGCCCGTGAGTGGGCATCCCTGGCCCAATTGGGGTTCTCCCCAATCTTGCCAAGCACCGGAGCATCATTGTCCCACCCCGGACCCTCTCCATTATCGTTTAGTTGCCCACGGGCACAAGTGTGCACCAAGCGAGTGAGCCGCTCGAGTGGTATCATCGCCAATTTACTTGCTTTCAACCTTAGGTCCAAGGGTCATATTGTCTTGTGGTCATCACCCCAAGGTGGTGTCACATCAAGTGGTATCAGAGCAAGTTCACAACTTGTCTCTATCAAGTTGGTCCTAGGGCATGTCTATGTATTTAGAGTCTTCAAGTGCATCACTCTTGTCCCCTAGTATTGCCACCTCATATCAACCTTACCAATCAGCCCACTCCATAAGTCCAAGCCACCAAGAGATGCCTACCACTAACACCCATAACTTCCCTGGCCATGTCAACTACTTCATGAAAGCCTTGACCTATGCCAATGAGCGGCTTGATAACATATCGGGCCGACTCAACCAACTTGGATAAAATTGGCCCGCCCCAAGGACGGACGATAGGATGGTCCCTTTCTCACTTCCCACCTTTGATGGAACCTCTCCTAGAGAATATTTAGATTGGGAAGCTACAATGGACCAATACTTCACTTGGTATCCTATGTCCGAGGATGAAAAGGCATGGGTTGCCAAAATGTAACTTACCAAACGGGCAGAAACTTATTGGATGCAAATTGTTCGGCTAAAGGTACTTAGAAGGGAAACTCTCATCACCACTTGGAAGGACATGAAGGAGCAACTTAGGGCAAAACATATGTCCCCTTCCTACCCGGGTTATCAAAGCCCAAGGAGCACTCCCACTCCCTCAACCCCACCCGTCCAAAACCTCACTCCTAAAACCCAAGTATCTAAGGCCTCCACCTCCTCACCCAACCCCATAAGGTCCCCCACACCCCAACCAAAACCCCCTCCCCTAACCTACACTAGCCAAGCCCCTTTAACCCCCACCTCCACCCCAAACGATCCCAAGGGCAAGAGACCCTTAACCGGCCCGATTCCCTCCATAAGGACCACCACTCATCCAACATTCACCACTCAAACTCAAGTGGACCCCATGACCACCCCTCCACGTAGGCCCATAATGGCCATCACCCCCCAACCCAAAACCCCTCACCCAACCCACCTCCCGCTTCCTACACCAATCTTTCCCCAACCTAGGCCTCCTCTACTTCCCCTTCCTATCCAAATCCAAGTCCACCCTTGCCCACCACCCCAAGTGCACCATGCTCCAGCTATCACCAATTCTCCCGCCTTAGACCTACCCAACCCACTAACACTAGGAATTGAAACCCACACACCCATCTACATGGAAATAGATGCTAGTCCCGAACAAAAACATACCCTAGAGGAAATCCAAGAACCTCCACTTCCACCCACCTCTCCTAGTCCGGATCCTCAAAAGCCATACACCTTCACCATGAATGAAGTCATACTCCAATGACTCAAACAAGGACCCACCCTTCCTAGCTCACCCCCACCTCTCTCACCATTAGGATATCCATCCTAAATTGCTCCCCTCCACTCCTATCACACCACAATCCAATCCTACTATGAGGTAGAAGGTTGGGATGATCTCCTCAAGGGTTTAGAATGGCAACTAGGGTTGACTTACTTATTGACCTTAGGAAAGGCCCACCCAAAAAGCCTTAGTCTCATCCACCCATGTGATGGTTCTATCACCTCGGTCTTCACCATTGGTTGCTACACTAGTGACATCCTTCTCATTCTCCCTATGGATGAAAAACTCATCATGATCCACTCCACTTCCATTGAGATCCCAAGTACCTTGATCGACTGTCCCACTAACGACCTTGGTCCAATTACCTTGAGGGAGGAGGACCCACCGTGTGAAGACCATGTGGGCATAGAGTCTCTTCTTCTAGGAAACCCAGTCCATGACCCCTTTGATCCCTTCCTTTGGGAGTATGGGTACCCACGTGACCCACCCACATCACCCACCACCCACCCTTTCCTACCCCCACCCACCATGTTGGGCCAAGCCCACCTCATCCATGACCCAAGTTACACCATAGAAATCATGACCTTAGGCAACACCCGCCTAGAGATCAAGAAAGTGCCCCACCCCATATCCACCTACCTAGATCCCTTCGACCCTTTTGAGTGGAAGCTCAAAGGCCACCCCACCATCCCACATGAGGAAGTCATCTTTGGGAAAGGAATTCATATGTCTTGGCACATCACACCACTTGGCATGATTAGTCCGTCGGGTACATTCATCCACATCACCCACATGTCAAGTAGGAAGCATAAGTGGACCATATTTGGACGTAATGGTCCACCCTCTTTCATCATGAGTCATAAGCATGAAAGGAGCATACATGGATGTCCGGGTCCCCCAGCATTTGTCACCACCATGCATACCTATGGATGCCCCGGTCCTTCCAAATCATTCAACGTCCTCATAACATCAATGCATGATAGGTCTATATGTGGTTGTCCTGGACCACCTTTGCATATCATACATTGCCAACTCACATCGCATCATAGTGCATGGCATATGCATTCAAGCAAGTATCAAACAACAAGCGGTGGGATTCACAAGAAGCGAGCACAAACTCCTAGGCACCACTTTGAGTTCCAAGTTGACAACTTAGTGATGATGGCTTTGGAGTGGCTCTACTTTAGGGTCACCTCCAATCTGAGGGCACGAGGACTTGGACCTTGCCGAGATCTGAGTGGCTTTGGCAACCCAACTTATGGGTTGGACTTTCAAATGGGTTTTGGGATTCATCCCACTTCTCACATGGCGGATCCGGCACCCTCTAAGGGTACCGCGGTGGATCCTAGTGAGTGTCTTGAGCCTACACCTATCCTTGTGAGAGACACCCTCGGAGTGCCACCACAAACTAGCCCGAGAGCCCGACGTCAGCACATGGCGGCAATACTAAGCAAAGCAAGATCTCTTCGCCAGCCTAAGGGTGTGTCCGAGCCACTTTGTCGAGTGGAAGCACCGTTCCTCGGCTATGGACATGGGTCGAGTTTGGAGAACAAGGTTCGCCCGGAACTGCGTTTGGGATGCTACTTCCCCGGTGGACCCATACTCGACAGGGTCGAGTTTTCCCCACCCCGGGGGTATGATGGGAACATCCCTTGCCCCTCCACATTTTCTGAAGCTCGGATTGATCGTCGGTGTACGCCATTATGTTCCTCATGTGTTTGTGAGTCGAGTCATGTAAATTTCTTATTTTTATTTGAGTCTTAAACATGTAATTTTCCCTTTATTGAGTCATGTACCTAGGTTAGAAAGTCATTTTCCTAAGTCTTGAAGTCATTATGTTGGTTTGATAGGTTAATGGGCCCAATTCATTGGGCTAGGCCCAGGGGCGCCCCTCCCTTGGACTGTTTGGTCATTAGTTAGTTTGTCAGGGTCAGTTTGATCTTAGGAAAAGTGTGGGGTCTATAAATAGCCCCACCCCTCTCTCATTTGTAACAATTATGCTTGAATATTGAATCCATAAAATTTCCACACCTTCTAGTTCCCTCTCAATATCTCCCTCTCTCTCTCTCTTACTATCACCCTCTCTAAGTGGGTTGTGCCCCCTCTCTCTCTCCTCCCCACCCCAATTTTGAAATTCATTCTCTCTCCTCCCCATTCACCCCTCATTAAGGCCCCTTCCCCTTCCCTATGCACTCATTCAATTCCCCCTCCAACCCCTAGGTGGAAACCCCTTCTCCTAGGCACCTTTCCACTCTCCCAAGCAACCCTCCCTCTCCCCAAGACTGAAAGAGCCCTTCCCTAGGCCAAATTTTGAATTTCCCTCTCCCTTGGGCTGTGCCCTTTCATCTCCCCACCTCCCTAACCACCCAAGGTCGCACCCCCCCTTCCCCATCCACCAAATAACCCCTTGTTCATGCCCTTCCCCACACCCTCTCCTCCACCTATTCTGTCCCTGTTGCAGGTTTCAGAAAAGCAGTGATTTGCAGTAGCAGCCACGACTTCCCCTGAAGGCTCCCGGTGGCATATCTTATATTGCTAGAATCGTCTCCAAGTCTTCTTTCCAACGGTGGTACTCCTGCCTGCATCCGAGTTCGGAGCTGTCCGGAGGAACGTCATCTTCAACGACTGCGCAATCTGTCCCCGACTGAAGGCCAGAGCGATCTTGGAAGCCGTTCAGCGACCAACCTTGGAGGAATTCGATCACGCTTCCTTCTACAAAATTCTTCTTCGTCTAGTCCTCCATTCGTAGCAGAAGGAACTACACCAATCGCCCACCCGAGATATTTGTTCTGAATTTCTTCGCCGGAGTGTGCAGCCTGCCCCCTGCAGGTCCAGGTTCGACCTGTCTTCACTTCTCCGGCCACCATTCTCCTCTCCGACCTCTGATTGTGGCCCCGTCAATTTCTGCTCGAAGCTACTCCGACCACGATCGCGTCACCGCCAATTTCGTTTGATTTGGAGTTCGGGAGCGACCGCAGTGCTTTCTGAAATCCACTGTATTAGTTCTGCATCAGTCAGAGGCAGAGTGTTGCTGTCCTGCTCCAGTCGCCGGTCCGATCAGCCCCGAGTTCCAGAGCTTCCCAAAAAAATTCAAGCATCATCCCCGGCCAGCTGGGGAACTTTTGGCACCGGTTTCATCAAATTTGGAGCTCGTTTGAGTCCGTGGAAGCATCTTCATCGACAACCTGTTCAGCAAAACTGAAGAGTGGCAGAACCGGCGAAGCTTGGAGAGTCGACGTTCTCTTCATAATTTCCCCACCCCGCTTGGCCGGCTGAAGGCCCCTCCCTGCGTGGAGGTAATCTTGGTTGTAATAAGTCTAACCCCCACCCCAAGAGCCCCCCTCCTGCGAGAGGTGTAGTTCATGTAATAATATTTTCGCAGATTTGAAGCGACACCGACGCGGCTTGCGGGCGCAAACCCTTGCCTCCCCGCTCGCCCCCGTCTTCGGCCGAAGTTGGCGTCTTCACGCCGGCTAGGTGAGCCTCGGTCCCCCTTTCCTTGCTGGTCATTATCACTTGCTTAGCTTAGTATTCTTGCTTTGCTGCGTCGGACGGAGAGCGAGGGCCCGGCCCAAATTGCCGAACACGTGAGTGTCCATCGCGGGCGAGTTGTGAGCGAGCCATTTCAACCCACACCCATGGTGTGACGGCCGCCCATGAGTGGGCATCCCTGGCCCAATTGGGGTTCTCCCCAAGCTTGCCAAGCACCGGAGCATCATTGTCCCACCCCGGACCCTCTCCATTATCGTTTAGTTGCCCACGGGCACAAGTGTGCACCAAGCGAGTGAGCCGCTCGAGTGGTATCATCGCCAATTTGCTTGCTTGCAACCTTAGGTCCAAGGGTCATATTGTCTTGTGGTCATCACCCCAAGGTGGTGTCACATCAGCATGTGGACACTAAAAATTTCTCACCACATGTTCACGTATAGGGGAATAAAGAAGGGGAGAAAAGAGAAGAGAAGATGAGATAAAGGAAAGAAGAAGAGGAAAACACACCTTCAACTGCCTTCCAATGGCACAACCCCAAACAGCCCCCAGTGGCACACCATCCTCAAGGCCCCTCCAGCGGCACACTTCCAAAGTGTCCCAGCAGCACACTATGCATGCCTCCAACGGCACACCCATAAAGCCTCCAACGGCACACCCTGAAAGCCCCAGCGGCACACCCCTGCCGGTGCCTAGCGGCACACCCTCAAGTGCCCTCCAACGGCACACTCTCTCGTGCCCTCCAGCGGCACACCCTCGGGTGCCTCCAAGCCGCACACTTGTTCGGCCTCCCAGCGGCACACTTGTTCGGCCCCCCAGAGGCACACCCCTGGTGCCTCCCAGCGACACACCCAGGGCAGCGCTTCAGTGGCACACTTGTTTGGCCCCCCCCCAACGGCACAGCGTCCCATCTCATTACGATGCTCTATTTTCACTCAAGCACGGAGCATTTAATGCTCATGCTGCTGGCTCGTGCTCTGGCTGACAGCGTAGCGGCAGCAGGCAGTCGACGTCAACCTCGGCCAACCAGGTCAAGGCACGCCAGCTCCCTCCTGCTATCCCTACGTATAGGCCACTTGATGGCTTCGGACGGGAGAAGAAAAAAGGAGGAGAAGAAGAAGGCTTGGCCTTCGAAGCGGCCAACCCCCATTCAATATAAAAGGAGGCTCGCTCGTTGGCTAGCGACTACTACACAGAGGCCAGAGAAGAAGAGAAGAGAGATGAAGAGGCAAGTAGAGGAGAGACCCAGACAGACAGAAGCAGAACCAGCCACAAGAGAGAGCCACCGCCAGAAAAGAGAAGACAGAAGAAAAAAAGAGAGAAGAGAAGAAGGAGGGCTCCGGAGTGGGGTTTCTCCGACCGCCACCGAGCAAGAGAGAGTAAGAGAGAGAGAGGGAGCTTGATGTAGTAGGGAGAAGTGGGGGAAAGGGCAGTGGGTGGTCACCCTGCTTCGATCCCCAACACTTCTCCCCCTTTTTCTTCTTCTTCTTTCCCGTTCTTTTGTTCTTCCATTTTCTTTCTTGTTCGTAGCCTTAGCTCGGGCATGATTTGTAATGTGTATGGCCGGCCATGGCCTTTTGTTCCCCCATGAATGAGTATTGTCCCCTTTGATGGGTTTTCTCGTCGTCTTGATTGATTTGTGCCACCGTGTGCTTGATCGCCCTTCCTCCCCTCTTCCCGGTGTTTTCCTTAACTTCTCCTACCGACAGTTTCCTCCGGACACCGCACCACCTTGGGTGGCATGAAATCGTGAGCCTTTCTAGTGCAAAGCCTCTCCGCGTTGTGGTCTTCTGGTAGAAGCCCACCTGCAAGTCCCTCGCTTGCCCTTTGAGCCACCTCCCAAAATCTTTTCCCCGTGGGATTGATCAGCCCAATGCCCCTGCCCCAATAGCACGCCACCCCCTTTTGGGGCCTTGCCCGGTGCGCCTGCACCCCCGTCCAGTGGTACACCTTCTGGCTCCTGGGCCGGCACACCCCTCTGCGCCTTCAGCGGCACACCTGCCCGTGCCCTCAGCGGTACACCCCATTTGTCCTTCAACGGCACAACCTTGTGTGCCTTGGCCGGCATACACCCTTAACTGGCTTCCATCGGTACACCTTGCTCAGCCCTCCAGCGGCACAGCCCCTCACTTGAGCCCAGCCCGGCACAGCCTTCACACCTTGGCCAAGTTCTTCCCCGGTGCACTCTCAGCTAGTCTTAGGAGTGTCTTCCGTTCGTTGCTTCTTCCAAGTCTTCTGAAGTTTTATCGAAGGTGTTGTCACCCTTGGCACGCACCTCAAATTGTTGGGTTCCGCCACTCCATGTGGGTGCGTTCCCTGTATCTCCCTTACGCCCCGAGTCAAGGGGAGATGTTGCCAAATTTTTATTAAAAGTAATACCATGATAAAAGACAAAGTGAAGTAACTAATGAACGAACAAATAATGATAAGACATCCTAATCAAAACAATGGAACCGTACGAGACTCAAAGGATTGGGCTGCTGAACATGGCCCCGAACTTAACCACCCAATGAAGAATTGAGAACCTGGCCACCCAGAACTCCTCCATCTGAACTTCATATGCCAAAAGGAACCCCTTTTCAGCCCTCACACCAGCCCATCCTTCTCCCTTGGCCTTCAATGGCACACTCTCCACCAGCCTCCAGCGGCACACTCCCTTGGCCTTCAACGGCACACTCTCCACCAGCCTCCAGCGGCACACTCCCTTGGCCCTCAGCGGCACACTCCCTTGGCCTTCGACGGCACACTCTCCACTAGCCTCCAGCGGCACACTCCCTTGGCCGTCAACGGCATACTCCCTTAGCCTTCAACGGCACACTCTCCACTAGTCTCCAGCGGCACATACTCCACCAGCCTCCAGCGGCACACACCCTAGCCAACTCTTCCAGCGGCACACCCTCCCTTGGTGTCTCCAGCAGCACGCTAGCCCCAATCTTACCTGGTACATCCTCTCTCCCTCCTTAGGCTTTGTCATGTGTCCCTTCGGTGTGCACCAACTTCCGTACAATCTAACTTGACTCTAAACAGACCCTGCTTTAAGCTGCTCGGGCCCTGCTCTAGCTATACCGACTCGGTTCGAACCCACATGGACCTCCCTTCGGCCCTCCGATGGCCCACTCCTCCACATACGCCCTAAGTGCAAATAAGAGAAACATGATAATAATAATCATAAAAAAAACAGATCCAAAAATACATATAAAAGATGCAATAGAAGAAATAAACCAAATACACATATAAACACATGGCAAACAAAAAAGGGGAAATGCGCGCGATAAAAGGTAATAATAATAAAATAATAAAACTACCCAAAAAAGGCATAAAGGAGAAATAAGCAACTAAAAAAATGAAATGACTAGAACCCAGATAATAATAATAAGAAATAGAAAATGCCACCTCGCAGTCTCGCTTCTCCCCGTGACCCGGTGCAAAAGGAATAATAATGCCGCCCTCACAGGCCGGTCTTGAGTCTCGAGAATTACCCCGGCATGGCCATGGCCCGACCTTGTTCTGGGATCCTCTCCGGTCTGTTATTGAAATTACCGTAAATGTGGCAGACATTTGAACGGGTTTGTTTCAGTCTCCACCGCACCTTCTGTTATGGACTTTCGTCCAAACATGAAATGGTCCGCGAGTGACCGACATATTTGAACGCTCACAGCCCGATGCGAATCTCTAGTGTGGTTTATTCCCCTCTATCTTTGCGCAATTAGTATTAGTTCTTTTAGGCCATGAGGCCCTTTTTCTCGGTGATTAATCAAGGGTGTTCCCCTCTCAGAGGGGATGTAAATGACGTCGTGACCTTTATGGCGCGGCGGGTTTCGGTCCTGGCACGAACCACACAATCGTCTGATTAGTCAGATCGAGCGCAGAATAAATCGTCACTTTGTGACTGGCACGCCCACGCACTTAATAGACGAATCGACCATTCCCGAATAACTGAACACCATAATAAGTGAATGAAAAGTGCGTCCACAAGTCTGGCACGCCTGGTGGGACTGGAACCACCCTTCATCTTTTCGTCGAGATTCGGCACCTCATGGCCTCCTAATAAACGTTGTTTGCCTGTTTTATGAATTATAGGTACTCTCTTCCCCAGCCCTATGGGGAGAAAAACCGGACTAGGTGAAATTATCTTTGTCGCCTCGAAGATGCTACTCCGAGGCACCTATAGCTTCCAGGAATCATGGAGGCCGCTAAGAAGAAGGGAGGGGAAATCAAACCCCCTTTCCCAAAAAAAGAAAGAAAGAAAGAAACAAAAAAGGAAGAGAAAGAATTGGCGAGAGAGGGTTGTATGGTCGCATCCGTCGACATCCGTGCTGAATAATGATTACCACCGTGGGATTGATGCGGTGGAGCGAACCACTCATCCCCTCCCTAAGGGGGTAAGCGCTCTCCTGCGTACCCACCTTAGTCTATTACGCACAAGAAGAGAAAAGAGAGAAGAGAGGAAAAGAAAGGACAAAAAAGAGGAAGAAGAGTTGGCAAGCATCACCGACGAAGAGAACAAGAAGGAGGCCGACATCCCGCCCGACTCTAGGAGGGTCCAAGTCCGTGGTGCAATGCCCTGGTCCATTCCACCTCCCTTCTGCCCCTATCCGGCACAAGATGGTCCCTCGAGTGACTGTTCGAAGATCCAACAAGCCGCAACTGTAGCTTGATGAATTTCTGCCCGCTATGGGGAATGCTTTGTAGAGATAAGGCCAAGCACGGCCACGACTCCCGAAGAGAGCATGCATGTACCCCGCCATGGGGGATAAGAAGAAGAAATATACCCCGCCATGGGGGGATAAGAGGCAAGAAAGAATACACCCCTCTCATAGGGGCACATGAAGAGAATACACCCCGACTTAGGGGCATATGAAGAGAAGTATACCCCACTATGGGGCATAAGAAGTAGCAGAATCCACCCCCGCCATGGGGACACAAGAAGCAACATACCCCACCACGGAGGGGGATGGAAGCTATGAAGAATTCACCGGCTTGAGGGTATTCAAAAATTTACCCCGGTCCAGGGGCACTTTGAAGAAGAACTACACCCCGGCCCGGGGGCACATGAAGGGAATCCACCCCGAATCGGGGGCACATAAAGCAAAAGTTACACCCCGGCTTAGGGGCATTTGATGAAGAATCCACCCTGCCTGGGGAGGGCATAAGAAGAAACAGAGTTTCACCTCGACCTAGGGGCATAAAGAGTAGAAGAACATGCCCCGACTTAGAGGCATATGAAGAGAAGTATACCCCGCTCTGGGGCATAAGAAGCACTAGCATACACTCCACCATGGGGGCACAACAAGCAACAGAGTTACACTCCAACTCGGGGGGCACATGAAGAAACACACCCTGCCATGGGGGCATAAGAAGTAAAGACTCTACCCCGGTTCAGGGGCATTTGAAGAAGAGCTACACCCCGCTGTGAGGACATGAGAAGCAAAGACTATACCTCGCCTGGGGGCACACAAAGACAGAAATTTACCCTGGGTCCAGGGCACATGAAGAGGAATACACCCCGGCCTCGGGGTCCATGAAGCAACAGACACCCCCCCCTTGGGGGCATTTTAAGCAGGACAAACGACATTCCCTGGTTTAGGGGCGCATGAAAAAAAAAGGGAATGCACCCCGCTTGGGGGCACATAAGCATAAGAGGAAGAAACTACCCCGGCCTGGGGTCGTAAGAAGAAGCAGAGCTACACCCCGCCTTGGGGGCATTTGAAGAAGCAACATACCCCACCACGGGGGCATGGAAGCCATGAAGAATTCACCCCGGCTTAGGGGTATTCGAAGAAAATTTACCTCGGTCCAGGGGCGCTTGAAGAAGAAGTTACATCCCGCCTTGGGAGCATAAGAAGGAAAGAGTCCACCCCGGCTTAGGGGTATTTAAAGAAGAAACATACCCCGCCTGGGGGCATAGAAGCCATAAAGAATACCCCCCCGGGCTTAGGGGCATTTGAAGAAGCTACATCCCGCCTTGGGAGCATAAGAATAAAAGAGTCCACCCCGGCTTAGGGGTACCTGAAGAAGAAACCTACCCCACCTGGGGGCATAGGGGTCATAAAGAATATGCCCCGGCTTAGGGGTATTTGAAGAAGAAAGACACCCCGCTCCTAGGGGCACACAAAGAGAATACACCCCGCCATGGGGGCACATCAAGAGAATCCACCCAGACTCGGGGGCACATAAGGCAAAAGAATACACCCCGGCTTAGGGTAATCTGAAGAAGAAACATACACCCCGCCTGGGGGCACAGAAGCCATGAAGAATACACCCCGCCCGGGGGCACGGAAGCAAAGAGGCATACTCCCCGGCTTGGGGGTGGATTTGAAGAAACATATACCCCGCCTAGGGGCATTGAAGCCGTAAAGAGTACACCCCGCCTGGGGGCACAAAAGCCATAAAGAATACACCCCGGCTTAGGGGAATCTGAAGAAGAAACACACACCCTGCTCTGGGGGCACAAAAAAGGAGATACACTCCGCCCTTGGCGCATAAGAAGCAGAAGAATCTACCCCGCTCTGGGGGCATAAAAAAGAGATACACTCCGCCCTGGGTGCATAAGAAGCAGAAGAATCCACCCCGGCCTGGGGACATCAGAAGCAAAGAGACAGAATACACCTCCACCCGGGGGGCACAGAAGCGAAGAGACATACATCCCGACCTGGGAGCATATGAAGACAGGTACACCCCACCCAGGGGGCATTTGAAGAAACAACATACCCTGCTTCGGGGGCACAGAAGCCGTAAAGACATACACCCCGCCTCAGGGCATAGAAGCCATGAGAAACACACCCCGCCCTGGGGCATAAGAGGCGAGAAACCACACCCCATGTTGGGGGGGCATACGAAGAGAAATACATCCCGCCTTGAGGGGTAAAAGAAGTAGAATCTGCCTCGCCATGGGGGCATAAGAAGCAAAATCCACCCCGCTTAGGGGCACAGAAGCAAAGAAGCAGAGTACACCCCTGCCTGGGGTATCCAAGGAAGGAAACATACACCGCCCGGGGTCATAGAGATCAGAAAGAATACACCCCGGCTTGGGGGCATTTGAAGAGAAACTCACCCCCCTAGGGGCATCTAAAACAAAGCTGCGTCCCGGCTTAGGGGCGTCCAAAGAAAGAAATACACTCCGCCCGGGGTGCGCAAGAAGCCAAACGCACCCCGCGTGGGGGGGCATATGAGACAAAGCTACACCTCGGCTCAGGGGCATATGAAGAGAAGTCTACCCCGTCTTAGGGGTATTTGAAGAAGAAACATACCCCGCCTGGGGGCATAGAAGTCATAAAGAATACACCCCGGTTTAGGGGCATTTGAAGGAGTTACATCCCGCCTCGGGAGTATAAGAAAGAGAAGAATACACCCCACCTTAAGGGCATTGGAAGAAGAGACATACCCCGCCAGGGGGGGCATAGAAGCCATGAAGAATACACCTTACCCTAGGGGCATTTGAAGAAGAAGCATACCTCGCCTCGAGGGCTTAGAAGTCATAAAGACATACCCCGCCTCGGGGGCACATGAAGAGAAGTCCACCCCGCCTTAGGGGCATTTGAAGAAGAGACACGCCCCACCGTGAGGGGGCACTAGAATCCACCCCGATCTGGGGGCATAAGAAGCAAGAGATACGCTCCGTGCCCAGGGGCACTAAAAGCAAGAATCCACCCCGATCTGGGGACATAAGAAGCAAAGACTCTACCCCGTATGGGGGCATGTGAAACAAAAAGAATATACTCCGGCTTATGGAAATACGAAGGGGAATATACCCCATTCTGGGACAAAAGTGTTGTGCATCCCTTGGTTTTGATGATGACAATAGGATATGTTTGACTAATCTAAGTTCTATCTTGTTTCTTAAAGCAAATGGTTTGGTTATTTGTGTAAAGATAGTGCATTGAATTAATGCCTATTTGATGATGACAAATATGCTTTTATATACATTTGGAACTTCAAGTCAAATCTTATAAGTTAAACAAATTTCAGGTTCACTGAAATCCAAGTGGAATCAACAAATCAGTATAAGCGTGAAAGACTGTCTGTCGACCACTGAAGAAGCTATGGTCGACCAACGAACTCAACCAGAAAAGCATCAGATCATCTGTCTTCTGGAAGCACCTTGGCTGTCGACCAAAGCCCCGCCTCTGGTCGACCACAGAAAAGACAGAAGCAACAGACAGAACTGCTGGCCATCTGGAAACTGCCCCCTGTCGACCAGCGACCAGGCTGTGGTCGACCAACGGGCGACGTGAGTTTCAGCCAGAAGAACCGGCCGTCTGGGGACTGCCCATTGTCGACCAGCGACAGGGTCATGGTCGACCACGGGTTTATATATCGTCCAAAACCGAACTCTAACCGAATTCTGTTTTGGTTCCTTAAAACCTGCAAATGGTTGTTGCAGGTTGTTGGGCTGCTCAGGAGATAAGATTCCGCACGGGAATCAAGGAAACAATCTTGCTTAGAAGTGGTCAAACTCGTTCTAACGATTGGATTTAAACCGATCCCTGTTTTCTAGCAGATTGGCGCTCGATCTGAAAATTGAGCGGGAAGAGTTTTACTCTTGATAAAAGGGCTGTATGAAAAACGAAAAGAACACACATCACGAACAAGGGAGCAGTGAGAGAGCACGAAATAGAAGCCAAGGAAGATATACACAGAAGAGGAAGAAGGAGCTCTCCACCAATCAAAAATCTGCAGAAAGGTTAAGGCAATCTCGTTGCTGCAGAAGGAAGACTTAGCTCAAGACTGTGCGATCTCCAGCAGCAGAACAATCGAAGGCAACTGACTGGAAGATCAACAGGGAGTCTAGGCTTCTTCATAAGCGTGATCAAGTTCCAGGCTGAACACCTATTCTTCTACACACGCCAATATTCAGTCCTGTCTTTCATCACCTGTTCTTATCATCTTTTCATTTCTGATTACAATTATTGTCAAGCTGTGAGGCAGCAGAGTCAAGCTGTGAGGCAGCAGAGTCAAGCTGTGTGTCAGCAGGTACAAGCTGTGTGTCAGCTGTGTTTTGATTGAGATCAGAGATTCTCATAGTGAAGCCTTGCTTGAGTTAAGCAAGGGGTGGATGTAAGTCTCAGGAAGAGACTGAACCACCTTAAAAATCCTCTCTTGTGGTGTGCTTGGGTGTGTTTGATTTCCTATACGTATGCTTGCATCTTCACTATCCGCATTAGTTCTATAATTCATTAATTACCAGTAGCTCATCTGGTCGATAGTTAGTAAATTATCAAAAAGGGGGAAAGATCTATTCACCCCCCCTCTAGATCTATTCAGTCCGTATCCAACACGTGGTATCAGAGCAGGTTCTCCAGATATGTGGTCTAACAACCAGGAGAGACCGGGCGGACTGAATTCTAAAAGCCTCATAGCTGAGGGGCACTCTGTAACTAGACCTCCATATTTTGATGGAACTGATTATTCTTATTGGAAAAATCGTATGCAGGTGTTCTTACGTGCGCAAGACCACGAGATGTGGAGGGTAGTGAGCCATGGACCTTTTGAGCTACCGGAAGATGAAGAAACCTGGACCAGAGAACAGGTCAGGAAATCAACTGTCAACTGGGGAGCCATGAACGTGATGCAGTGCTCACTACACCCCACAGAATTCTCAAGAGTTTCCCAATGCGCAACAGCCAAAGAAATGTGGGATCGTCTAAAGGTAATCTACGAAGGTACTTCCGAGGTAAGAGAGACAAAAGCAAATATGCTAGTCTCAGAATATGAAATGTTTAGGATGAAAAATGATGAAAGTATTTCTGAGATGTATGCCAGATTAGTACAACTGACTAATGGCTTGAAGAGCTTAGGGAAGACATACAAAGAGCAGGAATTAGTGAGGAAGATTTTAAGGTCTCTCACATCGATGTGGCATACCAAGGCCACAGTCATTGAGGACTCAAAGGATCTCACAACAATGACAGTGGATGAGTTAGTAGGATCCCTGATGGCCTATGAGGTCAATCTGAAGAGAAAGGAAGATGAGGGCAAGAAAAAGAAGCAACTTGCCCTAAAGACTAAGACAAGCACCTCTGAGGTGTCTGACAATGATGACTCATCTAGCTCAGGTGAAGAATCTGGTGAGCTAGCCATGCTTACAAGAAAATTTAAAAAATTCCTGCGGAAGGAAGGTAAAGGATTCAGAAATCCAAAGGGCATGGTAAGGAAGTCATCCCAGTTTAAATCTGATAAACATAAGGCTCCTTCTAACAAACTCATTTGCTACAATTGCAGGCAGCCTGGACATATGAAGGCTGAATGTCCAGAAGCTCCTAAGAAATCAAGCTTCAAGTGGAAAGGCAAGAAACCCAAGGCGATGATTAGCACTTGGAGTGAGGAGGAAGAGAGCAGTGAAGAGGAAACAACTTCCGAGGAAGAAGAAGGAAAGCTCTGTCTGATGGCCAAGGGAGACAACAGTGATCTTGAGGTAAGTTCCCCATTTCAAGACTTCTCTAGTTCGGATTGGGAAGAAGTATATTCAGAATTGCTTGATACTTATGAAAGAATAAGAAAGGAAAATAAACATTTGAAGAAGAAGATCAGTCAACTGAATAAAGACAGCAATTCAATGGATAACAAAACTGAACTAGAAATGGAAATCAAGTCACTGAAAAACAAACTGAATCAAATGGACTTAGATGAAGAAAACCACAAGAGAATGTCCGAAGAGAATGAAATGCTAAAAAACGACATTGATGAGTTAAAACTAAAGACTCAAGAATATGAACAGGAAACTAAGTTAAGTCAAGAAAGAAACAATTCACTCAAGGAAGAAAACAACCAACTCCTAAGAGAAATAGAAAGAATTAAGAGTGACCTGAAAAACAAACAGGAGACCTTGGAAAAAATGACTCAAGGTCAAGAAAACTTAAATGCTGTCTTGGGAATAAAAGTAAACTTTCAAAAAGAAGGGTTAGGATACAATCCTACGGCTAAAAAGGAATTCCAAATAAAAACCGTAACTGGGATTGCTGACTCAAAAGGAAAAAGGCCCCTGATTAATCTATACCAAGATAAACAAGAGGATGTAGCTGAATGCTCCTCCAAAAGGAACAATGTCACCAAGGAAGAGAGAAATTTTAAAGAGAAAACAGTCAATCAATATAAGATTCAAAATAATAAACAAGAAACCCAAATTCACAGAAATCACCAAACAAACCAAGGACTAAACCAAGTTAAAAGACATAAATCTGGAAAACAAGATGTCTGGAGACAGGCTGGTCGACAACAGACCCTTCATCTGTCGACCAGAGGATCTGCCAGAACAGGCGCTGGTTACTGGAGAAGCAGTGGTCGACCACAGGTACACCAGATGTCGACCAGAGGTGCTGCCAGAACAGACGCTGAGTTCTGGAGACGCGATGGTCGACCACAGACATACCAAAAGTCGACCATGGCCAGACAAGCAAACAGAAATCACAGGTTTTTCGGGTAAAACAAAATGAAAACTTGAATACACAAAGGTGGACTCAGATTAAAGAAGCTTTAGAACAAAAGCAACCCAATCTGAACAAGTTCAGAAATAAAAATTTACACTGCTCTAACAGAATCTGGGTTCCCAAAGGATTACTGCAGCAATTTCATAATTTCACAAGCTATCTTGGACCCGGGTACCATTGGGGTCCAAAAGTTTCTGTGTAACTTGTGATGCAGGTGTGTCTAGCAGCTATACACAACAAGTGGTACTTAGATAGTGGCTGCTCAAGACATATGACAGGGGATAAGGCAAAATTCTCCGAGCTAAACTCAAAAGATGGAGGACATGTGACATTTGGAGGAATAACAAAGGCAAGATCATTGGGAAAGGTAAGGTAGGTAAGACATCTACAAATTGCATTGAAGATGTACTGCTAGTGGATGGCCTGGAATATAATCTTCTAAGCATCAGTCAGCTATGCGACAAAGGCCATCAAGTAGTCTTTGATTCTAAGATCTGTAAAATTCTTGAACCAAATTCGGCTAAAGTTAAGTTTATGGGCAAGAGAGTAAATAATGTCTACATGATAGACTTGGATGATCCAGCCCACTCCAACTTGTGCCTCACCGCCAAGAAGGAGGACCTGACTTGGTTGTGGCACCGAAGGCTAGGACATGTTAGCTACAGGGTGCTGCACAAATTGGTTAAGAATAAAATGGTTTCTGGTTTACCTGAAATTTCGTTTGCTCAAAATGTCAAAGTATGTGAATCATGTACCCAAGGTAAGCAAACAAGAAAATCATTCAAAGGTAGAACTGAAAGTCAATCTTCTAGACCACTAGAACTTGTGCACATGGACCTTTTTGGCCCAACAAGAACTGCTAGTCTTAGTGGTAAGAGGTACGGTTATGTACTAGTTGATGATTTCTCTAGATTCACATGGGTAATGTTTTTATCACATAAAAACGATGCCTTTCATGAATTTCAGGATTTTTACAGAAGAATGAAGCAGGATGGTAAGTCCAAAGTGTGTTCAATAATATCTGATCATGGGGGAGAATTTGAAAATTCAGAGTTTGATGAATTCTGCAGGAACAAAGGAATAAATCACAGGTTCTCCTCACCAAGGACGCCAGAGCAAAATGGAGTGGTGGAAAGAAGGAATCGCACACTTGTTGAAATGGCCAGAACCCTGTTAGTTGAAGCCAATCTTCCAAGAAGATTTTGGGCTGAGGCGGTCAATACAGCATGTTATATTGTAAACAGGGCAATGGTAAGACCATCTAGTGCGAAAACTCCATATGAGGTGTTCAAAGGTAAGAAGCCATCTCTAGCTCATTTTAGGATCTTCGGTGTAAGGTGTTTTATTCATAACAATGACAAGAGATCATTGGACAAATTTGAACCAAAGAGTGACCCAGGAATCTTCTTGGGATACTCTGACCGATCAAGAGCCTATAGAGTCTACAACACCAAAGATCAGCTAGTTGAAGAATCCCCACATATCACATTTGATGAAAATAATGACTTTGACAAAACTGGACAGGTAGGCAAAGATGAAGATGGGGAATTTCTGGAAGGCAAAGAGGAACCAATGGAGACTGAAGCAGAACCAAAGCAAGGTGATTCCAATGATCAACCCGAAGGAGAGATCATCCCAGGTAACAATTCTGAAAATCTGAGATTTCTCAGAGATCATCCTCTAGATAACATCATTGGAGGAATTAATGAACCGAGGAAAACTAGATCTCAGCTTAAAACAGTTGATGAATTAGATCAGCTAGCCCTTGTATCTCAAGTTGAGCCTAAAAATGTAGAGGAAGCTTTAAGAGATGAATCTTGGATAAATGCCATGCATGAAGAATTAAATCAATTTGAAAGAAATCAGGTTTGGAAACTTGTTCCCAGACCTTCATCTCATCCTGTTATTGGAACCAAATGGGTTTATAAAAATAAGCTTAATGAAGAAGGAGTTGTTATGAGGAACAAGGCTCGGTTGGTGGCTAAGGGGTATAACCAAGAATTTGGAGTTGATTTTGAAGAATCATATGCTCCAGTTGCAAGGTTAGAAGCCATTAGAATATTGTTAGCATTTGCGGCGTCCCATGGAATTAAATTGCAGCAAATGGATGTAAAAAGTGCCTTTCTAAATGGCTTTGTAAAGGAAGAAGTCTTTGTGGAACAACCCCCTGGTTTTGAAAATGATGATTTTCCTAATCATGTCTTTAAACTGCATAAGGCTTTGTATGGTTTAAAGCAGGCTCCTAGGGCATGGTACGACAGACTGAGTTCATTCCTCACCAAAAAGGGCTACACAAGAGGTAAAATTGATCAAACATTATTCTCCAAGACCCAAGGTAAGAATATACTAATTGTGCAAATCTATGTGGATGATATTGTGTTTGGATCCACTGAAGCTTCATTATGTACTGAATTTGCAAATCTAATGACCAATGAGTTTGAAATGAGTTTAATGGGTGATTTACAGTTCTTTCTTGGATTGCAGATTCTACAATGTAGAGAAGGCTACTTCGTAAATCAATCCAAGTACATAAAGGAGATGCTGAAAAAGTTTGGCATGGAGAGCTGCAAACCAATAGAGTCACCCATGGGGACAAATGCAACATTGGAGGCTGATGTAAAAGGTAACATGGTAGATGCCAAGAAATACAGAGGTATGATCGGATCCCTACTATATTTAACTGCCTCTAGGCCAGACATTCAGTTCAGTGTATGCATGTGTGCTAGATATCAATCTAGCCCTAGAGATTCACATTTAGGGGCTGTCAAGCGTATCTTTCGTTACCTTGCCGGTACCCAAGAATTGGGTTTATGGTATCCTACTTATTGCAAACTAGATTTAATTTCATATTCAGATGCTGATTATGCTGGTTGCAAAATTGATAGGAAGAGTACTAGTGGTTATTGTCAAATATTAGGTGGATGTTTAATATCATGGGCTTCTAAAAAACAGCATTCTGTGGCACTCTCCACTGCTGAGGCTGAGTATGTCGCAGTAGGGAGCTGTGGTACACAGGTTTTGTGGATAAAACATCAACTCAAGACTACAATGTAGATCTTGGATGTGCACCTATTTTCTGTGACAACACTAGTGCTATTAATTTGTCTAAAAACCCCATTCAACACTCTAGGACAAAACACATTGAGATCCGTCATCACTTTCTAAGAGATGAGGTCTCCAAAGGAAATTTCATGCTTCATTTTGTAGAAACTGAAAAACAACTGGCAGACATTTTCACAAAACCCCTTAACAATGACAGATTTTCAACTCTAAGAAGGGAGTTAGGAATTTGTAGAATTTCCTCTGAAAATTCTTGAAATAATAATATTCTTGGGTTCACTGTACAGTCTTTGTCTCTTCTGTTCTTCGTTGTGTCAACTAGGTCTTAAGTACTAGATAAGTCCTGATTTTGGAGGTTATAGTGTCGGGTGCTATTTCAACAAGCTCTGAGGAACTCTGGTTTATCTACGGATTACTTCCCATGGTCAACCACAGACAAGGCGCTGGTCGACCAAGGCATCAGGACAGGAAATAGTTAGCTCTGGGAATTCGCAGCTGTCGACCACAGGCGATCCAATGGTCGACAACAGGTTTGTCAGAACGCAGTCTTCTCAACAGGCAGGTTCTGTGTCAGCACAAAGGTCGACCACAGGCCACTCCATGGTCGACAAAGGACCTGAAAAAGGGAAATTGGATCTAATCAAGCTGCTGGCTTTGGTGGGAAATCTTCTGAACTTTTTGGACTCTGAGCTCAGTTTTGCTTTACTCACTCATCCTCATTCACTTCCCATTCCTTGTGTCTCAATATCTCTTTGTGGTCAACTTATTGTTTTCTATCTTCAGCAAGGACTCACAAATTGAGGGGGAGTAAAAAGTGTAAACTCATTCCTTAATAAATCATTGAACAACCTAACCATATCTTACAAGAAAATCACCAAAGTCATCAATGAGAGTAAAGGTTAAGTGTAGTAATGAGAATTTGACCTGTACTACTGCAATAACTTCAAACCATAACTATGACTCTGACTCAAGACTATTGAGAACTTATGCTTTTAGTAATGAGACTATTTCTCTATCTGTGTCTGTGTTGGACAGTGAAAATAAACGCAGCTATAGCATGAATGTATATGGAATACGCCATAATTCTGCCTTCTTGGTAGAGCAATGGACTGAGTTCTGAGAAACTACTGTTCTCTATCACAAAGCAAAATTGGCTGAAAAATTAAGTGGGAGACATGTATGTCATGAAGACTCAATCTACCTCTGCCACTCTCAAAATTATTAATTGGGCATCCTGAGTAACTGGGGATATTGGCGTCTGATAAACGTATATCCTCACGGATAAAAAGTGTGTCCCAGTTAAAAATGGAATGGTTAGGCATGCTAAGTAGCCGGGGTTTCTGGCGTGTAAAAAGCGTGTCTCCTCGTGTGGAAAAGCATGTGATAAACCTGACCACAGCTCTTAAATATTTCAAAACGAAAAGGCAACAAAAATGGTTGACCTAATGCACTATATGCAAATAGAGGCATAAAACACTGTTCAGCTTGTTCAGCTAGTAAAATTATCTCATGAACCAGATTATAAGTTTAAGGAGCCGTGAGTAAGAAAGTGGATATGGGGAGTCAATTTATTGGGGCAATACTTTCAAATTCTTTGAACCACAAGACCCACTCGAATTTGTCCCAAGGTGGTCTTTGAGAAAGGGAGGAAAGGTTACTTAATTGTCTTATTAAAGAAAGGGGGTACACTTCAATAATTTCCCAAAATATGAGTTATGCTGATTAATCGTGACCGCTCGTTCTTTGCATCGAGGTATCACAAGGATACTATCTCAGAGATCCAGAAGCTCAGGCTCTCCTATGCCCACATTGTTGACAAGCTGGATCGCATGGCAGAGAACGTGAAGCCAGAGACCTCCTCATCCTCCTCAGAGGGATTGTTCAAATGGTCCACTTTTTGCTGTTGACAAAGGGGGAGAGAGAAGCTTATGTGTCATTGTGTGCCTAGATGTGTGTCTAGATGTCAAGTTTACTTTGTCTACGTGTCCTCAGTGTCTTTATCCTTTTTTGAGTCTCTCATGTAATTAGTGCTATTGTTTTTGAAAGCCACATCAAACGAATTGTCTGAATGAAATCTGTGCTATGATAGCCTTGCATGCAATATCAAATGAATTTCATAATCTGTTGTTTGTCACAATGACTCATGGTTGTCATCATCAAAAAGGGGGAGAATGTTGTGCATCCCTTGGTTTTGATGATGACAATAGGATATGTTTGACTAATCTAAGTTCTATCTTGTTTCTTAAAGCAAATGGTTTGGTTATTTGTGTAAAGATAGTGCATTGAATTAATGCCTATTTGATGATGACAAATATGCTTTTATATACATTTGGAACTTCAAGTCAAATCTTATAAGTTAAACAAATTTCAGGTTCACTGAAATCCAAGTGGAATCAACAAATCAGTATAAGCGTGAAAGACTGTCTGTCGACCACTGAAGAAGCTATGGTCGACCAACGAACTCAACCAGAAAAGCATCAGATCATCTGTCTTCTGGAAGCACCTTGGCTGTCGACCAAAGCCCCGCCTCTGGTCGACCACAGAAAAGACAGAAGCAACAGACAGAACTGCTGGCCATCTGGAAACTGCCCCCTGTCGACCAGCGACCAGGCTGTGGTCGACCAACGGGCGACGTGAGTTTCAGCCAGAAGAACCGGCCGTCTGGGGACTGCCCATTGTCGACCAGCGACAGGGTCATGGTCGACCACGGGTTTATATATCGTCCAAAACCGAACTCTAACCGAATTCTGTTTTGGTTCCTTAAAACCTGCAAATGGTTGTTGCAGGTTGTTGGGCTGCTCAGGAGATAAGATTCCGCACGGGAATCAAGGAAACAATCTTGCTTAGAAGTGGTCAAACTCGTTCTAACGATTGGATTTAAACCGATCCCTGTTTTCTAGCAGATTGGCGCTCGATCTGAAAATTGAGCGGGAAGAGTTTTACTCTTGATAAAAGGGCTGTATGAAAAACGAAAAGAACACACATCACGAACAAGGGAGCAGTGAGAGAGCACGAAATAGAAGCCAAGGAAGATATACACAGAAGAGGAAGAAGGAGCTCTCCACCAATCAAAAATCTGCAGAAAGGTTAAAGGCAATCTCGTTGCTGCAGAAGGAAGACTTAGCTCAAGACTGTGCGATCTCCAGCAGCAGAACAATCGAAGGCAACTGACTGGAAGATCAACAGGGAGTCTAGGCTTCTTCATAAGCGTGATCAAGTTCCAGGCTGAACACCTATTCTTCTACACACGCCAATATTCAGTCCTGTCTTTCATCACCTGTTCTTATCATCTTTTCATTTCTGATTACAATTATTGTCAAGCTGTGAGGCAGCAGAGTCAAGCTGTGAGGCAGCAGAGTCAAGCTGTGTGTCAGCAGGTACAAGCTGTGTGTCAGCTGTGTTTTGATTGAGATCAGAGATTCTCATAGTGAAGCCTTGCTTGAGTTAAGCAAGGGGTGGATGTAAGTCTCAGGAAGAGACTGAACCACCTTAAAAATCCTCTCTTGTGGTGTGCTTGGGTGTGTTTGATTTCCTATACGTATGCTTGCATCTTCACTATCCGCATTAGTTCTATAATTCATTAATTACCAGTAGCTCATCTGGTCGATAGTTAGTAAATTATCAAAAAGGGGGAAAGATCTATTCACCCCCCCTCTAGATCTATTCAGTCCGTATCCAACAAAAAGAAGCAGAAGAATCCACCCCGATCTGGGGTTGTAACAAGCGACAGAGTTACACCCTGATCTGCGGGCACATGAAGAGAAATATCCCCCATCATAGGGGCGTGTAAAAGAAAAGAGAGCAAGAACACACCCCGATCTGTGGGCATAGAAACAAAGAGACATACATCCCGCCTTGGGAGCATAATGAAGAGAAGTTCGCCCTGGCTCAGAGGCATTTGAAGAAGAAACATACACCCCACCTGGGGGCATAGAAGCCATGAAGAACCCGCCCCGGTTTAGGGGCATTTGAAGAAGTTACATCCCGTCTTGGGAGCATAATAAAGAGAAGTCTGTCCCGGCTCAGAGGTATTTGAAGAAGAAATATACACCCCGCCTGGGGGCATAGAAGCCGTGAACACCATCCCCCCCCCCCCCTTGAGGGCATAGAAGCAAAGAGGCATACCCCCCGAACCTAGGGGGGGCAGATAAAGGAGAGTCACACCCCAGCCTGGGGACACATTAAGAAAAGCACACCCCAGTCCAGGGGTATCAATGATAGAGGAAGAGAAGAAAAGAAAGAAGAGTTACGAGGCATACGTGGTCTTCGCACCCGCCTCTCCACAAAAAAAGAGAAGAGAAGAACAGAAAGAAGAGTCATGAGGCAGATGTGGTCTTCGCACCCGCCTCTCCACAAAAAAAGAGAAGAGAAGAACAGAAAGAAGAGTTACGAGGCATACGTGGCCTTCGCACCCGCCTCTCCACAAAA
The DNA here is from genome assembly GCA_022559845.1 of Amorphophallus konjac. Lineage (NCBI taxonomy): Eukaryota > Viridiplantae > Streptophyta > Magnoliopsida > Alismatales > Araceae > Amorphophallus > Amorphophallus konjac. The sequence goes on along the minus strand of CM040118.1, from coordinate 63,561,412 downwards.
AAGAGAGAAGAGAAGAACGGAAAGAAGAGTCATGAGCCAGACGTGATCTTCGCACCCGCCTCTCCATAAAAAAAGAGAAGAGAAGAACAGAAAGAAGAGTTACGAGGCATACGTGATCTTCGAACCCGCCTCTTCACACAAAAGAAGAATAGAAGAAAAGAGAGAAAAGACACATGAGGCAGATGTGGTCTTCGAACCCGCCTCTTTACATAAAAGAAGAAGAGAAGAAAAGGAAGTGAGCCTTGAGACAGACATGGTTTTTCACCTTCGGCCTTTGGTCACCCAACAAAATCAAGAGACCTTTCCTATTGTCAGCACCATGACCTTCCATCTAAGCCGATGCATCAACACATTGTCAGCATCATGACTCCTTCGTCTAGGTTGGCGCATAAACCCATTGCCGGTGGCACTCTCGCCATCTAAACCAAAAAATATCTCACCTTCGGCCTTTGGGCCGCTAAAAATAAAAGAATAAACCCTTCACTTTGGTTCGGATCCTTTCCCAGCCAGAGAATCAAAGAATCAACCTTTTGCTCTGGTTCAGATCCTCCCCCGACCAGAGAATTAAAGAATTGACCCTTCACTCTGGTTCGGATCCTCCCCTGATCAGAGAATTAAAGAATCAACCCTTTTACTTTGGTTCGGATCCTTCCCCGGCCAGAGAATCAAAGAATCAACCTTTCACTCTGGTTTGGGTCCTTCCCCGGCTAGAGAATCAAAGAATCAACCTTTTGCTCTGGTTCGGATCCTCCCCCGACCAGAGAATCAAAGAATCAACCTTTCACTCTGGTTCGGGTCCTTCCCCGGCCAAAGAATCAAAGAATCAACCTTTTGCTCTGGTTCGGATCCTCCCCCGACCAGAGAATTAAAGAATCGACCCTTCACTCTGGTTCGGATCCTCCCCCGATCAGAGAATTAAAGATTCAACCCTTTTACTTTGGTTCGGATCCTTTCCCGACCAGAGAATTGAAGAATCAACCCTTCACTTTGGTTCAAATCCCTTCCCGACCAGAGAATTAAAGAATCAACCTCTCACTCTGGTTCGGATCCTTTCCCGACAGAAGAATCAAAGAATAAACCGTCCACTTTGGCTCGGATCCTTCTCCGGCCAGAGAATCAAAGAATAAGCCTTCCACTTTGGCTCGGATCCTCCTCCGGCTAGAGAATCAAAGAATAAACCTTCCACTTTGGCTCAGACCCTCCTCCAGCCAAAGAATCAAAGAAGAGACCTTTCACTTTGGTTCGGATCCTTCCCCAACCAGAGAATAAAAGAATAGACCCTTTCACTTTGGCTCGGACCCTTTCCTGACCGGAGCACAAAAGAAAAGACCTTTCACTTTGGTTCGGATCCTTCCCTGGCCAGAGAATAAAAAAAAGAAACCCTTCTCTTCGGCTCTTGCAGCCCGCTTTCCCCACTTCGGCTCTTTACAGCCCGCTCCCCAATTTCGGCTTTTATAGCCTGCTTCCCAGAATTCGGCCTTCACGGCCCACTTCCCACAACTTTGGCTTTCATAGGCTGCTTCCCAATTTCAGCTCTCGGAGCCTGCTTCCCAGAATTCGACCTTCACGGCCTACTTCCCATAACTTTGGCTTTATAGCCTGCTTCCCAATTTTGGCTCTTGTAGCCTGCTTCCCCAACTTCGGCTCCCGTATCCTGCTTCCCGGCTTCGGCTCTTGCACCCCGCTTCTCAGCTTTGGCTTCGTGGCCTGCTTCCCATAATTTCGGCCTTCACGGCCCGCTTCCCAATTTTGGCTCTTGTAGCATGCTTCCCTAATTTGGCCTCTGTAGCCTGCTTCCCATAAATTCAGCTCTTGCAGCCCGCTTCCCAATATCTTCGGCCTTCACGGCCTGCTTCCCATAACTTCGGCTCCCGTAGCCCACTCTCCTCAATTTTTGGCTATTGTGGCCCACTTCCAATATCAACTTCGGCTTTTATAGCCCGCTTCCCCAACGTTCTTTCGGCCCTTCGCGGTCTCCTTCCTCAACACCTTGGCTGCTGCTTTGATTCTATACGCACATACAAGATACATATACGTAACGACAATATGTTCTTACGCAAAAAAAGAGAGAAAAAAAAGAGAGCAAAACAAAAGTGACAAAAAAAAATTTGCTTGGCTGCCCTACTTGCATGTTTGCTTAATATATAATAGTACACCTCCTTGGAATTTTCTAGGACCGTGCTTCCTTGCTAAATAATACCGCCCCGATTTCGGATCCATGTACGTCACGACACACACTCGAAGGGAACCCAATTATGGCGGGTGCACACGTCAAGGGGAAGAGTCATGGCTAAATTGCTAAGCCCAACTCACAAAATAAACCTGAGGCAACACTCCCACACTCCGCACTCAATGTGTTCAATGGTCTTCAACCATAGGGATTGCCCGACTTTCTTCTTAGCACTCTACGGAGACTTGAATTCCTGCACTCGCGTGAAAGGTAATCGTGAGGAAAGAGCTGCCTACCCCCACTAAAAAAATGATGCAAAAAAAACATGAATCTGAGTAGCCGTGAATCCCCATTGAGACACATGAGGAGACTCGCGCGAAATAGTGAAGCGAATTTCAATAAGGACGAAGCCTAGTAGCCGGGAATCCCCATTGAGACACATGAGGAAACTCGCGTCAAACGGTGGAATCCGCGATAGAACTATAATAAGGATGAATCCTAGTAGCCGGGAATCCCCATTGAGACACATGAGGAGACTCACGCCGAACGGTGAAATCCGCTACCAAAATAAACAGATGGGGGCTGTGCGAAGCTACCGAAATCGAGAGCCTGAAACCCATGTGTAGGCGCTAGAGTAATCCTCGAGTGTTGCCTAGAAAACCTACATATCCCTATGTTTAGGGCCTTTTGCTCACACGTTTGCTCCTCTACTCCACAGAGAATTACCTCGGGTGAAATGTGTGAATTGAAGCTATGCATGCAAGACATGCGATATCCTCTTGACGGGTGCACCACCCCTTAGATGTGCCTTCTGGCTCGCGCCGTGTTTGCGAATTATGGGCGATATCCCTATCCCATCCCCTATAGAGGGAGCTACCTTATGTATTTGTGTTATGCCTGCTAATGAATGCCCGCATGCTTGAATAAAAAGAATAAAAAAAATACATAAAAATAAAAAAATAAAAAAATAAAAAAAATAATAATAAACTCAATTTTGGCTATCGCAGCCTGCTTGCCCAGTTCTGGCTTAAAGAGCCCAATCCTGGCCCTTACGGCTCGCCACCAACCCTTGCGGCTCGCTAATCTCCCAACTTCGGCTCTTGCAGCCCGCTTCCCCAATTTGGGCTCTCATAGCCTGCTTCCCAATTTCGGCTCTTGTGGCCAGCTTCCCGATTGCGGCTCTTGTACTCCGCTTCCCCGATTTCGGCCTTCACGGCCTACTTCCGCAACACTGATTCTGGCCCTTACGGTCCACCTTCCCAGGTTCAGATTTCACAGCCGGTACTCCCGGCGCATTAAAGAACATCAAATCCTTTCACTCTAGATCGGACCTTCCGCCCAGCTAGAGAATAAAAAGATTCCTTTCACTTTGGTTCGGGCCTGTCGCCCGGCCAGAGAATAAAAAGACTCTCTCCACTCTAGATCGGACCTTCCGTCCAGCTGGAGAACTAAAAGATTCTTTCCACTCTAGATCGGACCTTCCGCCCGACTAGAGAATAAAAAGATTCCTTTCACTTTGGTTCGGACCTCCCGTCTGGTTAGAGAATGAACAGCTCTTTGTCACCTCAGCCTGGACTTTACATCCATCCAAAAAAATAAAAAAATAAAAAGACTCCCTTTCTCTAATCTGGCTCGTAGACTTTCCGCCCAGTTGGAGAACTAAAAGACCTTTCTTAGCCGGCTCCCCCTGCGCATTAAAGAACAAAGCAGCCTTTCACCCCGGCCCAAGCCTGCCGTTCGGGTAAGGGATCACCTCTTTTCCTGGCGCTAACACTAGCCCGTGTCAGCGACTTGACCGGACTCCATCCCTTCAGGGTCACCAACAACCCATTTTGACCGAGACCTTCCGTCTAGGTCATTGAATTAACAAATTCTTCTCTCCATCCCCTCGGGCGATGAACACTTCTCTTGAATCAACGAATTCTCCTCTCTGTCCCTTCGGGTGGCGAACACTCCTTCTGAATCAACAAACTCTTCTCTCCGTCCCTTCGGGCGACGAATATTCCTTTTGAATAAACAAACTCTTCCCTCCATCCCTTCGGGCGACGAATATTCCTTTTGAATAAACAGACTCTTCCCTCCGTCCCTTCGGGTGACGAATATTCCTTTTGAATCAACAAACTCTTCTCTCCGTCCCTTCAAGCGACGAATATCCCTTTGACTTGGACCTTCCGTCCAGGTCATTAAATCAACAAACGTTTCTCTCCGTCCCTTCGGGTGACGAACATCCCTTCTTAAATAAACAAAGTCTTCTCTCCGTCCCTTTGGGTGACGAATACCCATTTGATTTGGACTTCCCGTCCAGATCATTGACTAAACAAACTCTTCTCTCCGTCCCTTCGGGTGACGAATACCCCTTTGATTTGGACCTCCCGTCCAGATCATTGACTAAACAACCTCTTCTCTCCGTCCCCTCGGGTGACGAATACCCCTCTTGATTAGGACCTTCCATCCAGTTCATTGAATCAACAAAACTCTTCTCTCCGCCGCTTTTGGTGACGAATAGTCCATTTGATCCGGACCTCTCGTTCAGATCATTGAATCAACAAGTTCCTCTCTCCGTCCCTTTCGGGTGACGAATATCCCCATTGACTCGACAAACTCTTCTCTCCGTCCCCTCAGGTGACGAATACCCCTCTTGATTTGGACCTTCCGTCCAGTTTATTGAATCAACAAAACTCTTCTCTCCATCCCTTTGGGTGACGAATCCCCCTCTGATTTGGATCTGCCGTCCGGATCATTAGAGGAATAAACCTTTCTCTCCGCCCTCGTGGCTCACCTTCCAATAACTTCGGCTCCTGTAGCTGCCTTCCAACATCCTTCGGCTCTTGCAGCCCCGCTCTCCACGTCGTGTCGATGAATCTCTCAGCCGGTCTGCACCCGCAGGCCCCGCTCTCTCATCCCTCGCTTGCGCCGCCTGCAGGTGGGGGGCATTTGTGGACACTAAAAATTTCTCAACCCATGTTCACGTACAGGGGAATAAAGAAGGGGAGAAAAGAGAAGAGAAGATGAGATAAAGGAAAGAAGAAGAGGAAAACACACCTTCAACTGCCTTCCAACGGCACAACCCCAAACAGCCCCCAACGGCACACTCTGAAGTGCCCCAGCGGCACACCATCCACAAGGCCCCTCCAGCGGCACACTTCCAAAGTGTCCCAGCGGCACACTATGCATGCCTCCAACGGCACACCCTTGAAGCCTCCAACGGCACACCCTGAAAGCCCCAGTGGCACACCCCTGCCAGTGCCCAGCGGCACACCCTCAAGTGCCCTCCAACGGCACACTCTCTCGTGCCCTCCAGCGGCACACCCTCGGGTGCCTCCCAGCCGCACACTTGTTCGGCCTCCCAGCGGCACACTTGTTCGGCCCCCCAGCGGCACACCCCTGGTGCCTCCCAGCGACACACCCAGGGCAGCCCTTCAGTGGCACACTTGTTTGGCCCCCCCCAACGGCACAGCGTCCCATCTCATTACGATGCCCTGTTTTCACTCAAGCACGGAGCATTTAATGCTCATGCCGCTGGCTCGTGCTCCGGCCGACAGCGTAGCGGCAGCAGGCCGTCGATGTCAACCTCGGCCAACCAGGTCAAGGCACGCCAGCTCCCTCCTGCTGTCCCTACGTACAGGCCACTTGATGGCTTCGGACGGGAGAAGAAAAAAGGAGGAGAAGAAGAAGGCTTGGCCTTCGAAGCGGCCAACCCCCATTCAATATAAAAGGAGGCTCGCTCGTTGGCTGGCGACTACTACAAAGAGGCTAGAGAAGAAGAGAAGAGAGACGAAGAGACAAGGAGAGGAGAGACCCATACAGACTGAAGCAGAACCCGCCACATGAGAGAGCCACCGCTAGAAAAGAGAAGACAGAAGAAAAAAAGAGAGAAGAAAAGAAGGAGGGCTCCGGAGTGGGGTTTCTCCGACCGCCACCGAGCAAGAGAGAGTAAGAGAGAGAGAGGGAGCTTGATGTAGTAGGGGGAAGTGGGAGAAAGGGCAGTGGGTGGTCACCCTGCTCCGATCCCCAACACTTGTCCCCCTTTTTCTTCTTCTTCTTCCCTGTTCTTTTGTTCTTCCGTTTTCTTTCTTGTTCGTAGCCTTAGCTTGGGCATGATTTGTAATGTGTATGGCCGGCCATGGCCTTTTGTTCCCCCATTAATGAGTATTGTCCCCTTTGACTGGTTTTCTCATCGTCTTGATTGATTTGTGCCACCGTGTGCTTGATCGCCCTTCCTCCCCTCTTCCCGGTGTTTTCCTTAACTCCTCTTGCCGACAGTTTCCTCCGGACACCGCACCACCTTGGGTGGTATGAAATCGTGAGCCTTTCTAGTGCAAAGCCTCTCCGCGTTGTGGTCTTCTGGTAGAAGCCCACCTGCAAGTCCCTCGCCTGCCCTTTGAGCCACCTCCCAAAATCTTTTCCCCGTGGGCTTGATCAGCCCAATGCCCCTGCCCCATTAGCACGCCAGCCCCTTTTGGGGCCTTGCCCGGTGCGCCTGCACCCCCGTCCAGCAGTACACCTTCTGGCTCCTTGGCCGGCACACCCCTCTGCGCCTTCAGCGGCACACCTGCCCGTGCCCTCAGCGGTACACCCCATTTGTCCTTCAGCGGCACACCCTTGTGTGCCTTGGCTAGCATACACCCTTAACCGGCTTCCACCGTTACACCTTGCTCAGCCCTCCAGTGGCACAACCCCTCACTTGAGCCCAGCCCGGCACAGCCTTGCATTTATCTTCAGCTGGCACACCTTGGCCAAGTTCTTCCCCGGTGCACTCTCAGCTAGTCTTAGGAGTGTCTTCCGTTCGTTGCTTCTTCCAGGTCTTCCGAAGTTTTATCGAAGGTGTTGTCGCCCTTGGCACGCACCTCAAATTGTCAGGTTCCGCCACTCCATGTGGGCGCGTTCCCTATATCTCCCTTACGCCCCGGGTCAAGGGGAGATGTTGCCAAATTTTTATTAAAAGTAATGCCATGATAAAAGACAAAGTGAAGTAACTAATGAACGAACAAATAATGATAAGACATCCTAATCAAAACAATGGAACCGTACAAGACTCAGAGGATTGGGCTGCTGAACATGGCCCCGGACTTAACCACCCAATGAAGAATTGAGAACCTGGCCACCCAGAACTCCTCCATCTGAACTTCATATGCCAAAAGGGACCCCTTTTCAACCCTCACACCAGCCCATCCTTCTCCCTTGGCCTTCAACGTCACACTCTCCACCAGCCTCCAGCGGCACACTCCCTTGGCCTTCAATGGCACACTCTCCACCAGCCTCCAGCGGCACACTCTCCACCAGCCTCCAGCGGCACACTCCCTTGGCCCTCAGCTACACACTCCCTTGGCCTTCAACGGCACACTCTCCACTAGCCTCCAGCGGCACACTCTCTTGGCCGTCAACGGCATACTCCCTTAGCCTTCAACGGCACACTCTCCACTAGCCTCCAGCGGCACACACTCCACCAGCCTCCAGCGACACACACCCTAGCCAACTCTTCCAACGGCACACCCTCCCTTGGTGTCTCCAGCAGCACACCCTCCTTTGGTGTCTCCAGCGGCACGCTTGCCCCAATCTTACCTGGTACAACCTCTCACCCTCCTTAGGCTTTGTCCTGTGTCCCTCCGGTGTGCACCAACTTCCCTACAGTCTAACTTGACTCTAAACAGACCCTGCTTTGAGCTGCTCGGGCCCTACCCTAGCTATACTGACTCGGTCCGAACCCACTTGGACCTCCCTTCGGCCCTCCGATGGCCCACTCCTCCACATACGCCCTAAGTGCAAATAAGAGAAACACGATAATAATAATCATAAAAAAATAGATCCAAAAATACATATAAAAGATGCAATAGAAGAAATAAACCAAATACACATATAAAAACATGGCAAACAAAAAAGGGGAAATGCGCGCGATAAAAGGTAATAACAATAAAATAATAAAACTACCCAAAAAAGGCATGAAGGAGAAATAAGCAACTAAAAAAAATATGAAATGACTAGAACCCAGATAATAATAATAAGAAATAGAAAATGCCACCTCGCAGCCTCGCTTCTCCCCGTGACCCGGTGCAAAAGTAATAATAATGTCGCCCTCACAGGCCGGTCTTGAGTCTCGGGAATTACCCCGGCATGGCCATGGCCCGACCTTGTTCTGGGCCGACATTCCGATCAAACCAGGCCCGTCCTCCGCCCGGATCCTCTCCGGTCTGTTATTGAAATTACCGTAAATGTGGCAGACATTTGAACGGGTTTGTTTCAGTCTCCACCGCACCTTCTGTTATGGACTTTCGTCAAAACATGAAATGGTCCGTGAGTGGCCGACATATTTGAACGCTCACAGCCCGATGCGAATCTCTAGTGTGGTTTATTCCCCTCTATCTTTGCGCAATTAGTATTAGTTCTTTTAGGCCATGAGGCTCTTTTTCCCGATGATTAGTCAAGGGTGTTCCCCTCTCAGAGGGGATGTAAATGACGTCGTGACCTTTATGGCGCGGCGGGTTTCGGTCCCGGCACGAACCACACAATCGTCTGATTAGTCAGATCGAGCGCAGAATAAATCGTCACTTTGTGACTGGCAAGCCCACGCACTTAATAGACGAATCGACCATTCCCGAATAACCGAACACCATAATAAGTGAACGAAAAGTGCATCCAGAAGGCACCCGGAGTAGGAGGAGTAGGTGTCTGCCGTGTCCTTTCAACGTCCAGTGGTTCGACCTCTGCGGCATGGTGTGAGTGAGCAGGTAGGATAGTGTCCGAGGTGTGGCAGGTTTCCATGGGCGGGCCGTGTGCCGTGGATGAGTCGAGCTGAAGTGTTTTCAGGTGTGGTCAGATTGGTCTGGTTACTCGCGAGTGCCCATGGCGGCCGCCCCAGTTCCAGCCATCATTGTGGTGTTCTACTAGCCTGGCGAGTCAGGGTCCCCGATGTGTGCGAGACACTCGACCGGGTGGAGTTGTCGTGCTCACTCCATGGAAGGTTCGCATGATTTTCGGTTATGGTGTGTTGTGCTTTTGTTTAATTTTCCTATTTTCACTGTTATAATTGTACTTCCATGTGCTCATGTTTTCTGAGAGGCGTTCAGGAGTCCCCAGAAGCGTCTGTCTGCTGGTAGTGGAACTGCCTGTGAGGGATTATGCGGTTGTCCCTCGTCGATGTCTAGGTCCGTGGGTGTTGGCAGGTCGTGCTGAATCGGGCGAGTGGAGTCACCAGCCGTGTTGTGTGTCGTGATGTAAGGCTGGTGTGAGTTCTCTCTTGGTGCCCTGTTGTTAAGACCTGTGTTTGTAGGTGGATTTCCTTGGCGGATGCCAGGTTTTCTTTCATTTCTGCGGCTTTGTTGGTGCAGAGTTGCGTAACGGAAGCGTGGTGGGTTGATATCCCACGGGCTCCAGGATCGGATTGGTGGTCGAGTATGGCGTTTGGCTAGAGAGTGTGTGTCGCTGGCGGTGCGGAGTCGACGGAAGTGTTGTGGCCTGGTGTGCTTGGTGGTGTGTTGCCATCTGAGCCGAGGTGTGGAGGTGCGTCTCGTAGGGAGTGCTCGGTGTCCTGTAGCTGGGGAAGCTGTTGACCCAAGTAGGTGCCAATTTGCCATCTTTCCGTTGTGGATCCTGTGTTTCTCCGCGTGCGGAGTGTATTGGGGGCATTGTGCCCTTGGAACTTTTGAGGGTGCTGAGGTGATGCCGGACTTGTTGATTTCATGTACCCCGGTCGGTGCAGGGTCTGGCGTGATCGGTGCGGTGGAGCGCAAGGGCTCTTTGATTGTGCTGGTCCGGTGGCGTCCCTCAGTGTTGGTGGTACGGTGTGCACCTGGTGGTGTTGTGACCGTGAAGTCCTACCTGTTGGGTGAGTTCCTTCCTCCTAAGTTTTGTGCCTTGTCCAAATTTCGAGGATAGAATTTCTATAAGGTGGGAGGGCTGTAACACCCTGGATTTTTGGATCTAGTTTCGCGGGTCTCAGATCGTGTCCGAGTGGGTTTCAGACTTTTATAATAGTTTCTCGGACCCCCTTTGTTGGTGTGTTTGTGGATTATTCTGGATCCGTGGTGGTGCGAGGAGCGTCCCGATATTTTTCGGGAATTATTCGGAGTTTGGTGGTATTTTTTAGGGTTTTTCCATGGCTCTTGTGTGTTTCTAAATGAGATAAAAGAAGGAAATAAATATAATATATTAAATATAATAGTATAACCTAATCCCCATTCTTCCCCTCCATTTTCCTCATTTCCCCTCCCGTGCCCTTCTTCTTCATCACGCTTCCCCTCTCCCGCTCACTCTCCCTTCTCCCTCTGACGGCTGACGAAGGCGGCGACGGGTGCGTGACGGCGTGGTGGCTACAGCGTGCTGCAAGGATGAACCCGGAGGCGCGGCGAGGATGAACCCGAAGGTGGAGGCGGTGGCGTTCGTGGAAGTCGGCCGAGTGGGAATCGTCGTTTCACGGTTTGGTGAGGCTTAAAGCTCATATTCCAGGTAGGCGGATGGTTCCCTACTTCCTTCCCGTGTTTCCCCATCGATTCCATGCCCAGTGAGGCCGAGAGAGGAAGTTTATCTTGTTTTGGGGTTAAAGCATGCCGGGGGTTGAGCGTCGGGTTTGGCCGTTTAGGGCCTTGTTGGATGTTGGATGGAGGCCTTGAGTGTGTTTCCCTACTTCTCCCGTGTGTTTCCCATCGTTCCATGCCTGGAGAGGCCGAGTGGGTGTGTTTTCATGCTCGGGGTTAATCCATGTCGGGAGGGGTTTGAGTGACGGTTTTAGCCATAGGAGGCCTTGATTCGTGGTTAGATTGTGACATTTCAGCAGCGGATTGGTCTGGGGATGATTCCCCATGTTTTCCCCTTCGTTCGGCGACGAACGGGGCTTTGGATCGACCTCCCGGCGAGTTCTATTGTTGTTTTCCGTAGAAATTACAGAAGACGACCACGGAGGTGGCCGTCGCATCCAGGGCAGGGCGGCCATGGCTCTGGCCACCCTGGTCTGTGTGTTTTGTATCCCACTATCTGGGCGTCCAGGGGTTGGCCGCCCAGGCCCATGGGCGGCCAGGGGAGTGGCCACCCAGGCTCCCTATGTGCCCAGGGTGGGCGGCCAGAGGCCTGGCCGCCCAGCCCTCTCGGTGGCCACCCCGATGGCCGCCCAGTCTACATGGGCTCTGGGCAGCCAGGGTGATGGCCGCCCAGGCCAGAGGAGGCCGAGTGGTGGGTGGCCAGTGTTCTGGCCACCCAGCCTATTGGGCGGCCACAGGTCTGGCCGCCCAGTCCCCTAGGTGGCCAGGACCTTGGCCTTCTTGCCCCCTTCATCCCGATTGGTTTGTGCTCCGTGTTTTGGTGTTCCGGGATGTCCGTATGAGTGGTGGTCTAGTGGAATGGGTGTCCGCTTGGTTCTATGTGTTCTGCTGGTTCGGGATTAGGTTTGTGGGCCATCCTTGTCTGTTGTAGAGTGTGGACCGTCCTTGTGTCGGGCTGCTCGAGTTGACTGTCCCCGCGAGAGTCTCGTGACTACGGAAGGTGTTTCCGCGTGAGGGCCATAATCGTGGCTAGGTATCTTTTGTAGGAGTGTGGATTGTGGTCCTTGTGCTTCCGTCCTACGCTTTGGTAGGACTTCTGTGGTCTGACAGTCATGGTTGGCTGTCTATTTCGTGGTCCTTGATTCTCGTGCTTGTGAGCCACCTCATGGTGGCTTGGTGTGGACCAGTGGTACTCTGGTGGTTTCTGTAGTTGCAGCGAGTTCTTGGTGACTCTACCCACTTGACGTAACTGACCTGGGCACGTTGTGTGCCGACCCACCTGGAGAGGTGGAGGCTAGCCCCGTGTAGTGATTTTTAGGCCGTTTACCTGAGGGCCTCTTGCCTTTACAGCCTGAGTCCGGCTGGAGGAAAAACCGGCTAGAGGACCGACCTAGAGCAGATGGTCTGTGTGTGCACATGTGGTCGGAGGCAGTGGACGAGTGCTGACGAGCATGACCCCGGCTAGTCCTTGTTCTGTGGTATTGTGTACCGTGTCTCGGTTGCCGCCTGAGGGCGAGTTGGGAGACGCTTGAGGCTGCGGTGTAAGTCGTCGGAGGACGCTTCCGGTCTCGTGGTTAGTGGGTTAGTACTCTTGTCACCTGAGAGGTTTCAGTGTGGGCTCCTTTCGGTGTGGTTCCGTTTTGGTGGTTCAGTCTATTCCGCCTTGCGTGGTCTTCCGGCCATTGGGCTGGTGTTGCCCCATGTATGTGTGGGGCATGGTTCTTCCCCTGGTTCTTGTTCGAGATCGAGAGATTCTCCCGAGAGTGTCGGTTCAATGTGTGACCGTGTGGCCTTGTCCGTGGTTCCGTTGGTTAGGATGGACTATCCGACTGTGGTCGTCGGGGTTGTTTTGAGGGAGTGTTCGTGTGTGTTTCCCTTGGTTGACCGTCTTCTGGTTCTGGTCACTTTCGTCGTGTCGTACCGACGTTCTTACTCTGTTGGTTCCGTGTTGTTGTTCTTACTGCTTTCCTTTACTGTTGTTACTTCCGTTGCTGCACTCCTGTTGCCGCTTTTGTTGTGGTGGGGACCCGCTGGACCCCTACTAAGCCTATGAGATGAGGCTCACCCCCTGCTTTTCAGGTGCGGCATTCCCCTCGGAGCGGAGTGTACTAGTCGGAAGTTCTTAGTTGCCAGCTCGCCAGGCCGAGTGTTCACTCGACGTTGGGTACATTCTTCTCCCTGTTGGCTGCACTTGTGGACTGGACTCTGTAGCTTATTTAATTGATATAAAATGTAATTTTATTCCTGTCAGAATTGTAGATTTACTTTCCTGCTATTGTTTAGAATTTCAATGCATATCCACACCAACCCTTTAGCCCTTCCGAGCCTTCCGGCTCGTGGGCGGCGGGCCAAGTTTCGATTGGTATTGGGTGTTTCCTGGTATCCGAATCTTGGGTCGTTACACCTCGTGACCCTATTTTCTAACTCAGACTAGGATAATTTGATGGCATGGTGTCGTATGGTACAGCGGCCTTGGGATGAGTCACGTGACGCTATGGCCATTGGATTAGTGAGTCTAGCTAGTCGTGCTGAGTCTGGTGGCACCGTGCCACCTTGTGTTCCGTGATACTTGCGATGGGTGCGTGCGTAGCCCGTTGGTACTTTGGTGTTTCCTCTCTACGAAGAGTTCCCACGCCGAGTGACTACCCTTAATACTCGTAGCTTGCCTGGGTACATAGGTGCCGACCCACCTGGGAGAGGTGGAGAGCTAGACTCAGGAGAGACGATTTTAGGCCGGTTGCCGTAGGGCCTCTGGTTGTGGCAGCTCAAGTTCGGACCGGGAGGAAAAACAACTAGAGGGCCTGACATAGCGTAGTCAATCAATGTGTTCACACATGGTTGGGGACAACGGACGCGTGCTGACGAGCACGACCCCGACTAGACCCTCATTTTTGTTTACTTGTACGGTGTCTTAGTTTCCACCTAGGGCGAGTAGAGAGACACTTGAGGCACGGGCTAAGTCATCAGTGGACGCATCCGACCATGCTTCTAGTGCGTAGGTTCTCCCGTCACGTGATGTGTGACTCTCGCGACTCGTGGTATTGGTTTCCGACAGTGAGAGGTCGTGGTTTTCGGGTGACTGCCGTGTGGTGTTTCTGACGTTTAGGTCGAGGGTTCCTGGTAGAGTTACCGAGGTCTCACCCGTAGTTAGTGTAGGGTTCATGACGGTGAGGTCATGACTGTACCCTTTGTTGTGCCCCAAAATTTATATAAATAAATTCAGGATTATTTATAGAATTTTTTGAAATTTATTAGGAATCTATAAAGGGTAAATTGAATTAACAAATGAATTAATATTGGGATTATAAGGCCCAATTATTTTTAAAAAAATAACTAATTTAGCTTTGATAAGTAAAGCCTAATAGATTTAAGGACCAAGCCCAATAAGTTTTGCCCATATTCTAGAAGGTTACTTAGCCTATTCACGGATTATAAGGATAGATACCCCTTATATAGATAATTATATGGATAAATAAACAAAAGAGTTTGAACTTTATTGAATTCTGCGCACAACGACTGTAGCGGTCTATCGTGCGACCGCCACAGCCATGTAACGCATCAGTATAGGACCGTTACACCCTGTCAGTTCCATGAAGTGAAGAACAAGCAAAAAGATTGGATTTTTGATAGTTTATCTCTTAGGGATCGAGATGAGAAGACTAGTAGAGGTGTTAAGGACTCTTAGAAGTCGATCTAAGCTTTAACAAGGACTCTAGAATCGATCTAATCCTCAAGCCTAGTCAAAACTCTATAAATAAGAACCCAGTTCTGAACTGAGCGACCCTTACTTTTGGCTCGTGAATAATCAAGGTAAGGAGATAGAATCTCGGGTAAGTTCTTTCGAATGTTTTGTTCCTAATACTTTAAACTAACTACCCTCAAAATCTCATGTTAGGAGATCAAGTAATCAAGGAGATAAAGGCTTCTAAAGTCGCTGATTCTGTCATAGCAACCCAGGAGTCAAAGCAAAGGACTGCTAAAGATCAAGGAATTAGGACGCCTAAACGAGGTAATTAGAGTTAGATGATTTAGAACTTTTTGATCCTCTTAGTTTCATCTTCCTAACCTCCGAATTTCACATCTTTAGGTCAAGAGGTTGGAGAGTTAGGGCAACGTGAAGTTGCTGAAAAATCACAGGAAGAGAAGAACTAGGACGATCTTTGAAGACTCAATTAGAAGTTTAAAGCCCAGTTAAGAGGTAGGTTATCTCATGAACGGCAAAAACACATTGTTAGGAGTAAAAGCCCTCTTGATTTGCTCGATTTCATGCTTTATATGTAGAGAATTTCATATTTTTACTAGAATCTATGCACTTGTATGTCATGCATGCATATTCTTAGCCCTAACTAAGTTAAAATGGAATCTTCTTGTCAATTCACAGAAAATCCTATGCATATTGTTAGTTTAGCCTTCATTTTATCATGTGGGAGTTTATATATGATTTTCAGACATGATGTGAGTTAAAACGTTAGAATCTTCTTGTTCTATTCACTGTCAACAGTGCTCTGACTGATTACTTTTAGACCGTCACATGATTGTAACGGCCTCACGATAAGCCATCACACCGTCTGTGGTATTTAAAATTCTCTATTATCTCTGACAAACCAAAGTCAATGCGTTACAATACTGTAACGGCCCCACGATAAACCGTCACAGAGGTATAACGTGTCTGTCTTAGACCGTCAGAGTTCTGTTTCTGTCAACCCGAGACAGGACTGAGGACAGTCAAATTTACTTATAAATAAGCCTAGTTATCTAAGTTTTAACCTTATTTCATGACTTGGAGTTTATTAAATGATTCATAATAGGAAAATTCATGTTCTTAGCATTTTGAGTTATTTTTTAAAGCATATGTTAATTTCATTGCCTAAACTCTATAGTTTGAATTTAAACTATGATTTTAAGTATTGTATTGATGGAGTTTTATCATGATTTCACTTTGTTACACATTCCTTCTGTCTATAGAGTCATTTTCTTAAAGTACATGGCATATATTTCGGTATATGGCCATTAGTTTACACTTGTGCACTATAGGAACCTATTCTTGAACATGAGGACCTCTCTATTGGATATTCCTTCCAATGGACTAAGAAATCTTATTTCAAGGCCTCCATAATTCTCCGCGAGCCTGGGATTCTCACTAGGACGCCGAGTTGGTTGTACCATGAAAGCCCAATTGTTAGAAACACTATCGATTGTTTTCTAGTTCTGGATATGTAACGGATCCATATTAGACCGTCAGGCCTATATAACGGCCCAATGAACGACCATCACATTGTACTGAGTCCAATTTCTTGTTTCTGGATTCAACCTTTCTAACGGCCCAACACTAGACCGTTATGTTCATGTAACGGCCCAGTATTAGACCGTCACAGTTCTTGAGTGCATTAACCCGAGGTTAACCCAAGGGTTGATATTCTAAAGTTCCTAGATGGATTATTGATGGTCTAGGACTTGTCATATTATCCAAAGAAACTTAATTTAAATCATGAATGATAATAAATGTACCGTTATGCTGCCGAATTATCTCCATGAGCATAACATTGTCTTAAGTCATTCTTGATCTCTTATGACCATTAATTGAAGCATTCATTCATTGATTACTATTTTCATGAATTTATTGAACTTGTTACTTTATTGGCCGTACTTTATTGGAACGTGGAAATAGCTTGATTTATACTTGAAGATGCGATCGAGCACTGATTGTCTTCAAGGGCTCTATGCTAGTCCCCTCGGCTGATTGTCGGAAACATACTATAAATCATGGGGTATGATGCTACTGGCGTCACATTACACTGGGAGTACTTTCTCTATAAATAAGTGAAGATCCACGTGCATCATGAAAATACTTGTACATGACTTTCTTGCTTGATTACATGATATTCCACATAAATTCACCAACTACTTGCTCATAAGCAAATGATATTTGGATGATGACTACGTGGTATTGCTAGTACATTCTTGTTACATTCTTGTTCATGAAAGGCCATGCTACATTCTTCTTCATACTTATTACATTCTTGCTAGTTCATACTTGTTGACACCTAAAATATAATCAAGAACAAAGATGGGACTGAAGAGAAGATCAAATCAGAGATGAAGATCCCAGGGATTCCTGCAAAGTCAGAATTGAAGAAGAGCTGTTACTACTAATACCTCACCCGGCTGAAGCCTTCTCCGGCCAAGCTGATGTCCGGCACTGTCGTCGTTCTGGCAGTGGTGTTGATTAAAACCATGTCAACCCCCATACAGTCACGTGACTGATGAAGAATAGCTTCGGGATATTCTGATGACTATAGAATGGGATCTACGCTGCTTATCCCCCACTATGGATACAAAGGATCAAATGAATGCCAAGGCAGATGCAGTAACTGTGAGAGCTCGTGCCACTAACAAAAGGGAGCCCAAATGACTAAAGCCCCTAAATGGGCCACAGTCCTTGGCGCCGAGTGACCATAAGTGAAGCCCAAGTCTCCCACAGTTGGCGCGCCGAGGAGCCTTTTTGCAAGGAATGGCGCCGAGACCACGCCAAGCCAAGAAGGGGGGTGATGTGCCTATAAAAACCCCATTTCTTCCACTTACGAAGAGATATCAAAGAAAGAGGGCAATAGAGAGAAAAAAGAGAGAGGGATATCGAAGAGAAGATAGAAGCGGAGAGAGATATATACAGATAGCCAGATAACAAGAGAAAAAAAAGAGCAAGAGAAGAAGAGGAGAGCATGGAAGGGAGAACATAAAAAGAAAGAAGAGAGGCTGCTGCTGAAGTTGAAGGAAGGAGAAGGTGTGTTGTAAGGGGAGGGAGAGGAGTCAATGCTCCGCCCTCCCTCATCCCTCATTTCCTTGCTGTTTTCCTCCGATGTATACCCTCTGCGTCTATGTTTTGCTTCGTTAGAAGCACTCTATTATCTCCCCATTTCTCATAAGCTGGCATGGCCAGATGGTGTAATCAGAGATGTATCTGAATGAATGATATCTTTTCTCTCGATTTGAGTATTGAGTGTTACATTTCTTATTCTGTCAATGCCTCTTATGTGAATGCCGCTCGTGTGTCCTTTCTTCTCTTTCTGCTGGAAAAGGCTATGGAGCTCCTCACCCGATTCCATGGTTACTGAGCTCCAGAACCACTCCCAAATCCTTCACCCCATCGTTTGCTTCTGTCAATCACATCGTCTGTTGCTTTTATCCATCCCCCAGTCATGAATGGAATCTGAGACAGTCTATCTCATGTTTTCCGTTCATGCATCTGTGAGGAACAGGATACATATGATATATCATCCTACTCCGATGAACATTACTGGTATAGTTTGATTCCCCTGGATATCCAGCCTACAGCTAGACTTCTTGATATCCCTTAAATCCCCTCTGAAAACCCCTGACCAAATCCTTCTAAGAATCTACCAATGAACCCTTCGGAAACCCCGAATTGTATTCTTCTGAAAGCCTACCAGTAAACCCCTCTGAACCCCAGACTAAATCCTAATGAGAAGCTGGCAGCTAACCCCTTTGAAGTGCCATGTTAAACCCCAAATCCTGGCGAGTAGGAGTTCCCGGCGCCAAATCTTCTCGGCGCCCCGAAATCACTCGGCGCCAGCCTTCGCGCGCCGAGACCTTACCCCCCCCCCCTCGCGCCGAGATCTCCCGACCTGGGCGCGCCGGAAACTCTCCACCGCGCCGGGATCCCATGCTGACTTCCTCGACGCGCCGAGAACTAGCCTCACACCCTCCTTGTTGCGCCGGGAACCCTCGAGGGCCTGTAAAACCCACTCATTCAGACCCATCTTATAGCCCAGGCCCCACTGGATCGTCAGAGGAGTATGAGTCTTATACCCACTAGTTCTCGGAGCTAAATTAACGGGACTTTGTCCCTACATTCCTTGGCCCCCTGGTCCATGGAGCTCTGCCACTGCATGTGCTTCGATGGCTCTTTTGAGAAGGGGAATACCAATGAGATGCCATGACCCGATCATAATGGAGCTCGGGTTACATGCCCCACTCCTTTCTTCGGCTTCCATCCCGGCACCCCGTGGATGGATGTCCTATCTCTTCTTGGCATAATCCAAGATTAAGGGGAGGTGCTGCCGGAACTCTCCCGCATTGCACAAAACTCTATGATGTCTGCTCCTAAAACCCTGATGATCCACGGAGTCCTGCCACTGCATGTTCTCTGACGGTCCCGCAAGGGGAATATCAATAAAGCATCGTACCGTCACACAGCGTACTACGATGTCTTAATCCCTCCGGATCCCAGGTCATGTATATACCCGATCTTTTACAGACTCCACCCTGCCGCTGCATGGATGGTCTCCTATTCCCACTCGGCATAGTCCAAGATAGTGGAGATATGCTGCCCGGTTTAATTCATTAAACTCAACAAGTCTACCACTTGCTCGTTCATTTTTCTATAGCATAAAAACTTTATTACGCACATTAATATTTCTGATCGCCCTCCGAGGCCTCATGTCTTTGGCGTTTAATCAAGGGTTATCCTTCTTAGGAAGGGCGTAATTAACGCCATGGCCTTTATGGTATGGCGGACTTCCGGTCTCGACCCGAATCTCACAATCGACTGACCAAGTCAGGTCGAGCGCATAATAAACTGTCACCCCGGTGACTGGCACGCCTAATAATCAATGAATACAAATAAATAAATAATCAATATATAAACAAAATAATGAAATATAAATCGGATAAAATCCATCCCCACAATACTCGCTCATTCTATCTTACATAATCAACTTGTTACTTTGGTTTAATCGCATGATTGATCGCATTCGCATGATTTTACCTTATTCTCTAGAGTAAAAATGTTAATTACTTTAATAGTGCATTCATGTTGATGCGAAGATACCTACTAGGCAAGTGTGCTCATTACCTATTTCCAATCCTTTCAAGAGATGGAAGTGAGTTGGGATCGGATTCGGAATATGCAAGTAGCGGGTCCAAGAGTGAATGAAGAATGAGTGAAGACTTAGGAAGTCTATACTGTTTAGATTGAGTCTATGTAATTTTCTTATTTCTTGAGTCTAGTATGATGAAGGAAGTTGAATTAGCGATTGTATTTGAATATTTGATTGATAATGAAATGAAAATGGAAGTTGAGTAAATATTATGCAATTGCATCTTTATGTGTGATTGTCTTGCGCTCTGATCGTTCTTGCTTGCAAGAGGCTTACCATGCCAGCTGTTCGCGTTTCTCGAGCTAGTCTTCCGCTGTCATAAAGGCTCAGGACGTGATAGTTAAGTTGGTATCAGAGCCTAAGTCTCAGGACTTAGGGAAAGGAGTCATGTCATAGGATAAGTCCAAGGTTTAAGGACCCCTACCTATGAACTAAGGAAGAAATTTTCATACCCATGTGAGAATTGGGTAGCGCCCGGGATAAGATAGTTAAATAGCTTTAAGATTAAATTTTCTACCAATTCCACAAGAAATAACGAGTTGTTATATCTCTCTCAGGTACCTCATTTTGACAATGGCACATCGCGTAGATTGGGATGGCATGCAACAAACAGTTGCTGGCCTTACTCAGGCATTGCAAACCGTGGCCTAGGCAGGCACAGGGGCAAGGGC
The DNA here is from genome assembly GCA_022559845.1 of Amorphophallus konjac. Lineage (NCBI taxonomy): Eukaryota > Viridiplantae > Streptophyta > Magnoliopsida > Alismatales > Araceae > Amorphophallus > Amorphophallus konjac. The sequence goes on along the minus strand of CM040118.1, from coordinate 63,541,203 downwards.
TGGTGACTTACATCGCAATTTCCGGAGTTTAAACCCTCCGCGTTTCTATGGTTCTTCTAATCCGGACAAAGCAGAGAACTGGATTGACGAGATGAACCGTATATTTGACGTCATCCAATGCACCGATCAAGAGAAGGTGCGTCTTGCAACTTTCCAGCTCAACAAGGATGCTCGCACATGGTGGAAGTCGGTTTCGGCACCTCCGGCCGATGCACCTCATACATGGGATGGTTTTCTCACTTTGTTCCGTGCCAAGTACTTTTCCGAGCATGTGAAAGAAAGAAAGGCTATGGAGTTCGCCTCTCTTCGTCAAGGAATGATGACAGTTGCGGAGTATGAACTTCAATTCTCCAGGCTAGCACCTTATGCACCACATTTAATCAGTACCGATTTATTGAAGGCCAATCGGTTCATGTACGGGTTACGACCCAGTTTTATTCAGCAGCTCAGGACCCAAAACATCCCCACCTATGCGGAGATGGTTCAGCGGAGTATTTATGCGAAAGGACCTTAGAGAAGGTCGAGAAATTGAAAGGAAAGGGAGAAGAATTTAGCCGAAGATCTGATCGGCGTTATAAGAAGGAGAAATTCAGCATCACGGAACCCTACAAAAGCCGTGATAACAAGAAAAGATCCAGGAGCGGGAACGGTGGAAGTTCCCAGAAGAATAAGAAAGCCAAAGAGGAGAAGGAGCAAGTCGTCTCGGCTTGCACATTTTGTGAGAAGTTTGGCCATTCGGCTGAAGAATGTTGGAAGCGCCTTGGTGCGTGTCTACGTTGTGGAAACAGGGAGCATCATTGCCAGATTGCCCCCTTATGAAGGACCAGTCATCTGGTGGTGGACGCCGGAGGCAGGCTCGCCTCAACGCTGTTCTAGAAGAAGCACCCAAGGATGGCGGACTTATGGAAGGTACCCTTCAAATATGTTCCCGTCCTGCATTTGTGCTATTTGATACTGGTGCCTCTCATTCTTTTATCTCCACTACCTTTGCAAAAATATTACCAAATGTATCTATTCCCTTACCTTCAGATCTTACTATTACTACACCTTTAGGTTCTGGAACGAAGCTTACCGAGTATTATCCTGACAGTGAGGTAATAGTAGAAGGTCACAATCTCCCCGCAAACCTAGTATGCCTTGACATGAAAGGTTATGATGCCATTTTAGGGGTAGATTGGCTCGTAGATCACAATGCCGATATTAACTGCCGAAATAGGATTATATCCTTTCGAAAGCTCGGTCTTCCAAGACTTTCTTTCCTTGGTACCAAGTATAGGAAACATCCCACTATCATAACTTCTCTTCACGCTTGCAAACTCATCTTGCAAGGATGTGAAGCTTTTCTTGCTTCTGTCATTGTTACCGAGTCTAAGGAAATCATCATAGCAGACATTCCTATTGTAAATGAGTTTCCAGATGTATTCCCATCCGAATTACCCAATTTACCACCCGAGAGGGAAGTAAACTTCACCATCGAACTCATCCCAGGAGTAGCACCTGTTTCTATAGCCCCTTACAAGATGTCCCCCACGGAACTCTAGGAATTAAAAAGGCAGTTGCAGGAACTACTAGACAAGGGTTTCATCAGACCTAGCACGTCCCCCTGGGGTGCGCCGGTTCTTTTTGTCAAGAAGAAGGATGGCTCTCTCAGGCTGTGTATAGACTACCGGCGACTGAATCAACTCACAATCAAGAATAAATACCCGTTGCCGCGTATTGATGAGCTCTTCGATCAACTTTCGGGAGCAGAATATTTTTCCAAGATAGATCTCAGATCAGGTTATCATCAGCTTAGAATTAAAGAAGAAGACATTTATAAATCGGCTTTTCGAAGTCGTTATAGCCACTATGAATTCATGGTAATGCCGTTCAGGTTAACAAATGCCCCAGCCACATTTATGCAACTTATGAACAATGTTTTCCAGCCATATCTGGACCAGTTCATCGTTGTCTTCATTGATGATATCTTGATATACTCCAAGACAAAAGAGGAACATGAAGAACATCTGAGGATAACCTTGCAAACACTTAGAGAATACAAGCTCTATGCCAAGCTTAACAAGTGTGAATTCTGGCTCAAGGAAGTCTCATTCCTATGCCATATTATTTTAAAGGAAGGTATCGTTGTGGATCCTTCTAAGGTAGAAGCTGTCAGAAATTGGAGCCAACCAACAACTGTATCAGAAGTAAGAAGTTTTCTGGGTCTAGCTTGTTATTATAGAAGGTTCATTAAGGACTTCTCAAAAATTGTAGTTCCTTTAACTAGACTCACAAGAAAAGAAAATCATTTTGTCTGATCAAAGGAATGTGAAAAGAGCTTTCAAAATCTTAAGAATCACCTTACTACAGCTCCTATTCTATCACTACCAGTAGAGGGTGGTGGATTTGAAGTGTATACGGATGCGTCTGGCATTGGCTTAGGATGCGTTCTCATGCAGAATGGAAATGTAATATGTTATTCTTCAAGACAATTGAAACGTCACACGGAAAATTATCCTGTCCATGATTTAGAATTGGCAGCTGTTATTTTCACCTTAAAAATTTGGCTTCATTATCTCTATGGAGAAAAGTTTACAGTCTACTCGGACCACAAAAGCTTGAAATATTTATTCTCTCAAAAGGAGCTTAATATGAGGCAGAGAAGATGGTTAGAATATCTGAAGGACTTTGATTTTGCTATTCAATATCATCCTGGCAAGGCTAATGATGTAGCGGATGCACTCAGCAGAAAATCGATGGGAAAACTCTCAAGTCTTATGATCAGTATGACTAACCTTATCCCTCAATTTGCTCAGTTGAACTTAGATATTAACACGAAGGAAGAGGATTGTTTCATAGCCAGTATTCGAGCTCAATCTACATTAATGGAGGATCTAGTCAAGTTGCAAAATGATGATCCGGTATTACTGGAAATTAAAGCCAATCTTGAACAAAGGCCAAATTTTTCTATTTCCAATGATGGAAGATTGTTATTCAAGAGCCGAATATATGTACCAGATCATGAGGATACAAAGAAATTGATTCTAGAAGAAGCACATAAATTCAAGTATACTATTCATCCAGGTGGTACTAAAATATATCAAGATCTCAAAAGAAACTTCTGGTGGCCCAATATGAAGAGAGAAATAACTGATTTCGTGTCTCGTTGTCTCATTTGTCAACAAGTAAAGGTAGCGCATTTTAGACCCGCAAGTAAATTGCATCGCTTGAATATTCCTGAAGGGAAATGGGAGAGTATAGGGATGGACTTCATTATGGGTTTACCAAAGACCAGAGGAGGACACGACGGAATATGGGCAATCATAGACCGATTGACTAAATCCGCACACTTCATACCAATAAAAAGTCGATGGTCTGTGGATATTCTAGCAGCATTGTACATGAAGGAAATTGTCAAGTTACATGGTGTCCCTGTCACTATTGTATCTGATAGAGATCCTCGATTCACATCACAATTCTGGAAGGGCCTACAACATTCACTAGGGACTAGATTGAATTTTAGCACGGCATTTCACCCACAAACTGATGGACAAACTGAAAGAACAAATCAAGTAGTAGAAGATATGCTCAGGTCTTGTGCTATTGATTTTAGAGGAAGTTGGCATGATCACTTGCCTCTGGTAGAATTTGCATACAACAACAGTTATCAGGCCAGCATACAGATGGCGCCCTTTGAAGTTTTATATGGGAAAAGCTGTAGATCACCAATATGTTGGAACAAAATTGAGGAAAAGCAATTCCTAGGCCCCGACCTTATCGGAGATTCTACAGAGAAGATCAAGCTCATTCAAGAAAGAATGAAGATGGCGCAAGATAGGCAGAAATCTTATGCTGACAATCGAAGGCGCGACTTAGAATTTCAGGTAGGAGATCATGTATATCTGAAAGTTTCTCCAGGCCGTGGTATTCGAAGATTTGGCATTAAAGGAAAACTAACTCCAAGATTCATTGGCCCATTTGAAATTCTCGAAAGGGTCGGTGAAGTGGCTTATAGACTGGCTTTACCTCTCCAGTTAGCAGGAGTTCATGACGTATTTCACGTCTCTATGTTGAAGAAATATGTATATGATCCTCATCATGTCATTACTTATGATAATCTGGAGATCCAAAAGGACATGACGTACGAACAAACGCCAATAAAGATTCTGGATCGGGAAGTACGTCAACTAAGGAATAAAGTTATTCCTATGGTCAAAATTCAATGGAAGGAATCATGGCCGACCGAAGCAACATGGGAAACGGAAGAAGCCATGCGGAAAAGATTCATAGAACTATTTAACTGTAAGTACACTCTCCATAATCCATATTGAATTTGGGGACCAAATTCTTCTAAGTGGGGGAGGGTGTAGTGCCCCAAAATTTATATAAATAAATTCAGGATTATTTATAGAATTTTTTGAAATTTATTAGGAATCTATAAAGGGTAAATTGAATTAACAAATGAATTAATATTGGGATTATAAGGCTCAATTATTTTTTAAAAAATAACTAATTCAGCTTTGATAAGTAAAGCCCAATAGGTTTAAGGACCAAGCCCAATAAGTTTAGCCCATATTCTAGAAGGTTACTTAGCCTATTCACGGATTATAAAGATAAATACCCCTTATATAGATAATTATATGGATAAACAAACAAAAGAGTTTGAACTTTATTAAATTCTGCGCACAATGACTGTAGCGGTCTATCGTGCGACCGCCACAGCCATGTAACGCATCAGTATAGGACCGGTACACCCTGTCAGTTCCGTGAAGTGAAGAACAAGCAAAAAGATTGATTTTTGATAGTTTATCTCTTAGGGATCGAAATGAGAAGACTAGTAGAAGTGTTAAGGACTCTTAGAAGTCGATCTAAGCTTTAACAAGGACTCCAGAATTGATCTAATCCTCAAGCCTAGCCAAAACTCTATAAATAATAACCCAGTTCTGAACTGAGCGACCCTTACTTTTGGCTCGTGAATAATCAAGGTAAGGAGCTAGAATCTCGGGTAAGTTCTTTAGAATGTTTTATTCCTAATACTCTAGACTAACTACCCTCAAAATCTCATGTTAGGAGATCAAGTAATCAAGGAGATAAAGGCTTCTAAAGTCGCTGATTCCGTCATAGAAACTTAGGAGTCAGAGCAAAGGACTAGTGAAGATCAAGGAATTAGGACGCCTAAACGAGGTAATTAGAGTTAGATGCTTTAGAACTTTTTGATCCTCTTAGTTTCATCTTCCTAACCTCCGAATTTCACATCTTTAGGTCAAGAGGTTGGAGAGTTAGGGCAACGTGAAGTTGCTGAAAAACCACAGGAAGAGAAGAACTAGGACGATCTTTGAAGACTCAATTAGAAGTTTAAAGCCCAGTTAAGAGGTAGGTTATCTCATGAACGGCAAAAACACATTGTTAGGAGTAAAAGCCCTCTTGATTTGCTCGATTTCATGCTTTATATGTAGAGAATTTCATGTTTTTACTAGAATCTATGCACTTGTATGTCATGCATGCATATTCTTAGCCCTAACTAAGTTAAAATGGAATCTTCTTGTCAATTCACAGAAAATCCTATGCATATTGTTAGTTTAGCCTTCATTTTATCATGTGGGAGTTTATATATGATTTTCAGACATGATGTGAGTTAAAACGTTAGAATCTTCTTGTTCTATTCACTGTCAACAGTGCTCTGACGGATTACTTTTAGACCGTCACATGATTGTAACGGCCTCACGATAAGCCATCACACCGTCTGTGGTATTTAAAATTCTCTGTTGTCTCTGACGAACAAAGTCAATGCGTTACAATACTGTAACGGCCCCACGATCAACCGTCACAGAGGTATAACGCGTCTGTCTTAGACCGTCAGAGTTCTATTTTTGTCAACCCGAGACAGGAATGAGGACAGTCAAATTTACTTATAAATAAGCCTAGTTATCTAAGTTTTAACCTTATTTCATGACTTGGAGTTTATTAATTGATTCATAATAGGAAAATTCATGTTCTAAGCATTTTGAGTTATTTTTTAAAGCATGTGTTAATTTCATTGCCTAAACTCTATAGTTTGAATTTAAACTATGATTTTAAGTATTGTATTGACGGAGTTTTATCATGATTTCACTTTGTTACACATTCCTTCTGTCTATAAAGTCATTTTCTTAAAGTACATGGCATATATTCGGTATATAGCCATTAGTTTACACTTGTGCACTATAGGAACCTATTCTTGAACATGAGGACCTCTCTATTGGATATTCCTTCTAATGGACTAGGAAATCTTGTTTCAAGGCCTCCATAATTCTCCGCGAGTCTGGGATTCCCACTAGGACGCCGAGTTGGTTGTACCATGAAAGCCTAATTGTTAGAAACACTATCGATTATTTTCTGGTTCTAGATATGTAACAGATCCATATTAGACCGTCAGCCCTATATAACGGCCCAATGAACGACCGTCACATTGTACTCAGTCCAATTTCTTGTTTCTGGATTCAGCCTTTCTAACGGCCCAACACTAGACCGTTATGTTCATGTAACGGCCCAGTATTAGACCGTCACAGTTCTTGAGTGCATTAACCCGAGGTTAACCCAAGGGTTGATATTCTAAAATTCTTAGATGGATTATTGATGGTCTAGGACTTGTCATATTATCCAAAGAAACTTAATTTAAATCATGAATGATAATAAATGTACCGTTATGCTGCCGAATTATTTCCATGAGCATAACATTGTCTTAAGTCATTCTTGATCTCTTATGACCGTTAATTGAAGCATTCATTCATTGATTACTATTTTCATGAATTTATTGAACTTGTTACTTTATTGGCCGTACTTTATTGGAACGTGGAAATAGCTTGATTTATACTTGAAGATGCGATCGAGCACTGATTGTCTTCAAGGGCTCTATGCTAGTCCCCTCGGCTGATTGTCGGAAACATACTATAAACCATGGGGTATAATGCTACTGGCGTCGCATTGCGCTGGGAGTACTTTCTCTATACATAAGTGAAGATCCACGGGCATCATGAAAATACTTGTACATGACTTTCTTACTTGATTACATGATATTCCACAGAAATTCACCAACTACTTGCTCATAAGCAAATGATGTTTGGATGATGACTACGTGGTATTGCTAGTACATTCTTGTTACATTCTTGTTCATGAAAGGCCATGCTACATTCTTGTTCATACTTGTTACATTCTTGCTAGTTCATACTCGCTTATTCTATCTTACATAATCGACTTGTTACTTTGGTTTAATCACATGATTGATCACATTCACATGATTTTACCTTATTCTCTAGAGCAAAAATATCAATTACTTTAATAGTGCCTTCATGTTGATGCGAAGATACCTACTAGGCAAGTGTGCTCATTACCTATTTCCAATCTTTTCAGGAGATGGAAGTTAGTCGGGATCGGATTCGGAATATGCAAGTAGCGGGTCCGAGAGTGAATGAAGAATGAGTGAAGACTTAGGAAGTCTATATTGTTTAGATTGAGTCTATGTAATTTTCTTATTTCTTGGGTCTAGTATGATGAAGGAAGTTGAATTAGCGATTGTATTTGAATATTTGATTGATAATGAAATGAAAATGGAAGTTGAGTAAATATTGTGTAATTGCATCTTTATGTGTGATTATCTTGCACTCTGATCATTCTTGCTTGCAAGAGGCTTACCATGCCGACTGTTCCCGTTTCTCGAGTTAGTCTTCCGCTGTCATAAAGGCTCGGGGTGTGACACCCTTAGATCACGTGGTCTTGGTTGGGCCTTCATCGGCGAGGACGGGCCTTCATGACAGAGGTGTCATGGTTTCTTTTCCAGTAGTGTAGCCGTGGTTTTACTGGTGGTTCGGTGGTCTCGACTGTGAGATCGGGGTTTACCTTTCATTGTCGTTAGGAGTAGCTTAGAGAGCCATGGTTCCACCAACTGCCGTTGTTACTGTTCTTGCTACGGCTGTTACTTCCGTCGTTATTGTTGCTGTCTCTACTACTGTTGTTGTTGTAGTTGCTATTATCGATGTTATCACTACTATTTACCGCGTTGTTTCATGGTGGGGATCCGCGGGACCCCTATTGACACAATGAGATGAGGCTTACCCCTATCTTTTCAGGTGTTGTGGTTCCTCCTCGAGGTTTGGAGACACAGCGTAGACGTTCGTAGTTGCCAGCTTGCTAGAGCCGGGGGCATACCCAGCGATTGAGTACGTTTCTTTCCCTGTAGACTATACTTTGTGGACTGGACTCTGTAGTTAATTCAATAATTGAAAATGTAATTTATTTTCTATTATTTAAATAGTTAATTCTATAGTTATTTTTGTATTATTTTAAATTTTAATGTACTTCTACAACACCTAAATAACCCTTCCGAGCCTTCCGGCTCGTGGGTGGCGAGTCAAGATTCGGATGGTATCGGGTAATTCCTAGTATTCGGATCTTGGGTCGTTACAAAGGGCCAATCATAGTGCGTTATGCACAACTTAGTATACATTTTTGGAGATTATGACCGCACGAAAAATTATGAGGAGAGGTTCAAGAGGATTGAGACTCAGCTGGATTTTTTCAGTGAGCAAGCTTTTCGAGTCAATAATTGGAGAATTCATTCTCAAGGGACAGAGTAAAAATGAAAGTACCATCAAGACTTTCTTCCCTTCATTGAAGACTTTACACTACAAGAAAAATGGGAAATTCCGACGTCCATTTGCCGTCGCAAATACGTCGAAGATACGTCGCAAAGTGAATTTTTGACGTATTTCTGACATATTTGCGACGGAATATGGACGTCGGAAATCTTACGTCCCAAATTTTCAACGTATTCCAATAGCGTCGCCAATTCGTCCGAAATTACCGACGAAACTATATCGTCGAAGTTATGGTGGCTATTTATGTTGATAATTAATAATACGAAAATTAATTAATCATTACGATGGAACATAATTTAGTTGAAAATAGGTCTAAAGTTTTCGACGTATTTCTAACAGAAACTTTATGTTGTCGCAAACATTTGGGTTAAATTAGTTCCGACGAAAGTTATTTTGGTGGGAAATACGTCATTAATTTTTGACGTATTTCAATCGAATAAGTAATATGTTGAAAACCTGTGGGTCAAATTAGTTCCGACGAACTGTTATTGTGTTGAAAATACGTCGTTAATGGTCGACGCATTTGAGACAGATAATTAATACGTTGGAACTAATGTGGATCAAATCACTTCCGACGAAACTACCTTGGGTCGAAAAGACTTCGTTAATGTTCGACGTATTTGAGACGGATAATTAATACATCGGAACTAATGTGGATCAAATTAGTTCCGACGAACATTTAGTTGGTCAAAAATAAGTCTAAACCTTTCGATCGATTTGCACTGAAAAATAAATACGTCAAGAAATAAGTGCGTGAAATTGGTTCCGACGAATTGTTAGTTGGTCGAAATTCCATCAAAAACTTTCTCCACATTTTTTATATATTTTAAAATTTTAAAAACCTGTTTAAAACTACAATTATACACCACAATCGACACAACTCAACATAAAACACGTAATAAACAACATATACAACACACAATAGGATAAAGTCCTATTGTAAATTACAATAATGAACGTCCACAACACATAAATCTTTGAATAAAAAAGTTACAGTTACATTAATTGAAATGTATCATTTTTTCACAATATCATTAATAAAAAATCAAGAAATATCCGCTGCATCATCCTCATTCGTCATTCGTAGCATCTCCACCATCATCGATTGCAGGAGGATCCTACATCACAAAAAATTAATAATAAACAGATTTAAATAAATATAATTATTAATATACCTAGTTAAATATCTTTTTGATTTTATAAATTCGAAAGTAGATAACATGAAGATGATTTCTTTCACTCTCAAAGTTGAATTCTTTGAACTAAGTAGTAATGTTATTGTTGTGCCCTGTGGTTTTCATGATGTCTAATATTATGAATCATATTATGATAATGGTTTTTTATATCATGAATTTGATGTGTGCTGGCTAATGTCCATATGTTTTCTAATGCCTTGAACAACATTTTCATATGAAGGCTTGAAGAGTTGTAATGTCAATGCTATGAATGCTTGAACTGTTATGTTTGTATGCTTGAAGAATGTCTGTTTGAAGAACTGTAATATCTAAATAATTCAGGTAAGCATAAGCATGGCAGTGTCACAGCAGCCCTAGAAGCAACTCTGCAGAAGAAGCCTCCAATCGCTGAAGAAAAAAGTTGATATATCACCTTAAGATAGACTCTGTACCTGTTGAAGAATAAGGGTGAAAAAAATCCCTTAAAGCTGACAAATGTGCATTACGGGTGACAGATACTACCTTAAGGGTAACAAATAGATGGACTAGGTGAATAATAGGCAACAATGGTGACAAATAGCTGTGCAAAGGTGAATAAAAGGCAGCAGGTGTGAAACAGTTGAAAACCAAGAACCTCAAGCCGACTCGGAAGGGCTTACAAGTTGACTTCTGACAGAAGAATTCGCAGAATGAAAGAAGACATTTTAGCTGTGGATTAAGGGTGAAAATGGGTGGACAAAGCAGACAAATGGCTGTATAGCAGTGTGAAATCGCTGTTCAGTGGTGTAAAGTGGCTCATGGCTATGACGTTTTAAGAATGATGAAACTGGTTGAAGAGAATGATTCCCTCTGTGCTTCAAAGGAAGAGAGGACTGGTCCTCTGGTTGTGGGTAACTGGGTGTTACTCACGGTTCCTTCTAATTTGATCAGAAGAAGAGAGGAGAGTGTTCTTCTAGGTCAAGCTGTAAGTCAACGTTTGTTTGCACACTGAGTCTGCGGTTATTGCTATTGCAAGGGGAAGCCACACTCAAGTTTGAGTGTGGGGTGGACGTAGATCTGCATGGCAGATCGAATCACCTAAAAATTCTGTGCACCTTGATTTGCATTGGTGTGATTGGCCCTTATCATCTTCCTCCATTCACAGGTTTGCGTATGAACATATCTTCCCTATGCGCTAAGTGGTTGTATTGCAGTCTGTTAGATCTGTCTGATCTGAGTGGATTCTGTGAGATAGCATTCTCTTAATTAGTGCATTCTTGTCACTTTCATTTATATTGTTCTCACAGATATCATCTGAGCTCGTGGTTTGATAGCTGAGTGTTAAATTATCTTAGGCTTAAAAATTGAGGTTAAAATTTTTATAGGATCTATTCACCCCCCCTCTAGATCCTGCTGCGCACACATATTCAAATATGTGCTTCCAACTTTGCCTATAGAGCACACAACATTGGTATCACAGATACTCCTCTATTATAACTCTAAAGTCTATGAAATTAAAAATTAAATTAAATACTCACATGAGAGGGCTGTGGTGTGATCGAGGGTGCTCCCTGAGATAAAATCCCCGCCTGGGCTAGGAGGGTAGCAACCACCCGAGTAAAGCGTGCCTCCATGCGTTCCTCGACTAGGTCTACCGCATGTTCGAGGATTGATGTAATCTGGCTCGTAGAAGTGCTGATGGAGGGAGTAGAGAAGGAACTGTTACCGGGGTAGGACGAAGCTGAGCCTGGAGAAGATGCTAGAATCGGGCTGGTGTCCAAGCTCTACCCAAAACCGTATACTCGTCCTTTCTTTGGTGGGCCGGCTGCTGCTACCCATGCCTCAGGATCTAGTTACGGCCGTTGCGTCTTCTCGTCCCCATACTTTTCAGTCATATGCTTGTCATATGACTCTTGTAAATTGAATAAAAAATATTGTAAATGTCATATTAATCAATCATATTTAAAAATAGAAATAGAAAAGAAATGTGTATGTATATAATCTTACCACTACCGAGCGAGCTCTCTAGCTCACATACTGATCAGTCCCCTTCTTTTGGTGAACTGTTGCAAATAAATCATGGTACGAGACCATACCACCCCTCTTATTTTCTTGTTATACATGTTATAGAGAATAAATAGGGACATATAAGAAATAAATTATAATAAAATTAAGATGATTACTTACCAATCTCTCCTTCTGGGTCGCGAAGGAAACAGATCTAGAAGTATGGAGATGCACGTATGGATGTAACGCATGTGCGGCTTTGGCTTCTGTGGATTTGGCCATCTAATTAGGCTCGACCCATCTATCACAGAGGTCCTCCCAGTGCTCCCTCCGCATCCATGCGGGGCCATGTGCCTTCCAAAGGCCATGGTCCTCGCTCCGCCCGACTAGAGCCTTGGCACATTCCCGACAGCCGTGTAAATGATGCTTATAATTTACAGTTCCTGTGGCCTCCCATACACGTCGAGCTCGTCCGGTGTCAGCTCGCCTCACAAACTGATATCCTTGCTGTCAAGAATTCAAATTTTATAAGTTAGTCGATTGAAATTGTGGAGTTGGGAAATATGTGATTTAAAAGATTAAATCGTATACCAGGAACTCGTCATACAATCGATCGTGGATATCCTGAGGAAACTTTAGAAATGACTTATATGGGCCGGTCACATTTCGCTCAATAATGTTGGTAATAAAACGAGAAGCCTCACTGGGCTCTACTTTATCCCTGCAATTACAAATGTTAAAATGATAGCCAACAATTATATATATAGTTGATGGATAGATAACTAACACAATTCATGAGTTTAAATATTTACCCAGAGACCCAACATGGCTTGCGTCCCTCTTGCAACACCACCTGCTCGCCCTCGTGATGGCTAACAGCATCGTCTACTTATTGTGTGCCCGGGTGGGCGGACGAGCCAACTATCGTAGGTGGTGTGCCCGACGTACCTGTTACAAGTAAAATAAAAGTAGTTAATCAGAATTTAGCTCATTATTAAAAAAAATTCAACAAGTAAACATATAGAATTCTTATCATTTAACTAATAATTTAATTAAACATAGCAGTAGAATGTGATGGAAGCGGTGTACTCTGTAGACCTGATGTAGAGGCACTCAAACCTATAAACAAAAAATATCGTGAGCAAAACAAAGTGCATATTCACTACTCATTTATCTAAAAATTTAAATAAACATACCCGCAGTTGTTGACATGGGCAGTGCACTCTGTGTACCTGGTGCGGAGACATAAAATATCATGAGCAAAACAAAGTGCATATCCACTACTCATTTATCTAAGTGATGTGGTGAAGGATAGGATATCGAGGGGTGGTGAATATATCCCCAGATTAAAAACTATGCCCACATTAAAATAAAAAATCTGGTGCTACCCAATTTTAAAATATAATGAACAATATGTTAACAAGAGTTTGCGTAGAACATATGTCGAACACTTAAGCACTTAAGCTAATGTCTCCGTTGACACCTATTTTTCACCCTTAAGAGGGTATATGTCACCCATAGCAGTCTATTTGTCAGCCTTATGTGTGCATTTGTCGTCCTTAGCTTCTTCTGCTGGCGGGTAAACACAAGTGGACTTCCCCTTCATGCAGCTTCAACACTTCGAACATATTCAGTGCTACAACCTATTTTTCACCCGTAGAGAGCTATTTGTCAGCCTTACCTGCCTATTTGTCACCACTAATGAGTCATTTGTCTGCCTTATCTTCCTGCCTTCCCTTGTATGAATCTTAATAGATTTGTTCATCATTTCTAAAGAATTCAGACTTTGACTGCACAGACTTGGGTTGACCACTGTCTTAGCTCCATTGACTATGCGTTGACTACGTTACCACGTTGACTTTTCATCGTTTCTTGAGAAAATAACTGGGTTTCAGCCTGTTCTATGTGCACCTGTCAACCTGTTCTTTGTGCAATTTAGAAGTAAACTACACACACAAAATCATTATAGCTCCATGGATGATTCTACATCAACAAAACACATTGACTATCCACATGAAGAGTATACATGAATCTAAATTTTGACAGCATCAAAACATGGAGCCGAAACACTAAGGATTTAAATAAACATACGCGTAGCAGTTGGTGGGGGCGGTGCACTCTATGTACCTGGTGCATATATTTAAAATATCGTGAGCAAAACAAAGTGCTAAGTCACTACTCATTCATGAACGATCTTATAAAACATACCCGCAGCACGTGGTGGGGTCGGTGTACTCTATGTACCTAGTGCAGAGACATAAACTATCATTATCAAAACGAAGTGCATATTCACTACTCATTTATCTAAGAATTTAAATAAACAGACCTGCAGTAGGTGGTGGGGGCGGTGTAATCTATGTACCTGGTGCCATAAATACAAACTATCATTACCAAAATGAAGTGCATATTCACTACTCATTTATCTAAGAATTTAAATAAACATACCTGTACCAGGTGGTGGGGGCGGTGTAATCTGTGTACCTGGTGCAGAGACATAAACTATCATTACCAAAATAATGTGCATATTCACTACTCATTTATCTAAGAATTTAAATAAACATACCCGCAATAGGTGGTGGGGGCAGTGTAATCTGTGTACCGGGTGCCATAAACACAAACTATCATTATCAAAATGAAGTGCATATTCACTACTCATTTATCTTAGAATTTAAATAAACATACCAGTAGTAGGTGGTGGGGGCGGTGTAATCTGTGTACCTGGTGCAGAGACATAAAATATCATTACAAAAATAATGTGCATATTCACTACTCATTTATCTAAGAATTTAAATAAACAGACCCGTAGTAGGAGGTGGGGGCGATGTAATCTGTGTACCTGGTGCCATAAACATAAACTATCATTACCAAAACGAAGTGCATATTCACTACTCATTTATCTAAGAATTTAAATAAACATACCAGTAGCAGGTGGTGAGGGCGGTATAATCTGTGTACCTGGTACAGAGACATAAACTATCATTACCAAAACAATGTGCATATTCACTACTCATTTATCTAAGAATTTAAATAAATAGACTCGCAACAGGTGGTGGGGGCGGTGTACTATGTGTATATGGTGCAGAGACATAAAATATCATTATCAAAATAAAGTGCATATATTCACTACTCATTTATCTAAGAATTTAAATAAACATACCAGTAGAACCCCTCCCGGAACCACCTCTCCTCGAAGATCCGGTACGACCTCGAACCATCTAATTATTGACAACAATTAAAGTAGTGCATATTAGTCCACAACTAATTACGAGGAGAGATGGCAATTAATAATGATAAGAAGTGCATATATGTTAAATTTCTTACAAAATATTCAATCATTATCTATTTCATCTTCAGATGCTGAAGATATATCAAACTCAGCTTCATCTTCGTCATCTTCCTCATTCTCACTAGATTCATACTCTTCCTCCTCATAGGACTTCTCCTGCCCAACAATTGCTTCATTTACCTCAGTTGAATCAACTTTTTCCACTTCGTCCTCTATAGACAACCGAAGTGACTCGTCAGATTCAATCAGATGAAGATTAGAAGTAACCAACTCTGCAGTGTCACCCTCGTCTGATTGAAAAAATTCGGCACTAGAATCCTCTGAGACAGCTTCAATCAGATCTAACTCATCATTAGGCACAAGCCATGGTTTTACACTACAAACTGTCCACCAATCTTTATTCTTGGACGATGAATAACTTGAATAATACACTTGCTGGGCTTGTGCGGCCAAAATGAACGGCTCATAGGTATTCAATATTGATCTATGTTTGACATCGGCAATCCCATATCTTGCGTCGTTTAGAACTAAATGAGGATCAAACCAATGACACTTAAAAATGAATATATGCTTGTCTTGTCTGAGATACTGTAATTCTATGACCTCCTCAAGAATACCATAGTAATCAAGATCATTTTCATTGTATGTACTACCTTTCACGCATACGCTGCTATTCATCGTAGACTTATTTTGTCCATAATCTCTGGTGTGAAATCTATAACCATTCACAAAAAATCCTAGATAGGCATGCGCGACCATCGAAGGTCCATAACTTATCACCCTGACTCTTTCATCAGTAACATAACCTTCTTCAACCTATGAATATAAAGCACATTACTTTTCTTTTGATACGTGCATACACCTCAAGCTTTATGGAATTGGTAGATTGACACTTACTTGACCTTTAAGTCATCTGGCATAAGATCTCTCTCGTTCATTTTGAACCTCCATGTCATTGAGGTGTGGACATTGAGTAATTAATTCTGAATCAAATTAGCTGTAATGATGAATGCAACATCACCGTAAATGGGAGGAAGAACGTCAAGATGCTTATAAATTTTCGGGAGCTGTGGAGTTGACGACTCACTCAACATAAGGTTCAATCTCATCACAATTCAGGAGAACATATATCTCTACGGCCAACAACTCTCTGTCCTCTAATATGCGATTCGAACAACGTCTGAGTGCACGTCCTGGATACTTAAATATGGACAACCGTTCAGACGGACCCACCTCTCCTCCATCATCATTACGTGGAGGTCGATTGCGGCGAGTTTGAATTTCGGGTTCGAAGTATATCGAACAGAAGTTCAAAATTTCTTCAATAATATACGCCCTGGTAATCGAACCCTCTACTTTAGCCTTGTTGCGAACCTTCATTTTTAGGTCGTACATACACCTATGACAACAATTCATATGACAATGACATATAGTGACAATGACAGACACATGTAACTATTGTCAAATAATCAGTAAATACATACTGATTACCTCTCAAATGGATACATCCATCGAAATTGTACCGGTCCTCCAACTTTGGCCTCGTATGGCAAATGGATAATCAGGTGCTCCATGGAATCGAAGAATGCAGGGGGGAAATATCTTCTCCAACTTACATACCGTCGTGACCACATTCTATTCCATAGTTTGAACGTCCCCAAGTTTGAGTTCTGATGCACATAGAATCCTGAAAAACTAACTCAACTCAGTCAATGCTCCCCATATAGGCTTTGGCAATATGTCACGGAATGTAATGGGCAGAAGTCTCTCCATGAACACATGGCAGTCATGACTTCTCAATCCATATATTTTTCTCTCATTGACATTCACACAACGGGCTATGTTAGACACATATCCATCATGGAATCTTAATTGCTTCAGCCACTAGCACAGTTCATTGATCTGTGTGTCTTTCAACACGTAACCTACTTTAGGTTACACAACTTTACCCCGTACCGGCCGCAATTCCAACTCTGGTCGTTTGTAAAGTATCCTCAAGTCCGCTCGCGCCTTGGCATTGTCCTTTGTTTTGGCTTTCACGTTCATGATGGTGTTGAACACATTATCAAAGACATTCTTCTCAACATGCATGACATCCAGGTTGTGCCATATCAAAAGGGCTGACCAGTAAGGCAATTCCCAGAAGATACTTTTCTACACGACCTACTCTCTCCGTGTGCCATATCATATGTCTAGCTATCTTTGACGACAAATACATCCGCTGCAATCTAGGCGTGAGAGGGAAGTATCGCAGTGACTTGTAAGGCACATCCTTCAACTTTGAATTGTCCCCTCTCTTAGGTTTATATCTATCATGCTGACAAACATCCTTCAGCTTTGAACACATTATCAAAGACATTCTTCTCAACATGCATGACGTCCAGGTTGTGCCGTATCAAAATGGCTGACCAGTAAGGCAATTCCCAGAAGACACTTTTCTTCACCCAATTGTGATCCTCTTCAAATCCACGAAGATGTCGTGTACCACCCGACAATTGCACTATATCTGGTAAGTTTTGCACCTGTGGCTCCATTTGTCTACCATACATCCGTTCCAAGTCTACTTCATCCATTTCAACTGTGTTCTTAATGAATGAGTCCTTTTGCCTTCGGAAAGGATGGTCAATTGGTAGAAACTGTCGATGACAATCGAACCAGCATGATTTCTTACCATATTTCAGGACAAAGGATTTGGTATCAGCCATACAGTAAGGACATGCCAACCTCCCGTATGTGCTCCAGCCATATAGCATTCCATATGCAGGGAAGTCACTTGTTGTCCATATCAATGCAGCCTACATAGTGAAATTTTATTTTCTATACGCATCATAAGTAACAACTCCATCATTCCATAATTTTTTCAACTCATCAATCAGTGGCCTAAGACATATGTCCAAATTTTTTCCTGGATTTTTTGGACCTGGAATCACCAAAGTTAAGAAAAGGTTCTCTCGCTTCATGCACATGCCCGGCGGAAGGTTGTACGGCGTCATGAACACTGGCCAACATGAGTAAGATGTCACTGAACCTCCAAATGGGTTGAAGCCGTTTGTGCATAAACCTAACCTAACATTGCGTGGCTCGTGAGTAAAAGCAGTATACGTACGATTGAAATGAGCCCAGGCTTCACCGTCGGCGGGATGACTAATTATATCATCTACATGACCTACTCTCTCCGTGTGCCATATCATATGTCTAGCTATCTTTGACAACATATACATCCGCTGCAATCTCGGCGTGAGAGGGAAGTATCGCAGTAACTTGTAAGGCACATCCTTCAGCTTTGAATTGTCCCCTCTCTTAGGTTTATATCTATCATGTTGACAAATATCACTTGATCTTTTATCTACATTATCTTCATAATATAGCATACAGTGATTAGGGCATGCATCTATTTTTTGGTATTCAAGTCCTAACTCATTGACCATCTTCTTTGCACGGTAAAAATTTTCAGACAGCTTCTCATCTCGAGGTAGCATACTCTTGATAAGGAGGAGCATACGGTCAAAACAACTCTCATTAAGGTGAAATTCAGATTTCAAATTCAACAACTGTGAGACAGCAGACAAACGAGTGTTATTGTCACAACCATCCCACAGCGGCTCATCAGCATCCCGAAGTAACTGATAAAATCTTTCAGCTGACTTGTTTGGTGGTTCTTCATTGTACACGTGTTCCCCTTGTACATTAAAGTTAGGGCCAACAGCATCGAGTACCATGTCTGCATAGGTACTTGTGCTTGCAACATTGCCAGGCTCATACGACCAGAACTCCTCACCATGATACACCCAATTCATATAACCTTTCGTGAACTCTTTCCTGTATAAATGAGCTTGCACATCCCATAGCGAATCAAATCTCTTGTTTTTACAACATAAACAAGGACATCGGATGTTACCACACTGGTCCACTGTTGTTGGATGCCCCAATACAAACTGAATAAAACTATCAACTCCATCCTTAAACTCCTCTGACACCACTCCGTCAACTACTCTGCGATTCATCCATGAACGATCAATTCTAGCCATATTTACCTAACATATTAAAAAATTCATATCAATATGTCTTATCACTACATCTAAGAAAATAGCGTGTACATCTCCCCTAAATATTGACTATTTTCCACACTTGTACATCATGTTTGGTCACATATACATCCATATCCACATCCACTTTCACTTCCATATTCACACACCATGGTTGACATCGACATCATCTTCTGGAAAAAATCATTAACATACTCGCATTCACATACACATTTTCTTACATATCGACATCCACACATGTCTACCAATTTAATTCACATCCAAGCATACTAATCACATATATCATAACAAAAGTCTTGAAGGGGCAAAAATGAAAAAAGGGTCATATCCACATTTACGCACACACATTTATACCCACATCCCTCTTCCCACCCTCCTAATAAAAACAGGGGCTTGGAATTTCATCTACTGTTGTAAGAGTACAGCATGTGATAAGGAGAAAAGGTTCATCTTGTAAATCAGGTATGAAGGTTAAAATTCTCAAAGGAGCAGTTGGTTTACTTAAAAGTAATCTCTATGCAACTCTTGACTACATATTACTTGGGGAATGATATGTACTCAAGAAGGGGGGCCAACGGGAGAGGGAGAGAGGGGAATATCTGCGGTGGGGGGGGTGTCCGCCGGAAAGAATTTGACCGCCGTCGCTGCCGGAGCTCACCTCCTCCCGCCCTCGCCACTCCGCCTCCCCCGGGTAAGAGATTGAGAGGCGGGTGCGATTGTGAGAGAGGAAAGGGATGCAGAGGTTGAAGGAGGAGGAAGGGGGAAGGACTAAGGAGGTCAGGAGAGGGGTCGTCTGCCTGTTCTTGTCTCTTTTTATTTGGCGCCATATTTTCATTTGGCGCCATGTTTTCATTCATTCATTCGTGATTTTTTGTCATTCATTCATTTCTTCCTATAAAAGGATAAAATCTCCCTCAGTAAAAAATATCATTAGATCTTAAAAATTTATTATTTAATATTTTAAGATCTGTAATTTAGAAATTTTTAACTTTTTTATGGATGATAAGTCGATTCCTATAAAAAGAAGAGAGAGCGTGTTGAAAAGCCTAACTACCTTGAAAGCAGGGTTTGTGGTCTCGACCGACCCGCCCGTCCTGGTCATAACCTGGGACGGGTCAGGTCAGTGCATATTCACTCCGTGTCAGTCCATCTCGTAAAATGTTAAAATAAAAAAAGACTCTTTATATATATAATATATATATATATAATAATACAACAAAGTAAAAAGGACTCTTTATATATATAATATATATATATAATAATACAACAAAGTAAAAAAGACTCTTTATATATATAATATATATATAATAAAATATTAAAATAATGAAGCGTCTCGGTCACGACCCACGACCCGAGTGTCCCGCCCACCACTTGGGTGGGGTCGGGACGTGCGGGTCGAGGCATTTCGGAGCGGGACGTCAAACCCTGCTTGACCGATAAGTCGATTCCCATAAAAAGAAGAGACATCGTGTTGAAAAGTCTAGCTACCTTGAAAGGCCCACATTGGGGTGCGAAAAGGTACTCAGAGGCGTATCGGTCACACGTTGACCATTTCCTTATTGTTCTGTGCCCCCGCCAAACTCATGTGTTTTGAATTTACCGTCACGTCTATAATGAATTTTTGGGAGCTAGGGCTCCTCGCGGGGAATGCCACGTGGAAGCACTCAGGTGCCATAATCAAATATCATTGTATCTTTTATCGGTTTAACTCACGATAGGGTGTGCCAATCACTTGTGTGTGACAATGTGTTCAGGTTCCAAGACTGGAATGGTCTGGACTAGGTGCGCTCCTTCTGATCACTAAGCAGACGATGGTGGGCATCGGGTTGGGACTGAGGACCCACCGTACCATAAAGGTCGATCACAGCGATAAGAGGGGAAAACGTTTGATTAATCGCCAAGCAATGGGGCTGCATGGCCGATAAGTCGATTCTTATAAAAGGAAGAGATAGTGTGTTGAAAAGCCTAGCTACCTTGAAAGGCCCACATCGAGGTCCGAAAAGGTACTCAGAGGTGTATCGGTCACATGTTGACCATTTCCTTATTGTTCTGTGCCCCCGCCAAACTCATGTGTTTCAAATTTACCGTCACGTCTATAATGAATTTTCGGGAGCTAGGGCTCCTCGCGGGGAATGCCACGTGGAAGCACTCAGGTGCCATAATCAAATATCATTGTATCTTTTATCAGTTTTACTTACGATAGGGCGTGTCAATCACTTGTGTGTGACAATGTGTTCAGGTTCCAAGACTGGAATGGTTTGGACTAACTGAAGGTGCACTCCTTCTGATCACTAAGCAGACAATGGTGGGCATCGGGTCGGGACTGGCAACCCGCCGTGCCATAAAGGTCAATCACGGCGATAAGAGGGGAAAATGTTTCATTAATCGCTAAGCAATGGGGCTGCATGGCCGATAAGTCGATTCCTATAAAAGGAAGAGACATCATGTTGAAAAGCCTAGCTACCTTGAAAGGCCCACATCGGGGTGCGAAAAGGTACTCAGAGGCGTATCGATCACATGTTGACCATTTCCTTATTGTTCTGTGCCCCCGTCAAATTCATGTGTTTTGAATTTACCGTCACGTCTATAATGAATTTTCGGGAGCTAGGGCTCCTCGCGGGGAATGCCACGTGGAAGCACTCAGGTGCCATAATCAACGTCGCCCTTGAGTCACGTGCACATCATTCGAGGCACGTGTGGCCGTCCCTGCCGAACCGTTCGTCCTGGCCACGGCTCGAGACTGAATTGGACATTGCGTACCTATACGGAAAACTATAATATATATATATATATAATGGAATAAATAAATTGAAATGACATGTTGTATCATTTGGTTTATTGTTCTGCCGTTTGAACGGGTTTCTCCAGGTTCGAATCTTAGCTTCAGCTTAAGGTTTCCTTAAGTTTTTTTAATATAACTTATTTAAAAATGTAAATGAAAACACGAAATAACGTTGTTTCGAACCCGGGACCTCATGATTAATAGCGATACACTTAAGGAAGTTATTTGTTACTCCAGTTGAGCATTTGTCACCCACACTCAGCTAATTGTCACCACTAAAGTCCACAAGACGTCGCCCTTACTCTTACACTACCTTGAAAGCCGCGCATCAGCCTTGTCTCTATTGAGCCCTATTTGTCACCGTTAGCAAGGTATTTTTCACCCTTGCTAACGCATTTGTCACCCGTGTAGACACATTTGTCGCCCTTAAGCTCCAATTGGTCCACGTGGAAAACAGGACACGTCGGCCACGCGTGGGTGTTGTTCGCGTATTGCCGCCGATCCAACGCCGCAGGCCACATCAACAGAAATGATGACGCCGAACTAGATCCTCAAAATTAAAAATCCCCAATTACTTATTTACCCTTCTCGCCATGTCTTGGCTCTTACGCAACCTACCAGAAGCCAGTTCTGATGAGGGCATCCCTTGCCCCTCCACATTTTCTCCGGACTCGGATTGTTCGTCGGCAAGCGCCATTATGTTCCTCAAGTGTTTGTGAGTCGAGTCATGTAATTTTCTTATTTTTATTTGAGTCTTAATCATGTAATTTTCTCTTTATTTGAGTCATGTACTTAAGTTAGTAGGTTATCTACCAATGTCCTAAGTCATTGTGTTGTTTAGATAGGCTATTGGGCCCATCTCATTGGGCTAGGCCCATGGACACCCCCTTCCCTTCGGTTATTAGTCATTGTGTCTTTTGTTAGGGTCCTTTGTGAAAAAGTCATGTGCCTATAAATAGGCCACCCCACTCCTCATATGTAACAATTTTGATGAATATTGAATTCCAGATATACTCCAAATCCCTCTAGCCTTCTCTCTCAATATCTCTCTCTCTCATTATCTCTCTCTCTCTCTCCCTCCACCCCAATTTTTAGAATTTTCTCTCTCCTCCCCATTTACCTCTCATTAACTCCCCTCCCCTCATTCAATCACCTTCCCAACCACCCCATCTCCCACCTACCCCATTTAAACCTCTCCCCTTCCCCATAACCCTCTTTATTCCACCCCCTAGTCCCAAGAGAGCTCCACCCAATCCCCACTCCACCTTCCAACCCCCAACTACCCATTTCCCTTCCCCAAACCTCACTCCACCTTCCCAAGACACCTCTTCCCATCTCCAAGACCACCATTGATCACTCCCCATCAAAGAAAATTCAAACTCACATTCCCTCCACCCACTTGTGCCTCCCTCACAGCCCAAATTCGTAGCTCCTCTCTCACCCTCTGAAAACACCCCATTCCAGACCCCATTCTCCCTCTCCCACACCTTAGAACACCCCCTCCTAGGCCCCCTCACAACTAGGGGTCACTCCCACACCAATTCACCCCCATTTCCACTTCCATTTACCCCATTTCTCCCACCACCTTCCACCTACAGTTCGCAGGTTGCAGGTGGCAAAAATCCAGCGACTTGCAGAAGGTGTCACATCATCATCCTGAGGCTTCTGAAGGCGCTTCATACATCGTTGGAATCGCCTTTGAGTCCTCTTTCCAACAGAGGTGGTCCCGCATCCATCCGAGCTCGGAGCTGTGCGGTGGAGCAGATCTTGTGCGACTGTGCAATCTGTCCCAGGCTGAAGACCAGAGAGCATTTGGAAGTTTCACCACGACCAATCTAGCAAGAATCAGAGCTCGGTTTCTTCATCAAAATTCTTCTTCTCTGAATCCTCTTTCATCCCCAGAAAGCGGAGCTCCATTTGGCATTCGAATCTGGGAGATATCATTTTTCTCCCCCGAAGTATACGTTCTGTCCTCCCACAGTCTGCAGCGACCCTTCACTGGTGATCTGAGGCTACCGGCCAACCTTGGTATCGGTTGGCTTCCCCGTTAATTTTTATGCGTAGAAGACTCGACATCAGAACCAACGGCTTTGACGGTGCTCGATTTGGAGTTCGGGAGCGGTCGTGGCATTGCTGTCAATCTGCTGCTGGGAAACTGTTCCTGTCCGAACCAGAGACAGAGCTCTTGTTCAACTGTTGACCTCGGCCAGCTCGTGAGGGATCGGAGCTCCAATTTTGGAGGGCTGAAACTATTACCAGTTAGATGTCACCTCCAAGAAGAAGGACCTCATTCGGCCTCTGAAGCTTCCATTTACCATTTTCTTCGTCGGGGTGTGTCATCTGCCCCCTGTGGGTCCAGGTTTGACCTGCCCCTGCTCATCCTGCTACCTCGTTCTTCTCCAACCTTCGATTGGGGCCCCGTCAATTCCTGCTCGAAGCTACTCCGACGACGATCACGTCACCACCAGGCTCGTCACATTTGGAGTTCAGAAGCGTCCGTGGTACCCTCTGCAACCTACTGTAGAAGTTCTGCACCAGCCAGAGGAAGAAGCTGCTGACCTGTTCCAGTCGCTGGCCCGACCAGCCCTGAGTTCCAGAGCTCCTGCCAAAATTCAGACATCATCCTCAATCTGTTAGCAAGCTTTTGGCGCAAGTCTCATCAGATTCTGAGCTCGGTGGAATTATTGGCAGCATCGACATCGACCCTATGTCCAGAAATACAGAAGCTAGGTAGAATCGGCGAAGCTCGGGAAGTCGGTTCTCTTTGCATATCTCCCCACCCCGCTTGGCCGGCTGAAGGCCCCTCCCTGCGTGGAGATAGTTTTGGATGTATTAAGTATAATCCCCACCCCAATATCCCCCCCCTTGCATGGGGTGTAGTTCATGTAATTATTAAGTCGCAGGTTTGAAGCTTCAATTGACGCGGCGTGCGGGTACATACCCTCGCCTCCCCGCTCGCCCCCGTCTCCGGCCGGAGTCGGCGTCTTCACGCCGGCTAGGTGAGCCTCGGTCCCTCTCTTACTGGTTTAATCACTTGCTTAGCTTAGTATTATTGCTATTGCTTCGTCGGACGGAGAGTGAGAGTTCGGCCCAAATTGCTAGTACATTGAGTGACCACCGCGGGCGAGTTGTGAGAGCATCCACTTAACCCACACCCTTGGTGTGTTGGCCGCCCATGATTTGGGCATCCTATGCCCATTTGGGGTTCTCCCCAAGCTAGCTAACCATTGGAGCCTCAAGGTCCCGCCTCGGACCCTCTCCAACATCGCCTAGTCGCCATCGGGCACTAGTGTGCGCCATACGGGTGAGCTCGCTAGTGTGAGTCCGCTGCTCAAACTTGAATGCTTACAAATAGGTCCAAGGGTGGTGTCACATCAAGTGGTATCAGAGCAAGTTCACAACTTGTCTCTATCAAGTTGGTCCTAGGGCATGTCTATGCATTTAGAGTCTTCAAGTGCATCACTCTTGTCCCCTAGAATGGCCACCTCATATCGACCTTACCAATCGACCCACTCCATAAGTCCAAACCACCAAGAGATGCCTACCACTAACACCCATAACTTCCCTGGCCATGTCAACTACTTCATGAAAGCCTTGACCAATGCCAATGAGCTGCTTGATAACATATCGGGCCGACTCAACCAACTTGGAGAAAATAGGCCCGCCTCAAGGACAGACGATAGAATGGTCCCTTTCCCACTTCCCACCTTTGATGGAACCTCTCCTAGAGAATATTTAGATTGGGAAGCTACAATGGACCAATACTTCACTTGGTATCATATATCCGAGGATGAAAAGGCATTGGTTGCCAAAATGCAACTTACCAAACGGGCGGAAACTTATTGGATGCAAATTGTCGGGCTAAAGATACTTAGAAGGGAAACTCCCATCACCACTTGGAAGGACATGAAGGAGCAACTTAGAGCAAAATATATATCCCCTTCCTACCCGGGTTACCAAAACTCGAGGAGCACTCTCACTCCTCCAAACCCACCCGTCCAAACCCTTACCACTAGAACCCAAGTCTCCAAGGCCTCCACCTCCCCACCTAATCCCATGAGGGCCCCCACACCCCAACCAAAACCCCCTTCACTAACCTACACTAGTCAAGCCTCTTTAGCCCCCACTTCCACCCCAAATAATCCCAAGGGCAAGAGACCCCTAACCGACCCAATTCCCTCCATGGTGACCACCACTCATCCAACCCTCACCATTAAAAACCATGTGGACACCGTGTCCACCCCTCCACCAAGGCCCATAATGGCCACCATCCCCAAACCCAAAACCCCTCACCCAACTCACCTCCCGCTTCCTACACCAATCTTTCCCCAACCTAGGCCTCCTCTACTTCCCCTTCCGATCCAAGTCCACCCTTGCCCACCACCCCAAGTGCACCATGCTCCAGCTATCACCAATTCTCCCGCATTAGACCTACCCAACCCATTAACACTAGGAATTGAAACCTCCACAAACCTCCACATGGGAGTAACTGCTAGTCCGGAACCCATTCCCACCCATAAGGAAGCCCAAGATCACACCAATGGTAAGGAAAAGCCTCAACCCTTTACCACGTCAAATAGCCCGGATCCTCAAGAGTCACCCACCTTCACCATGAATGAGCGTATACTCCAATGGCTCAAGCAAGGACCCACCCTTCCTAGCTCACCCCCACCTCTCTCACCTTTGGGATATCCATCCCAAATTGTTCCCCTCCACTCCTATCACACCACAATCCAATCCTACAATGAGGTAGAAGATTGGGATGATCTCCTCAAAGGTCTAAAGTGGCAATCAGACTTGACTTCTTTATTGGCCCTAGGAGCGGACCAACCCAAGAGCCTTAACCTCATCCATCCATGCATTGGGTCTATCTCCTCGGTTTGCACTATTGGTTGCTACACTAGTGACATCCTTTTCCTTCTCCCTATAGTGGAAGAGCCCATCCTGGTCCACTCCCCTACCATTGTGATTCCTAAAACCTTGACCAACCAGCCCACCCCATACACCGGCCCAACCATTCCACTAGAAGAAGACGACTCATCACCTTTTGAGGACCTTGAGGACATGGAGCCCCTTGGTAACCCACTTTATGATCCCTATAATCCATTCCAATGGGAGTCAAGGAACCCGAGAAACCCAACCACCTTAACTACCACCTACCTTTCCCTACCCCAACCCACCACGTTTGATCCAATCCACCCCATCCCAGACCCGGGTTACACCATGGGAACCATGACTTTGGGTTGTATACACCTAGGGATCGAGGAAGTGCCCCATCTCATGATATCCACCTTTCTAGACCCCTTCGACCCATTCCAATGGAAGTCCAAAGGCCCACACATAGGAGACATCTTTGTCACAAGAGTGCATAAGTCTTGGCATACAACACCACTTGGCATGATTCATAAGTCGGGTACATTCATTTACATCACCCACATGTCAAGTAGGAAGCATAAGTGGACCGTATTTGGATGTATTGGCCCACCCTCATTCATCATGAGTCTTAAGTATGAGAGGAACATACATGGATGTCCGGGTCCCCCGACATTTGTCATATCCATGCATAAAAGGTTCATCTATGGATGTCCCGGCCCCCCTGAGTCTGTCACAATCTTCATAGCATCAAATCATGATCGATCTACATGTGGCTGCCCCGGACCACCTTTTCATACCATACATTGTCAACTCACATGGCATATGCATTCAAGCAAGTATCAAGTAACAAGCGGTGGGATTCACAAGAAGCGAGCACAAACTCCTAAGCACCACTTTGAATTCCAAACTTGGCGATGATGGCTTTGGAGTGGCTCTACTTTAGGGTCACCTCCAAATTGAGGGCACGAGGACTTGGACCTTGCCAAGTTCCGAGTGGCTTTGGCAACACGGCTTATGGGTTGAACTTTCAAAAAGGGTTTTGAGATTCTCCCCATTTCTCATGTGGCGGATCTAGCACCTTATAAGGGCACCGCGGTGGATCCTAGTGAGTGCCTCCAGCTTACACCTACCCTTGTGAGAGACACCCTCGGAGTGCCACCACAAATAGCCTGAGAGCCCGACGTGAGCACACAGCGGCAATACTAGGCAAGCAAGATCCCATCGCCAGCATGAGGGTATGACCGAGTCACTTTGTCGAGCTGAAGCGCCGTTCCCCGACTATGGTCGCGGGTTGAGTATGGAGATCGTGGATCGCCCAGAGCCGCAGTTCGATATACTACTTCCCTGGTGGACCCATACTCGACGGGGTCGAGTTTTCCCCACCCCGGGGGTATGATGAGGGCATCCCTTGCCCCTCCACATTTTCTCCGGACTCGGATTGTTCGTCGGCAAGCGCCATTATGTTCCTCAAGTGTTTGTGAGTCGAGTCATGTAATTTTCTTATTTTTATTTGAGTCTTAATCATGTAATTTTCTCTTTATTTGAGTCATGTACCTAGGTTAGTAGGTTATCTACCAATGTCCTAAGTCATTGTGTTGTTTAGATAGGCTATTGGGCCCATCTCATTGGGCTAGGCCCATGGACACCCCCTTCCCTTCGGTTATTAGTCATTGTGTCTTTTGTTAGGGTCCTTTGTGAAAAAGTCATGTGCCTATAAATAGGCCACCCCACTCCTCATATGTAACAATTTTGATGAATATTGAATTCCAGATATACTCCAAATCCCTCTAGCCTTCTCTCTCAATATATATATATATATCTCTCTCTCTCTCCCTCCACCCCAATTTTCGGAATTTTCTCTCTCCTCCCCATTTATCTCTCATTAACTCCCCTCCCCTCATTCAATCACCTTCCCAACCACCCCATCTCCCACCTACCCCATTTAAACCTCTCCCCTTCCCCATAACCCTCTTTATTCCACCCCCTAGTCCCAAGAGAGCTCCACCCAATCCCCACTCCACCTTCCAACCCCCAACTACCCATTTCCCTTCCCCAAACCTCACTCCACCTTCCCAAGACACCTCTTCCCATCCCCAAGACCACCATTGATCACTCCCCATCAAAGAAAATTCAAACTCACATTCCCTCCACCCACTTGTGCCTCCCTCACAGCCCAAATTCGTAGCTCCTCTCTCACCCTCTGAAAACACCCCATTCCAGACCCCATTCTCCTCTCCCACACCTTAGAACACCCCCTCCTAGGCCCCCTCACAACTAGGGGTCACTCCCACACCAATTCACCCCCATTTCCACTTCCATTTACCCCATTTCTCCCACCACCTTCCACCTACAGTTCGCAGGTTGCAGGTGGCATAAATCCAGCGACTTGCAGAAGGTGTCACATCATCATCCTGAGGCTTCTGAAGGCGCTTCATACATCGTTGGAATCATCTTTGAGTCCTCTTTCCAACAGAGGTGGTCCCGCATCCATCCGAGCTCAGCGCTGTGCGGTGGAGCAGATCTTGTGCGACTGTGCAATCTGTCCCAGGCTGAAGACCAGAGAGCATTTGGAAGTTTCACCACGACCAATCTAGCAAGAATCAGAGCTTGGTTTCTTCATCAAAATTCTTCTTCTCTGAATCCTCTTTCATCCCCAGAAAGCAGAGCTCCATTTGGCATTCGAATCTGGGAGATATCATTTTTCTCCCCCGAAGTATACGTTCTGTCCTCCCACAGTCTGCAGCGACCCTTCACCGGTGATCTGAGGCTACTGGCCAACCTTGGTATCGGTTGGCTTCCCCGTTAATTTTTCTGCGTAGAAGACTTGACAGCCGAACCAACGGCTTTGACGGCGCTCGATTTGGAGTTCGGGAGCGGTCGTGGCATTGCTGTCAATCTGCTGCTTGGAAACTGTTCCTGTCCGAACCAGAGATAGAGCTCATGTTCAACTGTTGACCTCGGCCAGCTCATGAGAGATCGGAGCGCCAATTTTAGAGGGCTGAAACTATTACCAGTTAGCTGTCACCTCCAAGAAGAAGGACCTCATTCGGCCTCCGAAGCTTCCATTTACCATTTTCTTCGTCGGGGTGTGTCGTCTGCTCCCTGTGGGTCCAGGTTTGACCTGCCCCTGCTCATCCGGCTACCTCGTTCTTCTCTGACCTTCGATTGGGGCCCCGTCGATTCCTGCTCGAAGCTACTCCGACGACGATCACGTCACCGCCAGGCTCGTCACATTTGGAGTTCAGAAGCGTCCGTGGTACCCTCTGCAACCTGCTGTACCAGTTCTGCACCAGCCAGAGGAAGAAGCTGCTGACCTGTTCCAGTCGCTGGCCCGACCAGCCCTGAGTTCCAGAGCTCCTGCCAAAATTCAGACATCATCCTCAATCTGTTAGCAAGCTTTTGGCGCAAGTCTCATCAGATTCTGAGCTCGGTGGAATTATTGGCAGCATCGACATCGACCCTCTGTCCAGAAATACAGAAGCTAGGTAGAATCGGCGAAGCTCGGGAAGTCGGTTCTCTTTGCATATCTCCCCACCCCGCTTGGCCGGCTGAAGGCCCCTCCCTGCGTGGAGGTAGTTTTGGATGTATTAAGCATAATCCCCACCCCAATATCCCCCCCCCCCTTGCATGGGGTGTAGTTCATGTAATTATTAAGTCACAGGTTTGAAGCTTCAATCGACGCGGCGTGCGGGTACATACCCTCGCCTCCCCGCTCGCCCCCGTCTCCGGCCGGAGTCGGCGTCTTCACGCCGGCTAGGTGAGCCTCGGTCCCTCTCTTACTAGTTTAATCACTTTCTTAGCTTAGTATTATTGCTATTGCTTCGTCGGACGTAGAGTGAGAGTTCGGCCCAAATTGCTAGTACATTGAGTGACCACCGCGGGCGAGTTGTGAGAGCATCCACTTAACCCACACCCTTGGTGTGTTGGCTGCCCATGATTTGGGCATCCTAGGCCCATTTGGGGTTCTCCCCAAGCTAGCTAACGATTGGAGCCTCAAGGTCCCGCCTCGGACCCTCTCCAACATCGCCTAGTCACCATCGGGCACTAGTGTGCGCCATACGGGTGAGCTCGCTAGTGTGAGTCCGCTGCTCAAACTTGAATGCTTGCAAATAGGTCCAAGGGTGGTGTCACATCAAGTTCGTCTCTCCATCGTGCTCAGCGCCTCGTCTTCCTCGCGGTGCCATTTGTGACCTCTCCATCATTTGCTATTCGAGCACTCCTGAATTGTGAGCTCTCTTTCATCACTTACAACCATGGAGCCAAAGAAGACACCCATGCAATGCTCCGTCCGCCGTAAACTGGATGTCCCACCTGCATCTCAGGAAATTGTACCGG
Organism: Amorphophallus konjac; assembly: GCA_022559845.1. Lineage (NCBI taxonomy): Eukaryota > Viridiplantae > Streptophyta > Magnoliopsida > Alismatales > Araceae > Amorphophallus > Amorphophallus konjac. The sequence continues at coordinate 63,510,106 of CM040118.1, read as the reverse complement.
TTCCTACGGCCGAATAAGAAACGTTTTACATACCTAGGGTTTCTAAGGCCTCCACTTCAGGACAACAAGTTAAAGGTAGTGTGGTTCCTTATCTCCCTTACATAACTATTTGCCCCCCTTATCGACCTATTTATTTGTCATGCTTATATCTACCTATTTGTGTCAAAGTTAGACCTACCTGTCTCCGAATTTCATACATTTGTCACCCTTAAGCACCTATTTGCCACACCTAAACTTCCTTGTCTATACATTTGTCACCCTTGTCTTACTCTTAATATTTTTTATATTTCTTGATCAGTCAATTAACTGAATTTCTTGTTTACACATTTTTTTGAATCTAGTGAACACAAGGGTCATCTCCGCCCGGTGTTCTATGGAAATTTACATGAAGGACAAGGATCAGATGGCATTTCGGGAATGCCACAAGTCATTGATGAGGACCACACCATTTGATCCATATGTTGACAATACTTCTCCCGTCACCTTCACCATGACACTATTGGAGGAGATTATTTGCGCCCATAGTGGAGGAAATTACTTCCGTATGGGTAGTAAGGAGGTCGCATTCAGTGTGGAAGATGTGGGCATAATTTTAGGATTACCTTGCTCCGGTCAGCCGGTTCAACATTATGAATCCGCGAAACAGAAGTCGAAGTTGCAGCATCGATTTGGATTTGCAGCAACATTTGACCGGAAGAAAGTGTGCTCTCTCATCCAGCAAATTGTTGGGTCCGATGAAGAGCAGGATGTGGTCGACACTGTTCGACTGTGGATTGTACTCTTACTGTCCGCTTTCCTTTGCCCACGGTCGACGCATTCTTGTCTACAACAGATGCTGTCATGCTTAGAGGACATTGGCAGAGTTTCAGATTACAACTGGGCAGCCGTCGTGCAACAGGTAACGATGCACAAGTTTGAGCAATTAGTGTTGGCGGTCTAGAAACGATGGTCAGGTACAATTGATCGTGCTAAGAGAAGAGTCGGGGATGCATCCCAGGCCCATACATTTATATTTGGTTATTCTACCACACTTGCTGTAAGTTTTTTTATTTTTGTTATGTAATAATCAATGTGTCAATCATTAATTCTATTGCATTGTAAAATAACTTGATATATTTCATATTACATGTCTGGTTTTTTGAGCACACGCGGGTGCGGCAGCCACTAAGACAGGTGGCATTCCCCCGACTATTTAGGTGGGGGCCATTCCTAGATAGGAAATTAAAATTCTCCATTGGATCCCTGCGAGGTCAACAGGTATTATGAGTACTAAAAACTTCTTCTTTATCATTCAACATTAATGAATAACCGAAGTGATGTGGTTTGAAATGCAGGTGATTGAAGGGCTCCTTGTTGAGCCAAGTGAAAAGGACACGGGGTACGGTGGTCAGATGATGACCCGACCCAGTGCTCAAGAGATGTCCTCATCAGCTCCATGCATGCCTGTCCTACAAGATATTGCCGCTACATTGAAGATCCAATAGCGGCTACTTGAGGAAATGAGGGCCTTCTTTCTGACTAGGGTGCAAGAGGCTCACATTGCCACTGATGCAGCACCTCCTAGGCCCAACGAACAGGTGACGGTTGATGTCATGCCACCTCCGGCAGCCCCTGTCAAGGAAGTGCAAGGGGCTAAAAATGTTGAGCAAAGTATATGTCAAACCTCTGAAATGGACATTGTCACCGATATCCCACCTCCAAGGCCCCTTCAACAAAGTACGGATGATACTATGCCATATAAGGCAGCCCCTGAAGAGGATGTGCAAGGCGATATCCAAGCTCAGATGGAGGCGACCAATGGGCATGGTGACCGTCGTCAAGGTGTCCTTTCTCAGTCCTTCATCAACGGGACGAGAAGCCCGTGAGGAAATGGCGGGTACCTGCAAAGAAAACTGTAGGACGGGGGAAGAAGAAGGTGAGTCTGCGTTGTTCCTACTTCTTACAGTATAGAATCTAAGATTGGTATATTGGCATAAATGTAGAACGGCGATGAAGCCGACCATTATATAAAGTTCATATAGAGTATTGATTGGATCTGCAAAGGCCGGTTGAAGCCGAAAGATAACACGATTGTGAATGAATTCATTGATGCTTGTGCCTCGGGGGATATTCAGTAAGTTGTCCTCTTATAGTTTCTATAATTATCCTGATCCGCCTTACTCTGACTACCATGAAAATTTTTGTCCAATATAGTGGCCCCATATTTCAATTACAGAACAGGATTGTTTTGAACTGTCGTCATGTCATTTATCTACTATACAGCCATATGATAGATGATACAATACTTTTTTTGAAAAATTGTGAAATTTTTTGTCACTCGCCCAACCCTGAACTTGTGTTTCTACTGCTAATAGAATCGTGATTGTTAATTTACAGGTGATCGATGCCATGATGTACCTCCTCCACTCACGATTCAATGAATCTGACACCTTTCATCAGTGGGTTTGTTTTCCCACCACTTTAGTGAATCACATAAATGGCAGGACAGCGGCCAACTATGAAAAATCCAATGAATTGTTTGAGTGCGCCTACGAGAATGTTGAATTATTAGAACTGCATAAGAACAAATATTTATTCTTCGTGTTACACTCTGGAGGTCACTGGCATCTACTTGCTGTTGACACGGAGAATCACCGCTTTGTCTCATACAATTCCATGAGAGGCATGGTCATCCATGATGCCACTACAAGAAATTGGGTACTTTTTCTTATCCATGTACCCAAAATCATATATATTTATATTATCTTTTAATTATTCCTTAATAATTTATAACCTTTCATTTGCATGATGCAGTTGTACAGGGGTCTCTGAAGCTCTATGGGACATTCGAGGGAGTTGAGAAATGGGATTTTGTATTCGACAACGAATGTCCCCAACAGGCAGATGGAAGCCTCAACTGTGCTATTTATGTACTGAAATATGTTCAAGAATTGTCAAGGAAGGGGGAGACATCATGGACATTTTATGAGGCTGATTGTAATATGTTTAGAGCCCGGTTTGGGGCCGACCTCATTACCTTTGGAAATACA